>CM052205.1:692753-1071271 GCA_028454225.1 Lasioglossum leucozonium | reverse complement strand
GAGAGAGAGAGAGAGAGAGAGAGAGAGAGAGAGAGAGAGAGGAGGGATAGAACGACCGCTCGTTGCGCGGCGGCTTCAATTCATTCAAAATTATCTGCTTCCTTCCTGACCCTTTCTCTGCCGCCGGGAGACAGAGCAACTTGTGTGCGCCACATTTTGAGAGAATTATGCGCGTTCACGTCCGCGCGGGTTAATGCGGGCCGAGCGGCGGCGAGGCGGCAAAGCGAAATATGAAGCATATTTTTCGGTCCGCCACTTTCAACGGAAAATTATAGTGCTTGGTAATTAGAGCTTGTTCAAATTCCTTTCACCAGCGGACCCCCCACGACGACGAGAGAACCCCGTGCCTCGAGCCCCGCCAACTACCGAAAACTGGCGTTCTCACTTCAAAAAGCGCGCCCGTAATAACAGCAAACGCTGAAGATTTACGTTTGCCCCAGCACGGCGCTCGCGCGCGCGCGTCCGCGTGTTCTGTTTGCAGCGACACAAAGCAACGAGCCTCTCTCGCCTGTTTCACCGTATTTCTGATGTCGGCTAAAGGACTCTTCAACCGCGTCGCTGCTCGAAGACCGGTTCACCGAAGCGGTCCGAACGACTCTTGAACGACTTTTCTCGTTTCTTCCTTTGCGTTCGTTTAATTAACATAATACACTGATTTTCGGGCGTATCGAACATACGGTTTGTCATCCTCGCAACAGTCCACGAAAGTACTGTGAATTTATTCGAGCGCGTAGATATTGATAGCATCGAAAATCCAGAATACCGTCATCGAGCGCCATTGGCGCTGATGGCGTGAACTCGTCTCTCGATTTTATCGACGCCAGGGCTACCGGTGCGGGATTTCTAGGGCTTCTGTTTGGTCCTCTGTAATAATCGCTTATAATTCAACATGCGATACACCTTGACTACGCGTTTCCAACCTGTTTCGCAATTAACGATCTTCAAAATGTGTTGAGCGATCTCGCGAGAATGTCGAAGGAAAGGCTACCGGACGATAAAAAGCTTGCTTGGAAATTATCGGAGCGGGCGGCTACCCTGGTCCGACTGGCCGGCAACAGGTGAGAGGAGATATTGATATTACAATTCGTAAACTCCGTCAGGGTGAAAGATTTATGTTGCGGTGCACGTTCCCCGTTTCACTGGCCGGGGTCGCCCGGACTCTCTGGCAGATCCTTCCCGCGGAACCGGCGTGGTGCCGGGCCACGGATCAATACCCTAAATCCCGGCTACAGAAACGCAGTTGTTCCCGTCCCTCGGAGCTGCCCCAGTGACAGCGTGTCTTTCGGAACTGTCTCCAGCAACGACTCCGCAAGTTAACTAGACACAACCACTTGTTGGCCCTGGCTCGGCCACGGCCGGCACTAATTCTCCAAGTCGGCCGTTCGAATCCTCGATCCTGCGGAATCAGTTTCGACGCGATGCCACGCGACGCTACGCCGACGACGAGAGTCCCGGTCCCCGAAAACTTTGTTCTCGAGTGGCTGGACCAGGTCTTGGTCCAAGAAGTCGCGCCGTTCTACATCGGGAAAATAAACTGCTCCTGATCGTACATGCGCGAATTTCCGATGGAAGTTCGTTGATTCTTTCGGACTTTGATTTCTAATTCCTCCACCGCGATACTTTCAGCTTCTTGAGTTTTGCAGAGATGAAATTGTAAATGGAAGATATTCATATTTCAGTCCATGGAAAAATAATTTTAAAATAAGCCCACGTAGGTTGCTGTGCGATTGTTTCCAGGAAAGTTGCAACAGGTTATACATCAACAATTTTGTTGACTAAAATTGAGCGACCATTTTATTGTGATTTTCCATGTATATCCCACAAAAAATTTATTTTTACCAAAACGTAAAAGGGTATTCCATCGACTGAGGCCAGAATTGGATCAAAAGCAAGGCAACAACATCAAAGACTGGGGTCGAACAACGCAGTACGTTTAAATAAAAGCAGAAGAGAATCAGAATGCTGATACCCACTCGAAAAATAAATTTCAGATACGCGTTCGTTTAATTTCCCTGTCAGACTCGAATTAGCATGTACAGCGACGGCACCTTTGTGGAGCTTAACTGAAATTTTTTATTCCTTTCCGCTGTAGAACGTTTTCAATTAAAATCGCGAGAATTAAATTCCGCAAGATCCGAAACTCCGTAAAGCTTATACCGTAACGAACACTAAAGAAAAAGTGTGTTCATTCCGGGATTGAACGAAACTACAAACCCGGACGTTTGCTAGTGAATTAATTCGTACAAGACTCATTTTCTGACAGACGGATCTTGGAATCGTATCACGCATGAAATACAACCAATTTTTCGAACAGAGATTACTGTTGCGCGGTCGCGGGACGTTTCCGGAATTCACTTCGGAGCCTGCGATCTCTTTTTTACATCAAGGTCAAAAAGACGTTTCAAGATTATTGCACTATACAAGATACAGACAACAATGTACAAATGTGTCATTATTTACGTCACCAACGTGTGTTTTTGTGTACCGAGTCTCTGCTAGCCACTACATTCGTGAGTGGATACACTTGTATCTTATGTGAAATTTTACGAGGATTACGATTGTTCAATTTAAATTTAGTTTAAGCTGACAAATTGTTGTCCGAATGTTTGCTTCTCGTGAGCTATACACTGAAATCAAAAATATATATAATTAAATAAAAAATTGCACTGTACATATTTATCGTCCGGAATGTCCATAATTTCTGCCGTGTACGAAAACACTTGGTGTCGTCGAAATTATGCGAGTAATCTGTTCGAGGATCGCTGGAAATAACTGGGTCTCAATTTTACGGGGCAACCGGAAGCGCTGATGTCGCACGCGCGGGCGTAAGTGCCTGGCGACTGGTTTAAATTTCAAATTCCCGTTTAATTCGCGACGCTATTTCCCGTCTCTCTTTTGTTATCGCGTCGCAGCGCCGCGCGCCGATGCCGGCCGCGGCCGTGGCCGGCGCGAGGAGAAGCTTCGAGCTTTTGGCGCGACGTTCGCGCATTGTATGCATATCGTTGTTTATTCATCCCCGTATTTCGCGTAAGAAAGAGCGGAGCGCGGCCGCGAGAGCCCATCTACCTCGTAAAACGTGTTTACCTTTTTAAGTGTGCTACACAATTTCGTTTTATTTGCCACCTCATGTAAATTCCTCGGCTGTACACGCGGTAACACGATTTTTCCATCGTGCTCCGGCGACAACACAGCGAGCGATACCCACGGAAAAATATCCCCGGCGACACGCCGCGTTGCACCGCGTTGCATCTCGCAATACTCGTCGCGCGTCGACCCGGTTAGTTGCAACGATGCATCGATCGCATTAACCCGTTACCACGACCAGCATCGAATGCGAAATCGGACATGTTCCTGCAATCCTCTTGTTCCTCTGAGGTTTCTTCTTTTGTTGCTCGCTTGTTGCGACGTGCACAAGTTTCACCAATGATTTTAGACGTTATTTGAAGAAGCCCGAACATAGATTACTGGTCAAACCAAGCACCATTGATAATGTATATTGGTTCTAGAATCATTCGTTTATAGATCATTTAGTTTGTAGACAGTAGTGTCTACAAAAATGGTTTTGAATATCATCGGCAAAACAGATGCAATTCATGATCGTTAAACGAGATACAATAGCGTCAACATTTTTAGTTTATGGAGTTGTAAAGCAACATTTTTATATTCAAGATATAACATCTATAAGAATATATTGCAAGATCAGGTCACTTGAGGAGTAGATATGGCGAAATAAAATTTATTGATCGATGCGAGAGCACCGTTGATAAAATAGGTGCAATTTATGGCTTTTAAGCGAAATATAATACAGTAAGAGTTCTCGGTTTATGGATCTGTGAAATCATATTTGCGTGCTGAACATATAACATCTATAAAAATCTTCATCTTTTATGCTCGTCCACAGTGCAACCGCGCAATGCATCGCTGTGTTAACACTTCGCACGTAGTTATAGTGATTTACCGCGTCGTATACTTCTACGTCATACGAGTATAGATTTTCCTGGAACCTTTGGCAGATGCTAGAAATTTCCCTTTAAGATGAATTACATATAACCAGATATGTCGTTATTAAACTGGATAACATGCATTTACAATTATTTATATTTTTTAAAATTCGTCAAAATATAAAAAAATATTCACAATGATACATAGGAGCACAATTATTTGAACAATATTCCATTAACTCCTCTCTTTTCGCAGATATGTGCATTCGGAATTTCAAGCAGAATCCAGTACGTGTTTCCCTGTTTACATCAATTGCAGAGAAATATTACTCCGCGTTCACGAGCATTGAACTTTCACATTAAACACGCGCCCGCGATGAACGTCCGCTTTCTTTTTCAGCTCGAAAATTATTCGCAACAAAGTGACTCCTGCGAGCGTGGTCAGGAAATAAATCATAAGGAAAGGGGTTGAAATTGCTGGAAGAGCAAATAAACTTCTGTTTGAGCGGAGTCCTCGCGAATTATGTCGGGGAAATTTTACTTTGCACAATGTTCGTTGTCGGATAATAAGTGTTTAAAAAGTAATGCAATATAAATACTGTTCCACCGTGCTTCGGGTTTATTGAAATCGCGGAGGGAAATTAAATCCCGTTTCGTAATGGCGGCGCTTTTATCGCGTGCACAGAAACGTATGTTTAAAATCACACAGCGTAGAGACTATACTTTCGCGTATTTTTTCGAAATTTCTCGACGAAAAATTCGATCGCCATTTTCAAAAAACTGGCGTCCTGTCACGGAAAATATTGATGCCTGGCGAGATCACCTCGATTCCTCGGCGTTCTCTCGCAGCGTTGTAACCCGCGGCGCACGGAATGCAATCTCCGTGGCGGGAATTATTCAAAGACCCGTGTGCCATTGCGAGGCGATAACTTTAATTTATAGGATACGGAACACGATATACTGTTCATTGTAAAACCGCGCAACAATGCCTGCTGATTAAAGGTCGTAACTTAATTGAAAGGTTCGCCGTTGGGCCGATCGTGCGGTTCTTCTCATTAATTCGACAAATTATTTGCATAAATAGGATTCCGCCAGATTTCGAATCGCACAACGGACCTGTACGGCGAGCATTCGAAATATTAATAACCTGCTGTAAACTGTCTCAAGCTCCCGCGGCGAGATATTTATTTGGCAAATACCGATCGCAGAACCTGTTGCTGGCCGGCACGGCGAGCTAATCGCGGCGAGCCGCTCCGAAGGCTAACATTGCGCGGTCAAGTTCAAGAAATTGCTCGGGTACCGCGATAACACCGACAAAATTATGTTTTTATTCGTTATTTATCGTTCTGCGGACCGAGTTTGCACAGGATCCCCCGCGGCTCCGGTGGAACACGGGATTCGCGCGTCTGCTCGGAATTGTACAAATGAATCATTCGAACACCGTCGAGCTGAAACCAGTGGAATCGAGACCCGAATGAAATCGTCGATCACTTTGTATAGTGTTTGGTGTGTCTAAAATTAACGAGACTGAATCTGCGGCTACAAAGACACGTATCGAAAACATTTGGAAATGCTGGACAAGAAGAATTTTTTTGAAAAGCTGTATGTGTACTTTGCTAGCTAATAAAAATTGTACAGCATCGGTTTCGGTAACTTTTGGCAGCAGTACGTGCACAACTGTATCGGAAAGAACGCATTTTCGTAGAACGCGATCAACAACAAATCACGCGGCGCATTTCCCCGGTACGCGATCGGTGTCGAACGCGAAAATGAGAAACCGAGAACCGGGCAACACATTTCATTAGCCCCGGTAAATCGTGTAAACAAATCCGTGGGAAATGTTGTAGCGCGAGCCAGCACTTACTCCGAATAAAAATCAATTCCGTGCCAACGAAATTTCGCGCGCGGCCCTTTTAAAAATGTATTTTCGCGTCACGGTCCGGTGGAGTAGCGCGCGCGCGCATCGCTGCAATGTCAATCCGAGGTTTACAGACGAAAGAACAGTCGGAGGGGGCCTTTGACTCGATTTTCTGTAAACTTTTATTGAATCCATCGTTCGCCGATACGTCCGATGAGGGGAAAACCGGCTCCCGAAAATAAAAAAGAACTAAACGAACCACGACAACGGGAGAACGCGAAATAAAAAAAAAAGGCAAAATAACGCGACGTAGCACGGAATACACGCTGGAAATCGTACTTCCGTCGCGGTGGCCGTGCCGCGCGTTTCCTCTTCCGCGTCCTCTTTTTCCCTTCCTTGCGGGGGCATAGATCGCGGTAACAAAGGTACGAACCAATAATAAAAATTCCAGAAAGGCAGCCGTGGTATTTCAGAATGCACTTTTTCGCAGCACACCTCCTGCGTCTGTTCCTACTGCTGTCGACGCGACGAAGCCGCCGACGCAGTGGGAAGGCTCTCCGGCAGAAAAGAAAGTCTTTCTATCCCGTACTCCCGGTTCCCGATGTCACGCCAGCAGTAAAACGTTCGTCATACTGAAATATCAGCGACGCTTTAAAAAAAAAAACCTCCCTCGCCCGCTTTTACACCGCTCCTTTCGACGGTAGCCACCGAACTTGGTTGACGATCGAATCGATTTTACGTCTTCTTGACGAGCGATGGATTTTGAAATGGATTTTTCGGTCGAAGTAGATTCTTCCCTGCTGTCGGTTCGCAGGAGGTTCTTTTTGAAAACAGTGTTTTTGGAAATATCGTCGTCCGAACGGAATAGTGGAGTGTTGTTCTTGAAACGGTCTCTAAGTGAATCGAGTTTACGTGGTTCTGGGGCCGATGGGTTTTGAAAGGATTTTTTGGACACTGTGAAACCGGTTTCTTCCATGGTTTGTTTTTTTAACTGTTGTTTGTAGAAGAATATTTTTTTAGAATGTAAATTAGAGCGTTGTTTTTACGGGTGTACCCGAGTGAATCGATTTATGTACCATATATCTCAGTGAACAATGAATTTGCAACGTAATTTTTCTAAGAAAGTTTAACAGAAAGACCACCCCTCTCCGGGAAAGAAGAACTAATTCACCTCCGAAATTTGCACCAAATCCGCGGCTAGAAAGGTAACAAAAAAGCGGTGGCTATGGGCAAATAGAAATCGTGGCCGAGGGTCAACGATCCGGCACTAATTGCGCTTAAATGTCCCGATCGTAGAGCCGCGACACCGGCAGAACGCCGGCAATATATCAAGGACTACTTTCGGCTTCGCTTTCGCGATAATAAACGCGGCGAGGCTCGTCCAATATTGGCAATTCTCCTGGCGCAGGTACGTGGTCACACGTACGCATTTCCACGCACACGTACGGATCTCGGCGTGACCAATATGGAGCCGTGGCCGTATCCGGGGCTCGTAGAGATTCGAGAGAGTAACGAGAGAGAAGCGAGCGAAGCGAGAGACAGAGAAAGAGAGAATTTTCCTGTGTACGTATCGCGAGTATATCGGCCGATATTACCAAGGGGCGAAAAACTCGAAAGGACCAGCCTCTCCTCCCCATCGCTTTCGAGCAGCAGCAGCAGCAGCAGCAGCAGCAGCAGCAGCCGCCCCGGGGCTGTATTTGATCAGTTAGTCAGTCTTCCCGGGACCACTCGGAGGATATTGTTACCGATGGCCCCGGTTAATATTCTCGGATTACCGGGTTTGCCGGATGCGAGAGAGCGGTCGCGTTTTTCCATTTTCATTTGCGAAAACATCCGACGCGCGCCCTCGATTCGCCAACCGCGACGTTAATGAGAACTGTTCCTCGACCGACTGTAATTGATGCGCTCACGATGCCTCCTCTCGCACCCCCGCCCCGGATTAGCCCCCTCCCCAGAAGAGGCTTGGGAATACGTTCCGACGGGTTCACAGCCGACAGAAGTACAATCCAACGGAAGGGCGAGCGAGAACCACGCGAACCTACGCTGGTACAGCCTCTCCGCTGAATGGGCACGTTCCTCCCGTTAAATCAAGCTACAGCTTGTGAACGCAGCGAAAGGAGAATAATAAATTTAACGGAGTCGCGAGCGCCTGGCAAGAACCCCGACCACCATGGTTTACGAGTTTCGAAGAGCTTAATCCCTCCCCGGCAGCCCAATATTTTTCTACCCCTCTCCCCTCCCCGCCCCCAACCTTTTCTTCATCGTTATTACTTCGTCGCGCAACGATGCCATTTTGCTCATTTTTGAAGACACCGAACGGTCGAATGGCTTTTCCGAAATTGTCTGCCGATTACGTGCTTCCTGTGTGCGTTTGTTTCCATGTAACTAGTTTGTTCTGCTTAGTCTTCAATTTTGCAATAGGTGAGGTGCAGTAGGTTCAAGTTAAAGTCGTAAATTAATTTTTGACGCCGTTCGTGTACCACTCCTCGAGAGGAAAGCATTTTCGGTATTTACTAAAAGTGAAATACTTAACCAAGTTTCAATTACAGTGAAAGATTGTTTGCTGGTATGGTATTTCAACCAGCAGAGAAGAAAGACTATGCGGGAATATCTCGTTTAATGAACCCTCCGGTAATGAAGTTTCGCTGTAACGAAATTAATTATCAATTGTTAACGACAACCTTGAGAACCGTTGAAAACACCTAGATTTACGAAGAGACGTTCTGGTAAAATGATTTTAATTAGATGACTTTAACTCATTGAATAAAAAAACAACAACAACATTCAATGAAAGCTATAATAAATAATACATTCGCAAGTGATAATATTCTAGCGATACAATCGACTACGAAAACAATGTAAAGTCGTGCAGTTTCATAGCTCGTATAGATCTACTATTTTTTGTGACAGCGCCGAACGTAGAAAAGGACAGTGCGTGTAAATACTCTGAGAGTCGATGACGCAACCCCACTATCGCGCTCCGATTGCGTGCGCACGGCCGAACAGGTTGGGACAGGACCCTCGACTCCCGATGGCTGGTTGGGTGGGGATAGCCGATTCTACATCATCGGCTCTCTGCGCACTGGTTGCCCCGGTCAGAATTAAACAAAATAAATACAGTTGACCCTTAGCACTCGAATGGCGACTCAGAGTCGCCACTAAAAGTTGCTGTACCATTATTGAAAATATTCTTTAAATTATTACACAAGTTGCTATCTAATCAATTACTAAATATTCTAGGTTGGAAGAAATGTTTAATTTTCAAGTTAAAATAGCACCGAGTGCAAAGGGTTAAAATTATATCGTGTTCAGTGTAATTTTAATAAGAAAAATGCCACAAATGAGTTGCTGAAACTCTCCTAAAAAATAAAGAAGTTTTGTAATTGGATTAGCAGAAGTGTTTACTTCGGGTTGAATTTTCGCGAAAAGAAAGCGTCGCACGGGAAAAAATTATTCCTCTCTTTCCGCTTATTTTTCCTGGCAGAATCGTCCTGTAGCCGAGCCTCCCAGTATATCATAGGGCATGGAAGGACACCGCGGTATAAAATTGCATTTTCGTCAGAGAACGTGGAGCCGTTATACTCCGAATGGAAAACACGCCACGGTCTCGTGGCGCTAGACTAAACTTTAAAGCGTAGGGGAACCGTAGGGGGTAGCGGTGCACGAATTTCGTAGCCGAGTGGTTCGTGAACAATCGATGAAATCGAGAGGCAGCCTGGTGCTGTAGCTGTAAGAGACGGAGAGAGAGAGAGAGAGAGAGAGAGAGAGAGAAAGAGAGAGAGAGAGGCGTACACCAGCGCAGCGGCAGGAACAGCATCAGAAGCGTAAGCCACCGAGCGGAGCAGATTTTCGCGACTGCGTCGGGCCGCGCGCGCGTGTTCACTTTCCTTTTCGTCTTGGAATGGTGTGGACCCCGTTGCGAGGAGGAGGAGGAGGAGAGGGACGCAGGGGGGCTCGGCTAATTGAACGGGTAATTGATGAGGCTGCAGTCTGTACTTACACAACGCTCCAATTGTGCTCAGCCAAGCGCCGGCACTGTGTGCCAATATTAGCGATGCACTCGACGTCCCTATAACGGACCCCTCCACGCACAAATAATGCCCCGAGTACCATAAATACTCGACGGCTTCCGCAATATGCCCCGACGTCGCGGCCGGGAGCCCGGCTCACAAAGGCGCCGAGAGTCCTTCAAGGATCCGAGACGCGAATACCGAAAGATGTCGCGTGTTCCCTTCTCCCCTGCTCCCGGATTCTGCCCTCATACATCGTGCTAATGATTTTTCGAGAGGGCAGCAAAGGTGTTGTCCCGCGAGCGAGACCCACGGTCACCGTGCCCCTCTCCACATTTTTCGCTCTTTCTAACATGGGTCCTTCCCACCAGGCCCCCGAATCGACCATTTCTCCAGCCACCAATGTTTGCGCACCACTATTTTGTGACCAGAGTAGCGAAGTGCACTATCGATTAAAAACTATCGACTAAGCTGTTAATACTTTCAGTCGACTAGTTCTACCGAACTATCGACTGAATTTTTGCAGTGATGGGGGGTTAACTATTTTCAATTGCTTACTGACTCGAATGCTTTACTGACCTCTCTATAACTAATTTATGCAGTGGTAGAGCGGGTGGAGCTATCAATTGAATTTAGCCAAAAAAAAGTCGAACTAATTCGGACGACTGAAAAAAATTGACTAAATAGTCGATAGTATGTCACTACTAAATAGTAAATAGTCGATAGTGCCCATCACTAGACCACAGCCTCGTCCAGCACCTCCATGGAAATCTGCCTTCCAGAGAACGTTTATGGTGACTTACCAGTGATAGGGTGACCTCTATGAATTTTTTTAATTCATGGAATCGATTTAATGTCATTCCGATGAATTTTGGATTGGATTCGTCGATGGTAATAAAAGTTCCTTTTTTTCCCCTGATCGACAATAGACTTTTCTTGAAACTATTATCTTCGGAAGCTTGTTGGAACGTAAACTAGAGAGTTGGAAGTGTCTGAGAATTCCAAGGGAATTTCACGTTCCCCCGACCAGCAATGAATTTAAGAAAAGATTATTCAACGCCAGTGAAATTGGCCTCTTCGTTATTGCTAGCTCGCTAGCTCTCTTACGCCATGCTAATGATTTTTCGAAGAGGCAGCGAAGGTGCTGTTCGGGCCCCACTCTCTCCCTCTTTGTCTCTCTTTCGACGAGAGTCCTTTCTACGGGCCCCAAGTGGACGATTTCTCCAGCCACGAGTGTTTTCCTTCGTCTATTTGTTGTCGGGAACGTTGTCCGGCAGCTTCATGGAAATCAGCCTCCCGGGGACTGACCATTCAGCCAGCAAATTTGTTTGCATTCGTGCGGCCCGTCCTCCAGCGGACTAGACCACCTACCAATAGATAATAATAATAGTTTTCCTTGGAGGAGGACTTGTAAACTCCTCGGACACTAATAGTCCTATAAACGTGGCATTAGAACCGGCTTAATGGAGAACCGGTGTCACTTCAAACGTTTATTCCAGTTTTATGAGACGCCAATGCCTAAATACCACCGATGCTGTTTATCTCTGGTTCTATGCGGCCTTGCGTTGCTTTCATGGTGCCGCCCTTTTCCGTAGAGTTGTAAAATCAGAGTCTTGTTTGGGGATCGTTAATTGCGCTGCAGTTAAAAGTGCATTTGACGGTGTTTGGCTTGGTGAGTGGAACTGTTTAAATTTTTATCTTTCAACGAAGAATATGTTATTCGATTCACGATTCTTTGAATTATTGCATCGAAGTGGAAATTCGTATAAAGCTCCGTTACTTATAGAACTGTAATCGAAAATTTACGTTAATCTTCGAGGAGACTATTGACCCGCGTGACTCGATGCATGTACAAAGATTCGGGTAATCCTCTATAATCCCGTATTTGGTGTTTGTATTTATCACACCGATGAAATTCGTCGTTAAATAAATTAAGCGTTGCTGTGAAGCTTCGGCGCGGTCGGTGATGTTACAAAAAAATAGAACCACACTATTTAAGAAACAGCACGGCCCCGGGGATTTTTCCTAGATAAAGACTTCATTATACTATAACGTAAAAGAGAGTTTCTGCGTTTCCTTTTGGTACAACTACTAAAAAACCTATTATTCGTACCCACGCCGGTGAATTGTTGATAATACTGGAACGATGGATCTGAAACGGGTGATTTGACCGGTGCCATAGATTTTCAGCTATAATGAAAGAGGAGACTCTGCTCGTCCACACGTTCGCAGGATCACGAACGGTGCCCATAAAGCAACATGAATATCGTGCAAATTGTAATCTATCGACCGTATTGGCTAAGCGAAAGCCATAAAAGTCACGATTAACGGATAGGGGCGGCCAGTATATATACCGGGAGGTTTTTTGGAGTTGTATAAATCCAACGCGACGACAAACGCACAGACTCTTTCGCGGGGTCGAATAATGCTCGAAGCGTCGTAAATAGCGGGCTGTTCGCGCAATATATCTCGCTGTCATTTCCTCGTCCCGTCCAGCCCGGAAAAACAGGGAAAAGGGTCCTCGAGGAGAGTTTCCGAGACACGAATACGAAAAACCCTGGTGCCATCGCCGCCGCCGCCGCGACAAATTGTTTTTCCGTAGATATCTATCCGGTGCGTGGTGAACGGCTACGAAATTCGTCAGGGATACGACGAAGGGAAAGAGCGTGACCGCGCATACTTCTCACAAAATTATGCGACTCCGAGGGCCGGGCCCGGCTCCTGAACAAGATGGCGAACGGACCATCGCATCGGCCGCGTTCATTTCACGCCCCTACTTATCTTCGTTAATATATCTTCCAGGATCGTGTAAATCGCTGCTGCTCGTTACACGGGACCCCGGCTACTACTCTCCGTGATTGTATTTCCAACGAGGGCCATATCTTTTCGGGAACGGGATTCGAGGGCCGGATCGTTCGGGAAATACGCGTCGGTTTCCGCTTCCGGTTTTTGATCTAACCTACCGATACCACGGGAGAACGAACTCTTCGAAAATTCCGTCGAAAATCATTTCCCGAATGAACCCACTGGCCTCGTCTTGCAATAATTAGTCGGGCTCTTTGAAAATTCCAATGGCTTTATTCCTGGGAGGAATTTCTAAGTATTTTTATCGACACTTAATTATCTTGATCCACGAACACTCTCGAAAAATACGCCCAAGAAATCGAAAGCGATAATGAACCAGGAAGCTCGCAGTACGCGGTTATTGTCTCGACAGATCCCGACAGGAAACTTTCCGCTCACGGAATCTCCGCAGAGGATCGCGCGGTTTTGTTCGTAAAACCGTTCGGTTATCCTCTGCTCCCAGGTGAAGGAATCGTCGAAGAATCGGCGGGAAATAAATAAATCAAACGGAACCCCGGCGGTATAACCATGCGGTATGTTAGTAGTATAGCTATCCCGTGAAGCAAGTAGGGGTTGCTCCTGTTGGCGAGCGCGAGCATGAGCGCGCGCTGTTATGAAAAAGCTGCGTCCTGATGCGTGCAAAAAAGTGTCCCGAGGGCGGGTGAATCCTTGAATATACTTAACCCGTGTTCCGCGACGCGGCCCGTTCAAAGTTGCAGTCACGTACACGAATGCAAAAAGTCCGGCTTTACGAGCTTCCGCGTGCACGAGGGGGCCGCGAGTGAAAAGGCGAGGAGGTACGAGAGAGACAGCGTCGCGGCGCGGGGCGGAAGAGGGTTGCGAGCCTCGCCCAGCGGAACTTTTATAATACGCACGCGGCACGGGGCTATAGATTTGAATTAATTCGGCGGCGAAGTTTTCCCCGGCAAATAAAAATAAGTCACTGTATCAATTTAATACCGTTTCACGGCCACCCTCTCCTTCTTGTTCTTCGTCCGAGGGTCCCTCTTTCGCCGAGGTTCGCGAAGGAATGTGGAGCGGAGCGTTATTACTTCGGCCGTTGTTCAAGAATTGGTCAAACATCGCGACTCGAATTGCCTTCGCGGGGGGAAAATAGAGGGAAAAAAGCCGATGGAATCGTCCACTCGGTAAACAGAGGGTTATTAAAGCCGGCTTTATTGCGGCATGATAGCGTCCCACCATCTCCGCGGTTTACGCGATTTTAGGTTTAACGACTCGACGCGGCGCGGCGGTGCGATTCTTCCGATTTTTATCGAGTGTCGCCGAGCGAGGCCCGAAACAATTGAACAAACTGGTGGAAAGCTTCCTAAAGTTTAATAATCTCAGTGATAAAATATGTTCGTCGAAGTCGATGTTCTTCAGGGTGGGGTTAAACGATCGATAGTCCCGTTCGCCGAATAATCGGCGTTAGTTGTCCAACGTTTTATTAATAACCGTTGTCAACATCCACGGCCTTGGTGGAAAGGATGCGCCTCCTGCGGTTGTCAAGTATGCCCGCGGTGGGGACGCCGAATGGAATAGTCCACTTTGAACTAACTCGGTCCTAACTAAACAATTACGGCGGAGCTTTATTGCGGGCAACTGGATCGCTCGCGGCGAGTTTTAATTGAAAAGTGACCCGCGCCTGTATGCCGAAGTGCCCGTTGTTCTCCATTGGGACGCCGCGCCGTGCCGCGCCGAGTCTCTGTGACGAATGGTTATTACAGCAGGAATTAAAAATCCGGTATTCGGCGACGATACATCCGGACGAGTAAGAACGTCCATCGGAATACAACGGCGTGCGAGGACCCGGATATGTCGGGTCGGGTTGCTAAAAATTTCGGGTTGGCGCAAAGTTTAGTCAAGGGGTAAACTCCCCTTTGGGTGGTCAATTGTGGAAGAATCGTGATTGTTGCTACTGTATTGAATTCTTCTGGCGTGGGGTGTTGCACAGCCTAAACTGTTTAGACGTCTGGAAACAGAAACGTGCACGGTCTGCAGGATATCCTGCACAACTAAATACTATTTTACACATTTTCCACCCCTGGGGAGGTCTGGCTACCCCTGGCCGACCAGTTCGGTGAAAGATAGCGAAGGGCGACTGGCCCACGCCCCGGTCCCCGTTGAAAGGTTCTCCGACCGTCAGATTTCTCTGATAGACGCGAGGCGGAATGCGTGTCCACCGGTGAGCCAGCGGAAACGGTCCGGCTTATGGGGTAATTATTTTTTCAACTGGACGGAAAGGGCGGGGACGCGAAGGGCGGCGCGCACCGCCGGGGGTCTTTGCTTGGGCAGGAGAACAAGGGTGAAAATAGAAGGAGGGAGGGGGGGAAAGGTTGAATGTACTCTTGTCTCTCTGTAAATACTCTAGGTCCTTGTAGTTGTGTGCGTGCGTGTCTGTGTACGTACGCGCGAGCGCGAGATACGGTGGACAGAAGCGAGGGAACACGGGTCTTACGCACACAGGCCGCGGGACGCAGCTGGTTTAAAGCGGTGAAAGCAAAAGAGTACATGAAAGAAACGTTAATTACTGCATTACTGGCTAGCCAACCGTAAAATGTACTGCAGCTCGCGGTGCCGCGCCGCACCGCGCCACGCCGCACCGCACCACACCACGCAACACCATGCCACGGCACGCCGAGCAGAGTCGAGTCGAGCCACGCTACTGGACGCTAAACCGGGGGCCAGCTACACCAACGGGAGGGTAAATGCGAAACAAAGTCCCCGGGTACGGGAGATGCGCCCGGAATAATAGACACGACTCGGCTCAATGAGGAATTAAGGGTAAACGAATTACGCGGACGAGTGCCCGGCAAATTATCCCGTTGTTGTTTGCGCTACCTTTGACATTTTCAGGGTGCTCCGAGGCCGAGACAGGTACCCAACTGTGCTCCTTCAACTGGCCCCTTGTCGTCCCGTCGACGCTAATCCCTCCGTTAACCCTTTCCGTGCTAAATAGCCCGGTAATTATTAGCTCGCTGCTGGACGGCCGGGTGTTTTTTTCCATTTTTTACGCAAAATTAACATTTTCCCAGCCGATCCCGAAGATTCTCTTTTTTTTACTTATTTTATCACGATAACTCGATGAATAAGTAATTCTTTCAAACTAACGTAACAAAGTCGAACGATTTCCCGTCGACTTTCTGAAAAAGTCCCCAGCGATATTCTCAGAGCGGGCCGTTTAGTCCAGCCCGGCTCGAATGTCAAAGAGTGCATCGCTAATGCACCCCGACAAAATGGCAGCCACAGTTCAAATTCCCATCGTTCAGCTTCGATTCTATGTGTACGTATACGTATAGCCATATACATATACACAAGCCCAAAACGATACAGCCACCGACCGTTATCCAATTTCATCGGGAAACCAGTGTTTTCGATTGCGCCGTCGCTAATCAATCGGCGAACGTAGGATAGCGGAACTTGTCGTTCGATGCTGTTGACTCTGTCGTGACGCGAACTGCCCCGTGCCGTGCCGCTGCTGCGCTCTGTCTCTGTATCGCGGTCAAGTGGCACCACCACTCGTCCAGAGCCACTCGAAGTGACGAATTTTAATTCCGTTGTCCGTCTGTCAGTCGAGTGCCGCGGGACCATCAACGAAGATTAATTCGCTGGGAACGAAATGCCTGAGCTCCGGTCGAATGCCGTTCAAGAGGTCAACCGTTTCCTCGACCTATACGACGATCGCTCTATTGCATCGAAATCTCCGCGTCGGGATCGGTATCACGATGAGAAATGAAATTGTTCAAATGGTCCGGAAGATAAAGGCTCTATCGATAACCAAGTTCTTCTGCAATTTTTGTTTCGGGAGAGGTACGCGCAAACAGAGGGGACGATCGGTGCAGGTCCAGTTTTCTCAATTCATTCGAACCGTGGCTATTTATTAGGTTGTAAGATGGTAAAATGTATGAACCAAAAGGTGTAACCTACTTACATCGACCGAGACCGTGGTAGTTATTATGGCGGGCTGCGCCGCGAGTGTGTTACGTAGTCGATATCCCGCAGATTTTTCCATTCGCCGGTGGATACGGGAGACCTGGTCCTTTTATTGGCATATTTTTATTGTTATATCAGAGACACGAAAATTGAAGGCGGATAGGGGAGGCGAGCACTTTGCATTCGCTGGCCGCGACGCTCTCGGCCGCATAAAAAGCGTGTTCGATCGGTAATCGAGGGAACCCGGAGCGCGCGTCGCGTCCCGTCGAGCTCTCGTAAAGTCGCGGCAGTAAAAGAATTCCAACCCGATTTCCCGATTGAACCGAGAGTGGACCGAAAACCGGCTGACGGCGGGGAACAAGCCAGTCTTAAATTTATTTACCCCTGGCTGTCTAGCGTTTTTTCGTTGTTCGACCTTGCTCGACCCACATGCACGCCACGCCGGTCAAATAAAATTTTATCGCTCAAGAGCTACGATCGATGCGCTACTACCCCGTGCAACCTTCTCTCCTGCTGCTGCACTCGATGCGCTCGCGAGCTGCACCGGTGATAGCAACTCGCTCTTGCTCGATCGCGTACCGCTTGCCCTCCTCGATGCTTAGCTGCTTCGAGAAGATTCCGAGTCGACCTATCGACGATCGAAACGACAGATTTTGCTCTGTAAACCACTTTTTCCTACGATGATCGTTGCGCTTTTGAACTTTGTTTCGGGGTCTCGTTTCACTCATTTTAGTAGTATGAACCCTTAACGCTAGCTATACTATCTTCAAATAATTTTTTTCAAATACTTTTTCAAATAATTTATTAAAAATAACAAGAGTTTTTAATAATACATATGTATATCCAAGCAGACACAAAATGCAAAATTGCAAACTGCTCGAACAAATTCAACCTACTCTCGATCGACATCTGAAATTTCCGACGAAGAAATTCATTTCCCCTTATCGAATTGATCGCTTCATCTGCTGCTACATAAAAAGTATAAATACATTAAAATAATTAATCAGAACGATCGCAGCTAGTCTCGACGTGCCGTCAACGCAGCGATCGCACCGCCCAGCTGCAGGAAATGAAATGTTTCGCAAGAACCGCTGGTCGGGAGCCCGAAGAAAGTTTCAATCGACACTGAGAGAAGAGGTTCGATAGCGACTGTCGCGTTCCTGGATGTCCCCGGGAAACAACTGCATCGAATCCATTACGTTCGGCTCGGTTCCATCTAGGGAACAGGGGGGACTCGGGATCGGGTATTCCGTGCCGGAAGCACGCCCGAGCGTAAACACGAGTACCGCCAGCTAATATTCGATCTCCGAAGGGATGATGCCGGGCACGGATATGTTAAATGCCCCGGTAAAAACAGTATTACCGTCGAGAGCACATGGAAATCCGACGGGGCGAAGCGTATCCGAGACGAGAGAACTGTCTTGTCGCGTCTCTCGCGCAGTTTGCGTATCGTGGATCCTATATCGGGTAGCGGAGAGAGGTGCACCGTTCCGAAGGGGGATAAGTTCGCGATGCGAAACGAATCGGGCGAAGAGGAGGAAGAAACGACCGTGGCTTGCCGGGAGTTTCCGCCAACGATTATGGCCTCTCTTTCTCTCTCTCTCTCTCTCTCTCTCTCTCTCTCTCTCTCTCTCTCTCTGTGTGTGTGTGTGTGTGTGTGCGCGCGTGTGTGTGTTTCTCGTCTAGCCCGGGGAGCGTGGTTCGCTCGCGACGCGAATTTGCTACGCTCGTGTGTAGCTACGCTCGTGCGCCGCATATCCGCGACAGAGCAACCGCCAGACACGACACACTGCCGTATTGCGTATTCCAGACGCAGTGTAATGCACTTTCGCGATGCGTTCGAGGAGGCATTTCAGACGTTCGTGCCGGGGCAACGGGCGACGAGATGCGACGTGCGAGCTACGAGAAACAAGCCTGTCCGACGCGCTACTACGTAGTATGTACCCACGTTTCTACTTACGCAACCTGGCCAACTGGTTCAGGAAACGGACGACGGTTCAGCGGCCGATGAACAAAGAAATTGTGAGCGGGCTCTTAGCGTCGTTATTCGTCGTCCCGTGATCCACGCCGCTTACCGATTCTCGTTTGCGCGGAACAGTCTCGTTGTCGTCGTTGAGTAATTACTAGACAGCGGATCTTTATGCAAAATAAAAATTGTCTGAATCGATTGCGAGAAATAGAAACCAAATTGAATGTTATTTCTAAATCATATATTGAGAACTTCAGGTTTTGAATTTTCCAATAATTTTGAATTTCATTTACTTAATTTTCCTATAAATGCATAAAGATCCGCTGTCTAGTAATTTTATATTATAGCATTTTTAGAAAATTTTTAGAAACCATATAAATGGATAAAGCGTTCCAGCGATCGTACGAGAATATAGAAATCCAGGGATCGATCTACAGCGTCGATAGGAAGTGTCCGCACCGCTCACTGGCCCGTACAATTTCGCGTCAGCCCCTAATTGATTTGGCCAGCTGTACCAGCTCGATCGTTCCGATGCAGATCGATAGCACAGTCCGCGTGTCATTGCAACAATTACACGTTGCGACAGCAGCAGGTCATTCCGTGGGAAACCGAAGATTCCTCGTGTGAATCGCAGCGAGTAATCGACGAAACACCGACGACAACAGGCTACGCGATCTCCACCAGCATCCGGTTGTATCGAGAAATCAGGGAACGGGGAATATTACAACTCGTGATTCCATCGATCGTTTAACCATTAACCGAACAACCGAATAGAAGAACAGTCTTGGTGAACTTTTAAAGAATACGATCAGTCGCTAAACGAATTTAACGAGATCACCGAACGGTGAAATGGAACTGGGCGATCACGGAGAAGGTCGCTCTCTCTCTCTCTCTCTCTCTTGGTTGGGGATCTATTCGCGCCATTTGCCATGACGAACTTTCGACTAAAGGATTTTATTTCCATCGGCGAGTGCCGGTGAATGATAATCGACACGGCAAAATCTCGGTCCCTCTTTATTCGCGCAGAAATGCGTGGATCGTTGAAAAGCTGCGCTCTCCTCGCGAGACGAATGGCGTCGTAGTCGTCGTCGTTGTCGTGCCCAGCTTCTCGCGTTTCCTTTCGCGCCGAGAGACCACGGATTTTTTAAATTTCCCTCGGGATACCCTCAGGGGCTACGGGAACCGCGCTCGCGCACAAGCACACCGGGATCGAAGGGGTGCGCGGCGCGAGAAACGTCCCTCGGCCCGATTGAAGTATTGCTCTAACTATTGGCCGGGAGCGAAGTGCTCGGCCGGAAAGATCGTGCCCCAGCTGGATACACCGTGACTTTCCGCTATCGGGGAAAACGTAAAAGGGGCAATAATATGCCCGTAGTAAAGGGGGAAAGCGCGCCAGTTCGCGCCGAGCTTTTATTTACAGTCGTTGTAAAATACTTGGACCCGATGCGACACCGTTACCGTTCCCGGCAGCACGGAGAGCGAAGGAGAGCCCAAGAGACGGCCTCTGCTACCCCCACCCTCCTTCCTCGAGAAAAAGAAAATTTAATGATCGTCGGAGGGGGTCAAGGGGGGCGTTCCGACGTTTAAGGGCGAGGGCGCCAGGTGAAATGTAGGGGAAATTAATGCCCCGGCCTCCGGGATTCAATGGAACGATTTCGAATGCTGGAGCGTAGGTGAACCGCTTGAATACCGAATGAAATTTCGTCTGCTCAGACGCCGGGATCCCATGAATTCTTGTTAGTTAGGCTTCAATAAAACCACGCTGCACACCCCAGAACCCTCCCCCTGCCTCCCCCGTCGTCTTCCTAGGTGTGTCGGGTTCTTAACCCTTCGGGGACGACTGTGCATCGCATCGAGGAATATTTCGATGTTTGCCGCAGAAGGTTGGATCGGTACCGATACGTTTGTCTGCAACAAATAATTGCATTATTTTTATAATTGAAAAGAATTGACAATCGGTCGTCGTCCCTGAAGAGCTAGACATCCTAACCAGGCGTTCGTTCGACGAGGAGATTCGAAACAAGAGCTATTTTTCCTGCACTAGATATTCTGAATAAATTCAGTCTACCGTACGGCCTTAATGCAGTTCGCCAACGGTGTCACGTGTTCCCGACGACCGCCATTTTCCATGCTCTTTTATTTACTGCTGCAGCGAGTAGCGTAATATTCAGCATGTTAATGAGATTTTTTTCGTATCCTTTTAGTGTCCCAAAGGGTTTTCTAGAGAAAAGGAACATTTAATAAAATGTTGCTTCTACGAGGACCGTGGTGGAAGCAAATGGTAGCAACGTGTTAATTGTTCGCCGATTGTTTCACAGTCTGAATAGATTTTTAATTGGCTTACCTTGGTTTTATTCGATATGGGTTAGTTTCCAATGAGGACACATACCGGAAACCGGTCTCTTGTGCATCTTAACCCTTTGGCTACTGTGGGCGCCTATAGGCGCTGACGCAATTGGCTTTCTGACACGGAGGGCGCCTATAGGACACGAACAGGCGCTGTCAAAATTATATTGATTTTATTCCCATGAGTTCTCGGTGCACATCGTAACTCAATTCCTGCCGTATGGTACGACCGGTGCGTATCAAAGTCTGCCGTAGCCAATGGGTTAATCGTCGAATGATTTTAAGGATTGAGACCCCACTCCTGAAGCCATTAAACGATCAGTCGAGAATAGAGAAAGAAGATGCGACAATACATTATTATGAACGATTCTCGATTATCAGCGGCATCCATCGTGCTTCTCACGGTGATCAATTTAAGGGTGAATCCCACTCTTGAAACCGTTAAACGGTTACCCGAGGAGTACGGAGTAGCAAGGTTTGACATTACACAGACGAGAATCAACATCCATTATGAAACATTCGTCGGTTCGACCACTTCTCACTCCCCTCGGCGCGACGGAGCTAAGTATCCGAGAGATGATGTTTGCTCGCGAGCGGCCGTAGGTGGAGCAGCGTATCCACCCTCCGTGGCCAAACATTGAATTCCTATTTCGGTCTTATTCTCCCATCGTCGGATTGTGAAAACAGGAAGCGGAGAGCGATTAACCCCGCTTAACTCCCAGCAAACGGCGCCCCCGCGGATATCAACGTTGGATATAAACGTGAAATGGCTGCGTGCGAGCGAACGATCGAACTGGTAAGCGAGTTGTACAAGCGAGCGAGCCAGCCAGCCAGCCAGCGAGCAAGCAAGCGAAGACGATCGTTGCTCGGGATCCGTCTCCATATGTTCTTGGCGCGTTTATTTCGGTGAGAGACGGCCTCGTAAAGACATCAAAGCCGCATCCTCGAACGGCGGGAATAAAGGCTACGGAAGTCCATAAAAGTCGAGTAGCGAGGATAAAACGGGCTGGCGCGGGATCGATGGGCTCGCACACGTGCGGTCCTCGATCGCGCGAGCACTCGGCGAGAGCGCACACCGCCGCCGGTGATTTTAAGCAACGTTTAGAACGTCGCTCATTGTTCACGGTGAAAAGCTGCCTTGTTCCCGGCCGCGGCAATTTTTCACGCGCTCAACGGGATCGCGAGACACTCGTAAACGCGATCAGAAGCGAAAGGCAACAGGGGATATAACCGATTGGGAACGCTCTACCTCCCTCGCTCGACATCCTTTCCCCTTCATCCTCCTTTGAACCTCTCCACCGCAAATTTTTCCACGAGAAAACGAGACGCCGCGGAAGAATCCCTCGACCAGAAAGAACTAGTTGCCAGCGCGCAAACGTGTAATATCTGCATGCCACTCCGAACGGCTTTCGGTGTTCGACTAATTGAATCGGACGTCGGGAACCGGGCTTGGAAAACCAATGAACCGATTCCATGTTGATAAACACAATATATTCCGGCCGTTTCTATACGGGACGCGCGCAACTCGCAGTAATTTAAAGGCTGACGTTAAGTGGTAAGCCCGATACGCTCGGTAACTGAAAGCGAAACACTTGGAAACCGAGAGTTACAAGCGTGATCGTTTTGTTCTACACGATGCTTCTCTCTCCGTCTGTTTGTCCGTCTCTCCGTCTGTTTGTCCGTCTCTCCGTCCCGTCTGCTCGCCGTTCGATATTCCGCTACGTCCACCGGTTTTGTTCGTTAAGATTTATGGATCTTCCGCCGAACGGGTTGGCGACACGGGCCCGGCTGCTTTGATGTCGCGACTTCGGTTATTCCGGTTAAAGCATACAAGGTGGACACGATGCGACGGGGAAAGTCAACGCGAGCCGAGCGCTAAAAATAATTTGTTTCGCAGGAAAATCGTCCTTCGAGCCGGCAGAATTAACTCGCGATATTTTCGTACCCCCGGGTGTAATGCGATTCAATTTCTGCGCATTCCATCGTCGAACCTGATAGCGCGACACCGCGGTGATTATCTGCTCGTTTGCGAGCACGATGTCATCGGAATTGAAGACCCGCGACAATCGGGTAAGTAGATTTATAATATGACTATACGATCTAAGGAACCGCACGGACCCGAGAGTTTTTCTTAGATCAAGACAATGCTGTACGTTGTCGACCAGTGTTGAAAGTTATCGAAAGTTCCATTGATCCGTACGCTGGCTGTCTGTGAATCAGAAAGAGATACGTCGGGTTTTACAGGTGTCAATTTGTAATTTTAACTTCGCAATCTTCGAGTTTACGTCACCGAGGAAGGAGGAATCTACTCGACGTCGGGATAGCCAATCTTTTCTCTAACGACAGGGTCCAGAAATGGGATTCGCGGCTGGCACGCGAACACCGTGTCAAAAACGTCGTGTTAGACGGCAGCCGGGACGACATTTGTGTAAACCATTTCCCGCTGGCGCTCGTAAACCAGGGGAACGCTAACATCCGGTTCACGAGTGACGTCCTCGTAAAGTTTAAAGGGCACGGGGGTCGACACCGTCGATGCTAAAAACGAAGCTGCCGGTGGGTACGCATTCGCGGCAAGTCGGATCTTCTGGTGCATCAACATCGTCCGATTTCGAGTTTATCGAGCGGGTTCAGCCCTTTCACGCGGAGACGCGCTTCGTTTCCTAGTGTGAACATCGTCGCGGGTTCAGGGATGACGATTAATTGCCAGTTCGCTGCAATCAATTTTGAAATATTCGAAGTCGGCACGACCGATGTTGCCTCGGAAGCGTTAAGCTCCTTGCAGTTTCGTGGGAGCTCGATGACGGAGCAACTATTAGGTCCGCCTCTTAATAATTCATTAAACATAACAAAAGGATCGAACAAATCCAGCCGAGGCAATCGCGCAAAAGTCTGTCCGTGCGATTTCCGCGATAAAGTGGTGCAGTAATAATGAACTACGTGACGCGGTCGCTAACTCGCGAATCAATGTCCCGGATAAACATATAGAATTGATGGTAATAAACGCGGTGACATTTTATCAGGTTTTCCAGAGGGAGCGTGGGGAGTGGGGTGGGTGGGTGATCTCGACACCGGAGTATTTCGGGGGTGTGCGGGGGCGAGAGCGGCTGCGAATTGAATTGTAAACCGAAACAAAGCCGCCGGTGTTCCCTGTTTGGCGATTCCTGAAGCGTCGGCCGCCTAGCGAGCGCGAGCGCGGCCGGATATTGCGTACGAAATAAACTGAAACAAATAAATTTTCAACGTTTATGTAAATAACCACCGGGTGAGCGGAGAGCGGCGAGGGCGGCCGGGGCCAGCTGCGAATTACGAAAACAATCATACGTCCGTTGACACGCGGATCGACTGGTGGATGGAGTTACGCTCGCGCGCAGTTCGTTAAAACGGCAATGCCGCTCCTCGCAGTTTTATTACAAATCCGAGGCACCGGGATACATAAATATGAATGCGCAAAGTGGGGAACGTGGATTCACGCATGCCGTTTCTCTTGATTGACTGACGCGAACGACAACCAGCCGACCGAGTTACACCGGTTACGTTGCAGCGTGCTTGTAACGACGAATTATTCTTTGAATTCTGTTATGGGCATTGTGTCACGTCGATTGATTCGGAAAACGGACTGTTCGAAATGGTTATTTCAGCTTCCGACGAACCCGAGATTGGATAGTGCTCTGTTTCTTATCGAGCCTTTTATACAATCTTATGCAGTTTTCATCTAATCGAGGAATTCATTTCAGGCGCACCAAAGCATTTAGAAACAATTTAACAGTTTGAGCTATAAAAAAAGAAATTGCTGTTGCGCGTTCGGGCTATTTGGAAGCAGCGATCGTCACTGTTTCGAAAATGTTCGGGACACGGAGAGAAGTGCATAAAAATTACGCCGAGAGAATGAACGACAAACACGGTAAGCGTAGAATAGCCAATTAACGAGGTAACATTGTCGCGAAAATCGTTTCGCGTCTCAGTTACGCGTGTTACAACGGCCGAAATTAGTGGACGACATTAGCAGCGTGACACGCGCGCCGGTCACGCGAGCCGCTAATAAACATAATCGCGCGTGTACCTCGAATGCATGCATGTACGTACGTATCCGCAGTCGAAATGGACAATTGAATTGCTGCACGGACGTGCGAGCTGCCGAGAACAACAATCGGACGATCATAAACGCGACAACGCGCGGCGATCGGCGCTCATTCGAACGACGTCGCTGCGTTGTAAAACAACCTGGTCTCCGTTACTTTCATTGTTCATTGCTATCCGCTTGCGCGCTGATAAGAACGGATTTTCGGGAGCGGGAATTCCATTGAAATGCTCGCCGTGAAACTTGAAACCTTTTAAAACTTCTGTTGATTCGGTGAAAAAGAAATTTAGATGTCCGCGGCAATTGTTCGAATTGAAGTAATATTTCCAGTTTAGCAATTTCCGGAAAATTTGCTGAAACTGGCGCGTCGTTCGGGCAATTAAAAGCTCCGAATGGATTTTGTCTTGTCACCGATGGATATCAAGTGACTTCGAAATGAATCGAAAAAACGAGACACACCGGCACAGTTCTCGCGTGAAGTCAATGGACGTGCCTCGTCACCCACAGTCAACGAGTACGTATATAACAAATTCCCCGGCTGTGTATAAATAAAAGAACGGGTCGCCATGATTATTCGCGACGCTCTAAGCACGCGTTCGTCAAGCCACGCGTCATCGATCAAACGTCGATCGATTTTAATCGCGCGAAAACGGCATCGAATTTTATCGCGGCATAGTTCAATTTCACGGGTGCCCGATTGCGCGCGGCTTATTCGCCATTCCTCGGGCCGGCGCGGCGCGTGTGCATTTAATCTAGCATGACTGCCGCGAAATATCGTCTCCGTTATAAAATTTGATTTATTCCCCGCGCCACGGCCATTAACATTTCATCGATAATCCGCGCGATCAACGCGACACGGTGTAACCAACGCTGATCTTCGTTGATCTTAACTTTTCGACAGAAAATATACACATTGAACGAAGAGATATTATTTGTTTCGTCACTTTGAATTCTGTTTGAAGAATTTGGATTTTGAAGTTCGCTTCCACTATGTGAAATATCCTCGTTGAACGTGGAGGATCGAGGGAGAAACGATGCAAGTTTCATCGCGAGGCGTCCGTCACGGATATACATATCGTGGCCATAACGTTGACTTATTGGGCGTGCATATTTCTGCAATTAAATTCCGGCACGCAAATAGAATTAATTTCCAACGGCTCGAAGACGCGGCACGCTCGGGGCCGCGCGCGCCTTGCCGACGAATGACAAACACCATAAAAGGATCCATACTCGTTACTTCCTGCAACCCTCGCCGTAGCCGACCCCAAGGACCTTCCCGCTCCTCAGCCATGAATTCCCCTCGCAAACTATTCCCGCGATCCGGCTACGAAACCGCGCCAGCGTGTATCAAACCCAACAAATCCTTCGCCGTGTCAGAAGTTGGAGACTCGCCAGTTAATATACTCCCGAGCGATAAATTACGGGTTCCGCTCGAAAAGTGTCCGCACGGAACAAGCACGCACAGTTACTCCCAACCGGACAGGATTCTGCTAGATTAACCGGTAATTAGATTCATCTTGTTTTTTTTTTTATTTCGGCTGTTTAGGCTGTCCGGTTCGATAACGCACAGCGATCGTGCTCCGTTAGAGATAATCCTTACTTACGATTTACTCGTTGCAAATTCGCACGCGATTTTCTCTTTATTCGGCGTTTTTATGAAAATTCATACTTCTGTAAATACCCGGAGATATAAATATTTATTATTGAAAGCAAACAAGATTGTAGCATCATAGATAAATAAATAAATCGAGGAGAGGTAAGTGGTTATTGGAATAAAATTCAATATCGAGTCCGCTCCGACATAAGATCAGAAGGGGTTGAAGTAATACTCGAATCAATATTTGAGGAGGATCTTGAAGAAGTACGCAGAAACGTCGTCACAGATATCTCCCACTTCAAAGCTTTCTTTTGCCGTTTAGATAAAGCTATTCGCAAAATCTCCGGAAAACTTATCGATTTATACGTCCTTGCAACCCTCCAATTTATTATTTACCGATACCCGTATCTTTATTTGCTGTACATCCTCTATCTAAAGATTTTATCGTGCAATTGGATATTTCCTCTCTATTAAAATCCTGTCGTGTTCTGAAATTTATCGATACTGTACATTACGGACAGCGGATTGAAATTTTTCAGACCAGCTTACAATTAATTAATTAATAAAATTCTTGTCTATTCCGTGTCTCCTGAGTACAGGAGTCTAATTTTTCTCCTCAAATAATAAATCAACAGGACTCGGTCTTTCACGGAATTAGCAAAAAATGTGTCGAATAGGCGAAGCTGGTCGAGCGTCTCGGTCGCGCCTCCTCGGTATAATACGATTCTCCGCGGAGAAAATTCTCCGTTGGATGAAAACGCCCACGGAGGCCGGATTTTTCGGCATTCCGAGCGAGACCGGCCGCGAAATAATTAACCGTCCGTGTAGAACAGAGACAAAGCCGGCCATCGGAGGTTCGCGGTTGAACAGGCGAGAGCGTACACTCGTCCGCTCGGCTCGTTGTTCCGCGCAGCGGGTACGCGGAGTTCGGCTCGTCGGCTATCACCGAGCCGGCCGCGCAATTAACCACTTTTATTAATAGCCGGTGCTTCGTCGTTCGTGACCTACCGCATGCCGTCATGACTGATGCATCTCCCGGGTCCTCATTAGCCCCACCATCGCATCGGCTAGGCGCGTGTAACGCGTGCCCGGACGTTCGCGAGAGACCGTGTCTTTCTCTTTTGATTCCTCTCCTCTCCTCTCCTCCCTCTTTCTCTCTGTCTGCTCGCCGAGAAAGATTTACGAGGGTCGCGAGATTCGCGTGCGACTCCGTGCCAAGCCGGCCGATATGTAAATCGTGACAGTTACACGAGTAGGCGAGCGGGGAATATTGTTATCGATGCGCCGCCGCCGCTCCGAGAGAAGCCGAGCCAACGCTGAAACGCCAGAGAGCTTCGTGAAAGTTTGTTTTTCGACGCGCCATGCCGCGCCGCGCCGCCGGATGAGACTCGGGCCCACCCCCGTCGGACAGTATTTAACGCCCGAGCATCGACTTCCCGCTAGCCGGTTTTGTTTTGCCAAAGCCATACCACGCGCGAGACGCAAGCCGACTTTCCGTTCCCGCGGGGCTTGTTTAAAAATTCTCCGCGTAATCGCGCACGCCCTGTCTCGCCCGTCGAGAAACCCTTCCGCGATGCGAATAAAATTTCTCCGCTGTGATTCGTCAGATCATTCGCCGAAGTTCGCAAAAATCTAGTACGCATATTACAAGGCACGCCGTATTTTTTTTTACAGTAGAATCTTAAGAAATGCGACTCGAGTGGTCCTAAAGAAAAATCTGGTAACATGATTTAATGAAACACCATTCTTTACAAAATCGCCGTGATTTAACGATTATACAACGTGTACATACATTTTGATTTCGATGTATAATTACTAAACAGCGAATTTTATGCGTTTATGGGAAAAATGAGTAGGTATAATTTAACACTGTGAAAATATTAGAAGAATTTAGAAATACTGTTATATTATCTGCGACCTATTGAACATATTGAGAAAAGAAATAAATTTATATTTCGCTCGAGTTTGTTGCAAA
Source organism: Lasioglossum leucozonium (assembly GCA_028454225.1). Lineage (NCBI taxonomy): Eukaryota > Metazoa > Arthropoda > Insecta > Hymenoptera > Halictidae > Lasioglossum > Lasioglossum leucozonium. The sequence continues at coordinate 1,042,720 of CM052205.1, read as the reverse complement.
TGAAGTGGAAGATTTTTATTTTGCATAAAGATCCGCTGTCCAATAATTACATATTGTATCGTACCTGAAATACCAAATACCAAAATTACGTACCCAGTAAGTCAATACATGTTTTCTGTGTTTCCGGAAATCGCGTTCGGAGGTCCGCGTGGTCTAACATGGGCGAGAAACGAGAGCACGTCGGATCGGGAAGGGTACGGTTTCACGGTAACGCAGAACGATGAACAGTTCCCGGGCCGGCGCGCCGTGACAGATCCGCCGTTCCATTTGCATGTAAACAGCACGCCAATATCTTCTGGGAGCACCGATCGTTTATGTATTATTCGATTCCCGGCCGACCATTTATCCCGTTTTCCTTGCTCCGCGCGCATTAACACCAGCGGTCGGCTAACTAGATTCGCGTATATCTCAAAACGCGCTGGCTGCATGTGTTGTAATTCGATGTGATTAACAGCGCCGCGTGTTCGTAACTGTATGAACAAGTTGGCAATATTACCCACCTGGCCGTTTTAGCCCACCCACCCCCGTCTCCTGCCCCCCTCCCCTTGGCCCACCGCCGTCGTGCCGAGATATCGCGCGGATATTGCAGCTAGTCTGCATCGGGAAATTTAATAACAGCGAAGCTGATTTCCGACCACGGTTTAAGGCTGTTCGTTTAGCCGCGTGATGCCCGATAGCAGCCCCCCCCCCCCTCAACATCGCATTCGCGGACTCCAAGGGAGAACCATAATCGATCCTCAGAATCCCCCGGATTGTAACCCACCCGTCGAAGGGGATAAATCCAATTTTTCTCAGATAATATAATGGTTTCATTTCTCAATTGATTTTGGATTTTAATTGTACGCGTGAAATAATTTTAATGAAACGCGTCATGCGAAGTACCGTGTTGAGATGACAAGAAGGCCCCCGGGACGAGACTTGGTTCCCCACTCTATATTCCCTTTCTACGATGCTGTTCCCCCACTTCTCCGCTGCGACCCCGTCACGCGATGCGTTTCGTCTCTGTCGTACGTGCGTCGCGTTCTGACAGAGAGAGTGCTCCCTCCCCTCATCTGGCGACACTGCTGCCAGGAACCTTCTTGTCATCTCACCACAATACCTACTTCCCTTTTCCTTGGCGCGACACTTTTTGTTTAAAGAAAACTAACGCCAAAAGTCTAAATTAATGTAGAAAAGTTTAAACAAAGAATAGATGGGTCTTTAGAATTTCGACAATGGTGAATTAAAAATATTAGAATCCGTCATTCCGACGGATCCGGTAACCCCAGTGTCGAACAAGCACCGATTCGTCGAAGTGTGGTGCGAACGAGCATTCGTTCGTAAGACGCGACTTCGCACTTAGCCGGCGAAGAGTGCAAAGGGTATTCCATTTTCGTGGCAATAAAACGCCAAGCCGATGCGGCGATACCTTTGATGTTTTGACAGGTGCGAACGACGGGGAAGTTGCCGTAGCGGCGCGGCGGAGTCTCTGCTTAAAGTCTCGTCTTGCTAAGTACGCGTAGCCCACGCGCGCGCCTTAAACGCCGTGAAAAGTTAATTTTGTTTGGCTTCGCGATATTGCCCGGGCTGTTCGTTAACTTCGGAACCGCTCGTCGGAGCCTTCTCTCGTCTCCCCTGTGTCTCCCGGCAGCGCGTAATTAATTAAAAAACTTGCGAGCCTCGTTCAAAGTCGATAAACGGAGGGTGAAAATTGATCGGGCGTCGCCACCGAAGCCGGTCGTCTTTCAGAATCGACCATCGCGACTGCAACGATCCCAAACTCTGTGCATTTTACTCCTCTGATTTTACTATAATTGCAAAACGCGATAAGGGGCGGGGTGGAGGAGGTCTAGACAGGAACAGCTGGCGCAATTGGCGTGACGTTAAAGCACGACACGTAGCCGTGTGTTCCCAGGAATACGGAAATACGGCAATAACCGGCCAGCATGAGACAGTTCCGTCGAAAAATCGAAAAGATCTAGAAGACGCAGATGTATCGTGCCACGTGTTTCTCGATGGTTTCCATGCCTGGATTCTGAAAGTTTTATGGACCTGCTGTTCTTCGGGATGGAAATGACTCGAGGACGAGACGGATCTCACCCCCGCTGAGAAGGCACTGGAGGAGGCGCGATATCTAACGCCAGATGAGCATCGAGGCTTTAGGATTCATTGTTAGTGTGCAGGAGTGTCGAGAGAGGATGCTGGGAAAAATTGCCTGGGGAGATCACGTTTATGTTTGTAAATAGTGGTGTCGGCATACCAGCGACGGTGATCAAGGATCTTTCAGAAAAAACTTTGTTTATCCCTCGTGCACTTAACATCTACCCTAATTTTACCATTTGCACTGCATTTTATTTTACCGTTGAAGTTTGAAAAGTACGTTTCAAAAGATCTTTATTATTCGCAAACAATTCGGCAAACACCATGGCTGATCTCCAGCTGCAAAATGATTCTGGATAAATCTGATTCTGACAAGAGATAGTCGAAAGGATCCTGTAAGATTACAGATCCCAAGATTTCCTTTCGGTTCGTTCTCACAACGCGACGGCGGGGTACAATCGCGATTAGCAACAATGAAATACGTGACGCGAGATGAAGGGTGCAGTTTAGGCATCGGTGTCCGAGGCAACCCTATCGGCTAGCTGACAAATCCATTCTATAAATACGCGTCGGAAAAACGGATTTCTCTATAGAGTCTCGACCGAGGACCGTTGTGCTGCAAGATGCTCCCTCTCTCTCTCTTTCTCTCTTTTGGTCCCTTTTCTCGGTTGGAAAGGAGAGCCCGGTGGGCCGGGCTGCCCGCCGCAAATACACTGTTTCCCCATCCTCGGGCATAACTCTATTAAACTTTGAAATGTCCTCAAGGTATCGCGCACAATGCCAACCGAGGAGCTCGTCGTCGTCGTCTGTGTCAGCGGAACGTAACGCCGCGCCGCGCCCGGGGTCCAGCGCCGCCCCCGTTCCCACCCCTTTCTCTCTTTCCCTTTCAAAACAAACTGTCACATACTTTCCGTATGGGAGAAGCTTTAAAAACACCGATGAACTATGTTGCCGGGAGGGCAGAATCGGCGGCCGGGAGAGCAAAAGAGAGAGAGAGGGCTGCGAGACCGAGCGGGGATGAAAATAAAAGCGAAGGAAGAAGAATGGGACGGCCGCGATAGCGGGCAACGAAAGTGTCCTGATCGTGTGCGTGCTCGATTGTTCGAATAAGGGAGACATGCTCGTACACACGCAAAGGTAGCCTACAATGCCGGCCAAAAGTTTGGAACCGCTCCATAAATCGAAACACGAGCAGATTCCTCTGTTGCGTCAGCGATCTTGCCTGCAAATCATTGCTCGTTTGCAGACGAACTCGAAATCGTGCAATTTTTAAAACACGGATTTTTTTCAAAACATAGTACGAGGTACATACACGTAAAAATAGCGAGGACTTAAGTCGCAGTTGACGTCTGCAGTTTGCAGCTGTATTTATGAAAAGTGTAATAAGTAGACTGGGATTGTGGGAAGCAGTGGTTAAATAAAAAATAATATCACTCCTAATTAGTATTAGATTTTTATAGATATATTCATTCTCGCGCTCATTGTTTCCAGCCCAGCAGGAGGCAATAGCGGCAAGTGGTCGGAAACTTTTGCCGAGCAGTGTACGCGCACGCAAACGCGCGCAGACGGTGCACTCGTGAAAACACGAGACCCGACAGCCCTTCGCGTCGGGGGTGCCAGCGGTGCAGGGGTTGCGCGATTTTATCTCTGGCATTCTTCTAGAGCGAAAGGGTCCACGGATCTGGCTCCGGCAGTCTGTGTCGTCGTGTGTACACGCACACGCATCCTCGTGCGTGCATCTGCGATTCAGCGGAGCGATGTGCTCGCAGGAGTTCACGCACACCATCGCAGAGATCGTCCCACGGCCTTTTAAGGCAGCCGAGGAAATCTTGAGACGAGCCCACCCTGTCCGCCCCCCTCCCGTTGGCGATTTAAACCCTAATCCCTCGCAACCCCCTCTCCCCCCTCAGCCCTTCAGCGAAGATTTTTCTCCTCTTTTCAAGCCACTTCTCTCTCCTCGGGCTGTCGTACCTTTTCAATTCTACGCGCGACATTCGTCTTCCCCGCGTACAAATATCGGCCGAGGCGGATTAGATCTCATCTGATTAGGTTAAGGGCTCAAGGGATGCACACACGCCCCGTTTCCGTGAATCCCTGACCCGTTCCTCGCACCCGATCGAGACGGGCCAGGTACGCTCATTGTCCGCCGCCGCGTTGGGACTCGTCGGGAATAATCGCGCGAGTTCCAAGGGATCAAGGGCTAGGGCCCCCGATACCACCGCCTGAAGCCACTCCACGATTCACCTAAGATGTTAATGCGATCTACAGTAATCTCGTTCGATTCGGACGATGGCCGTGTTAGGCCTATTTTCACGACGATCGACTTCTCGCGGCGGGAGTCGGAATTGGAATTTTGAGGCTTCCCGGTGATGGATCTTTTTGGATGAGTGGCTTCAATCTCTTCGACTGATCTTTTCAGGTGTTCCGTGACTCAAAGTCGAAGCTTGTAAGAATTTTCATAAGAAGCTTTAGTATAATATTTCTAACGCTAGAACTGCCTGATCGACCGGCGACAGTGATTCTTTCCTTAAAATTTGTTCGCTTCTAAATATTTGCACGATCAGCGGCGCTTCCGTTTGTTTCGCAACGAAGGCGTGGCACCGTCAAGGTCATCCAAGGGCGAAGCCACGTGACGAGGTTATCTCTCGAGAGCGCGCGCGCACTTTGCACGATCATTGTTCCGCTGGATGAAGATGAAGTCGCAGGATCCTTTCAAGTCGGTCCGCGGGACTCGCACTATCGTGTCGTCACGCGCCGTTGCGCCTGAATGCCGGAAAATGACAGCACAAGATACTCCGCGGAGATTACTTTATTACACATTTGTTATTTTAAATAACCCCGCGGTGATCTCGTCTTAGGGCGAATCTCGCAGGAAGACAATTGCCGCTCGGACAATTCCCGGTTGTACGGCCCTCTTGTTTCAAAGAATGGTAACGATAATGGAAAATGGCTTTATCGTGTCACGTGCGCGATAGACGTGAGAGATACTCGGTGGTAGCGTTGCGACAATGCTGCGGATGGATTGAATATGAACGATCAAGGAAGTCGGAACAGGAATGAAAGGTACGATGAGTCGAAAGGGAATTAAGGGTGAGACGATCGAATCAGATTCAGCTTATGCCAGTACGTAAAATTAATTGTCTGCGAAACACGCTGCTTTCGGTCGAATCTGCAGGAAGAATTTCCTCGATGCTGTAAAATGCTGCATAAACCGGTGGCATCGGTGGCAAACGCTCCATTAAAAGACGGAGTAACGAGTGGACCATTTAGCGAGGATCAACGGAAGCCCGGGCGCCGTTTAAACTTTCGAATCGCGGCCGATTCAATTAAACTTAACAAACGCGACTGATAGACAGCCGGGCGACGGCTTGTTCGAAGGCGAGGATGGCGCGAGACGAACGGGGACTGAGGGGAAGATTTACAACGGCGCGAGTTGTTTTTCTGGGGCGACGAGCCCTCGCCAAAGAAACCATTCCGCGTTACACGCCGGCGTGGGTTTCGCGCCGAAGCAATTGCATTCGCGGCGTGCAATTGGAGTCGCGACGGTAGAGAGAAAAAGAGAGGAGCGAGGAGGAGGAGGAGGAGGCGCCTACAGAAAAATTGTTGGCAACTCCTGATTCCGCGACACGGGCGAATAGGACGCCGCCAATTTGTTCGGCCGAGCCATCGGGTAAATTCAAATCCCGTGGAAAACCGTACCCGGCGAACAAAGATACCATTTACCTGGTCTCGCGACTATCCCAGCCTTCTGGCAAAAACATTTTGCCTCCTCTTTTTCTTCCCCCCCCCCTCTCTCTCCTCTCTCATCTCTCAAAGAAACCGCAAAGCAAGGGGCTGGGTAAATCCAGTCGCGGAAACTTCGCAGTCGCCGCGCGTTTCGTCTGGAATTATTGTTCCCCGGTAACCGTCGCGATAAACGGAGTCTGCAGCGACCCTTAGACTCCTGGAGGAACGGATGAAAGGGCTGGATCGGTAGATGGCCCGAAAGTTTGCAGCCCGGATCCCGAGGGATACGATCTAGCTATTGGCTCGCGAACCCTTTACCGCGATTCTTCAAAGAAGACGCGAAAGCAGCGTCACCAGATCGACGGACTTCTGGGAGAGATGGTGGGGGAAGTGCGATAGTCGAAGCCTGAGTGACGTCACCAAGCTATAGTTGACGGTCCGCCGACGCGCTGCTCGACGCGCTACCCCCACCACCGCGTTATAGTATGGTCTAAGTCTAAGCGAGATAGCGACGTCGCGCGACGTCACGTGGTCCCTTCGAGCGACTTCCCCCGGTAAATCGAGAGTGGCGAGGCAGAGAAGGCAGGCAAGCAGGCAGATGACGGGGTCCCAGCGAGCGATTATCGTGGAGGAGGAACGGGATCGGCCGGCGAGATGCAGCGACAAATCGGCCGAGGAGCCGCACACGCACGCATTATCCTCGCCATGGAACTGATCGCGCGATACGCGGCTGAATAATTCATGAAGCGCGTTTCATTTTTCCAGAGGCGCGGCGGGCCCCGGACCCGCGGCAGCCGAAACAACCCGCAATCTCCGATCGATGCTTTGTAATCCCACGGATTTATGGCGTCGGATTTCGTGACTAGAACAGCTGACGCTGAACCGCGCCGGAAGAGACGCGACGCGACGCGAAAATGCTGGACGGATGCGTTGTTGGAAAAAGAAACCGGCGCGACGCGACTCGGACCGAGAATAAGACGGAAAAGTAAAAGTCTCCCGCGCTTTCGATGCCTTCGACGCGATAAGACCGACGGATACTAGCCGCGGCAAGGTCCTGCTGCGAGATTATCGGCTGGCCTCCGCGGGGAATCCTCGATGACCTTGCGATTAGTATCGAAACTTCTGAATGGGAGGGATTTCAGCCACCTACGGAGCTCTGCGAGCCTCGGAGTTGAGTCGCGCGTGGTCTCTAACGCTCGCCCTTTCCGTTCCCCCGGACAGGCAAATCCTCTTTCGAGCAACATCGAAACGAATTATCGTGCCGCTCGTAATAATACGGTTACAGATAAATGCTTTTAAGTTAAGCGCATTTTCAAATTACGCGGCTCCTAGTCGACCGAAAAGCGCGCGTAGTTTCTACGCTTTTTAGTTTCTTTCGCGAACGATCGTCGCATCGGGAGAGAGCTCTATCCGTATCGATAGGATTTCGCCGAGATTCTGGGTCGCTCGTCGATCGATTCTAGTCCTATCGAATTTTCGTCTGCTCACCGTACCAGGCTATTGGTACTAAATGGAAAATACATCGCATGTTTCTACTCTTATGTGTAATGAGTAGACAGCGGATGTTTATGCATTTATGGCAAAAATTAGTAGGTATAATTTACAAGAGTAAAAATATTGGAAAAATTTAAAGATACCGTTATATTATTTCCGAGTTAAACATATTAAGAAAGGAAATAAATTTCTATTTTACTCCAATTTGTTGTAATTGACATAAAAAAATTTTATTTTGCATAAAGATCCGCTGTCTAGTAATTATTTATTTGGAAGTATTTATTTTCCGTTCACCTTTGAAAATTAATTTTCGTTGCAATATTTGCGAACGCTTAATTGCATTATATGATCCGTATAATTTGCTGTAAATTATTTTTTATTTTGCCGTATAATTTGCCGTAAAAAAACGTTGAATTTTGAATAAAATTCGCAGTTCAATTATGAGAATTACGATCGCCACTTGAAGAAGTTGAAACGACAACAAATCGAACGAACCCGAAAAGCACTACGGATGTACGCGCAACATCATTCTTCGCTTTTAATGAAAACATGAGAATAATTCCTGTAGCAATCATATTCCAGCGATTTCGATCAAATATTTCTCAGGAGGATAGCACTTTTCCTAGACAAGCCATCCGTCACTTTTTGGATCTCGCGGAATCTTCCTTGTTACTAAAAGCCATCATTTGCTTCGCGGGTTGCCTCTCTGGCGAGCGGAGGAGCATCCAGCTGAAAAGAGACGATCGGAGAAACGAGCGCGTTCATTTCCGTTCCATTTTGATTACCAGGAAGCGCCTCTCTATCCGATTGATTAATTAATAGCTCTCGTTCGACCGGAAGCCTGGCGCGCGGCATCAATCACGTTTCCCGCAGCACGAAGCCCCCCCCCGATGCAACGTCTCGAATCGCGATCGCGAAATTCTCCCTCGCGAGATGTTTCTTCCTTGTTCTCCAGAAGTAACGCGAACTTTCGTATTCCGCGGATCGATACGCGTCGTGGGTGTAGGTACCGTCGGTTCGCCAAAACAAAAAGAAAAGAAGGAAAAGAAAAGAAACGACAGAGACGATGATGTTAATCGAGCGCTTAATAAAGGGGAGGCTCTCCTTTTAATCCCCGGCATGATAAACGCCACTTCGGAAAGAGTAAAGCAAGGCTGACGGTAATAAACGGATTAGAGAGTGCTCGTATAATTGCGGCGGATAAACGCCGGCAATTAAGCGAATGCCGGCGTAGACCATTAAGAACATATTATTAAAGAAGTGGTAAACGAGAGTGCATCTCGCTGACGTAATTACGCCGCCGCTATTCACGTTCGTTACTAAATATTTGCAAAGAAATAATTACGCGACGACCACCACCGCGACAGGGGTGGCAGGGGATGGTTCGCGGGGGTGGAGCTCGTCGTCGTTACCGGTCGTCTGGTTTTCAAGACGACGACTCGAGTATCGTTTTTAGTTTCGCCGACTATCTCTCGGATTTCCTTTTTCTCCTCTCTTAATTTTTTCTTCGTCTTCTCCTCTCTTTCTTGCCGCGCCGCGCGCCGGTCGGAATGAAGAGGTTATAAGGCAAGCAGCAACGGAACGATACGTCATTCGTTATACCTTTTTTCGCCGGTCGATCTTTACTTTTTATCTCCGGCCACGTAATAAATTTGGCAACAAATTGCAGGAACACAGCTTGCGTTCAGTGGGGTTCGAAGAAGAGAGGACCGCGGGAGAGGAGCACGGGCTAAAGAGAAAGAGGGAGAGACGGTGACCGGGCAGCGTTGCCACGGTTTAACTGGCTCGTAAGCCAGACTTCAGCTCGCCACGATTAATGACCGAGCCCGCGCAGATGACGGCATTAATGGGAGAGTAAGTGTTCTAAACTGACTCGATTTTTGCGATGAAACACCGACAGGGACGCGGAGGGGGCCAAGGGAGGAGGATACGCAACCATCGGATCGCTGATTCGCGTTATCCGGGCACGTATCCGCTTGGACAAGATCGAATACCGGCCTCCAGCCTCCTTCGGCTCGTTTTTACCGTGATGGGCATTTCTTAGCGGGACAAGCAGATGCGCTTAGACTGCCTTTCGGAAGAATATGGCCCTGAACGAATGACAAATGGTAACAAGCTGGTTGAAGTCTGGGAAAAAGTTCAGATTGCGTAATAATCGATGATGTTTGACGCGTTGTATTTTCGTAAAAAAGACAATAATAATGCCGCAACTCGTTTTAAATGATATTCAACCTTTTTAAATAATTTCCAAAAAATCATCGTCCAGAAAGAGTTAATGCACGAAGTGGGAGAGTAACAAATTACGGAGCATCGTGACGGCGAGCGAAATTGGCGGGGATCCGTGAAACGTAAGACGACTAGAAAGTATTTCGAGCAAAGACTGTTTCCGGGGAGCCTATTAGTCGCGCTCATTATCGCATAATCGGCTAAATAAAATTGTTAGGCGGGCGCAAACAGGCTACAGGGAAAATGCCCGATGAAAGCCGATCTGTATAGAAGGTGGCGGCCATTGAGAAATTTCACGACGCTATGCACGGGCATTGTTCTTTCCAGAATCCCTTTCTACCGTAATTAGCAACGCGACTACGCCCCTCAGCTTCCCGGCCGCCATTGTTCCCTTTCATATCGCGGATGATTAATGCCGACTAATCGTAATGATCGATCTCGATCCTCGGGAGGGTACATTTAATTCTCTTAGACGCGAAATTCCGTAAGCCTCGTTGCCTCGTTGCCTCGTCCTCTTTCAAACCACCCGAACCCCGCCTACAGTCTTTTTTTCTGTCGTCGCCGAGACCGCAATTTTTTTTCCCCGGGTCCGCCAATTGTGTCTCGAAGAATTTTGCGCCACGCCCTTGTCTCCGCTTCACCGTGGCTTTTTTTACAAGAAACCAACCGAGCCTTGGGTTGCTCGTTAACTAGCAGCCACCCCGGCCCGTTTAATCAGTGCGCGAGTTAACAGGAATATCTGAGCGATCTGTTGAGCTTCGAATTAGGCCGCGCCGACACTGATTTAACGCCGCCATCAGCGAGCACTGTCGAGGCCTGGCCCGGGCACTGATCGATCCCTGACCATCTGCAAATTAATGAACTTTGAATATTTCTAAACGTCCGTGGCATTAGACCGATGAATCATCCTCGGCTTTCCTCGCGAGCATCGTTCGAACCACTGACAGACACCGGGATCAGGAAAGTGAGAGAGAGAGAAAGGGAGAGGGGAACAGCACGGAGAATCCACCCTAAACACTCGGATCCCGGGCGAAATGGCCCGTTAGCGCTGAATGTCTTTTCAACTACCGGAAAGTTGTCTTTTAACGTCTCCGTGGTAATTAGCAGAATCTGGGTTAGACTTAACGAAAGACATCTCTGTTCTGCTCGAACTGCGCGAGCAGAGATGTTCCCATTCGAAAAGAATCGTACAAGGATCCTCCAGGATAGTTACCATTTAGCAGCGGTGTCCTAGAACTTTTACAAACTCTACCGACGAGGAATTTACCATGGAAATTACAGGACGACGTTCGTTTTATCCGGTTTCTATCGGTTTTATACGACCGTTTGCGGAACGAGTCCAAGAATTTCGGAAAGAATCTTCAGCGTTGTCCAATCCATTTCTGACCTTGTGTGACCTCGAAGCTTATTGTGCCGTATACAATTGAAGTTTTTCTTGACGCGCGCTTTCGTATGATGTAAATGTGCAATCATTTTAAAAAGCATGTGTAGGAGGAACTTCATCGAGATAGGTTTGCACTCGACAGTCGGCGGGTTAATTAGCAATTAACCGGCAGATGGTCCGTTGTTCGAATCCGTGAAAAACAGGGGTATACGATTGCCTTGATCCTCTGTGCGTCCTTGATTGCCGGGGGCAAAAAAAGACGGCGGACCGGTGAAAAAATTCAATTTCACGAGGATCATAAATAATGAACTGGATCGATTGGCTGGACTGCTTTATTTTAATAAACTCAGAGCTCTCGGGAACGAGCTGGCTCGATCGCAAAGCGACCATGAAAAGTGTTTCGCGAAGGCCGTGGCGCGGCGGTGTTTCATTTAACCGGAAACTGTTGTGACAGACTGGGCGAATGAGCGGGTGGAAAGTGAAAGAAAAAACGGATAGTAGAGAGAGAGAGAGAGAGAGAGGGAGAGGTAGAGTGGAGGGAAAAAGTAACGAGACCGAACGTGGAAGCGAACGTGGAAGAAAAAGCGAAACTGGGGGGAGAAAGAAAGAGGGGTGGATGGAAGAAAGACGGGCGAGCACAAATTACCTACAATCGCGCTCTGTTGCGCTGGCGCCCTGTAATTGCATTTACGTAATTCGATTCTAAATCCTGGCAGATTCACCGACGGCGTAATTAATTCTCTACCTACTAAATAGAACTTCGGGCCCGATCGGCCACGCCGCCGCCGCCGTTGCCGCTGCCGATCGTTATTACTGATCTTCCCCGTTACGCATACCGCGTTATTTATTGCCAATTAGGATTCTATCGTTCCATTCCTTACCGGCGCGGCGGAGTGATCTGTCGCGTCGGCCTTGTCTGATTGCCACGGTAATTCTGAGCCGTAATGGGTCGACTTAAACCTCTCGAAATGCATCGGACGTGAGTCACTGTTACGCCGAATTCTATGCGGCATCCTTCGGACGAGCCGCGTGCTAATTACCCGCCTGTAAATCACCCGGGACAATAACGATCGTGGTCAGTCAAATGATACAAAACACGCGGAGAACGTCTTTCGATGCTGAGACGCAAGTCTCTTGCAATGGTATTAATTCTGGTCGAATGATCGGTGCACGGAAAATATATTTGTTACACATACTATCGCCTATTAGCAGTCTGTGGATTTTAATATACATATAATATAACGCGGTCAATGCAAAATTATTAATTCGACTAAAATATTATCCAAGGATTTTATTCTATAATTTTTCTTACGAACTGCATACGCACGGGGAAGCAACAGTAAATATTCATTACACCGTTCAAACATTTCCGTACGCCCTGAAGGAACACAGCATCAATTTCATGAAAATGCGAAGCAAATAAGCTGCGATTTAACAAAAAAATTAATTCGCGGCGTCATCGCGCCCGTTTATGTACTAACGATTTAAAAAAAAAAATGTATTTACACATTGGCTCTCGCTATCGAGGCAACATCATTGGGCGATATTTTCCGAGCGTTTCGCGATATTTATAGCACGTTCAACGGGAAATCGAGGACCGATGAGATAAATATTTCCAGTAGTATAAAATTACTAATGAGACGATACTGGCACAGCGGAGCGCGGCGTGTTACCGTAAAATGAAAATTCTCCGGGCAGCCGCCTCCGCCGCCCTCGGCTATACTCCCCGCGACGTGAATTATTTTTCTCTGTTGATTACAAATTTCACAACAATCTCGCGCATCCGTTTCGTTTCGGTAAATAAGCTCGTTCCATATAATATATATTTCTCACTATTGAATTTAAAAGGGTTAAACACCCGGAACAACTGGTCGAGCCAGGAGTGCAATAACGAATTTATCGTTTCCTATTACGGAAGATTACAGGCAGTAAGACAACGACTCGCTCGCGCAAAGTTCAATCGATAACCGGCGTTAGTAGCCTGCCAGAGCCGATCCCGACGTAATTAATAAACCGGCGTCGTTAATAAATAAACCGACGGTGCCACCGCGCCTTCTCGGGCCAACGGAAGAGTGGAGGATGCGAACTGAGATTCCCGAGGAAAAACGTATCATAATGTCGCCTCGTCTTCGCCCGCGTGTGCACAACTAGCTGGCGAAAGAAATCCCCGACACGAGTTCAAAGTCACGATGAACATGCCAACTAAACCGTTCGTCCTGGTAAAATAAGATTGAACGCGCTCGCTGAACACGAAACGAAAAGTTCTTATCGCTCGCAGCGCCGCGAAAACCGTCCTGTATTATAACTGCGGTCTGGGAGATACCATTTGCGCCAGCAAAAGTAAGAACACCGCGGTGAAATCATTCTTTCTTTTCGAAAGGAGAACATGATAAAATGGAACCTCGAGATTTACGACGCGCGCGTAAGGGAAACTTCAAATATTTAAGAAATGATTTTGTAAAGGGTGTCCCAAAATTAACGCGAGGTTTGAATTAAATAGAAAACACACAGTTTTTAGTCTTTAGATTGTTATTTTCAGGGTTGCCAACAATTCACTGCAAAAATGGCAGCAAATTCAAATCTTGCGTTCATTTTGGGACACCCTTTACAATTGATACGGGTTGATTTACTTGTTAGATCGGGCAGATTTATATTTATTTGCATGGAAACACGATATTGTGAAATTTAGCATTTCAGTTTACATAAAAATACATGTGATTTATGTAATTCTACGTAACGTTGCCATCGTAGGTGCACAGTGTCTATGAAAAATAGCGATCGTTCGACGAGGAAGATCTACATACAGAACATGGATACGGATCGGACCTGTCGGATCGGACCTGATCGAAAAATATCAATAAACGGTGGCAGGCAGAGATGGGAGGATGGCGAAACGATAAACGGGCCTTGATAATGGCGGACCGGCTTCTTATTGCCGGGCAGCGACTCCGGTTGGCTGTTTTTATTGCGCGGCTGGTCGCCATTGTTGATTATTAAATACGGCTAATAAATCCCCGCGCCGTTCAAAAGAGGGGCCCGGACTGTCGAACCGACAACTTTCTTCTTGCCGTGGTGTTAGGGTAACCGGGCGTTAAGGGGAAGATCGATCGGCGATTACGATCCCGGGGATCCGCGGGTTCCGTTTGATTCGCCGTGGCGTGGCTTTCGGACGTGGCTCTTGGCGTGGTCGTGTTATGGCTGCACGTTTCGCAGCTTTACGAGCCTGACCACTTTGTCATCGAGGGCGGCATTGACGTTCCGCGAAACGAGCCGGCAATAATTTATAAGGAGACCGGGGCAGGCCGGGCGGGATGCGTGGCCGCAATCACCTATGAGAAGAGAGCACCAGAAACGTTTACCAATAGCATGTTTCACGGGGCGCTAATGACACCATGAATATGTATACACGCACCGGGGTGGACGAGAGCGAGAGTGGTTCACCGGCTCGCCCCCTCCGCATACAGGGTGCTCCGGGAGTAAACTGCAGGACTCCGGGTTGAAGAATCATTTTCATAGGAGATGATCTTAACTATTTTCACTCGGAAATATTTGAAGAAATCAACAGTCTAAAGTCTCTACCGCTACTGCCAGTAGTCTCCCAATAGTTCGGTTACCATTCCATTTACTATTTCGAAATACCGGTGCACGAGTGGTTTAATGCAAAAGTGAAAATTTGTATGTTCCAGAAAAAAAAAATTGGAGAGCCACCCAATAAACGGAGAGTAGGAAAATATTTAGACAGCGCTTTTTAATAACCGAAACCTGCAGCCAGATAAGCGCGAGTACGCAGGTACAAAAACGACAAATTGGAAACGGCCGAGTACATTTAATGTTTGCACAAATTACTCATTTCGCTTCCATCTCTCCCGATTATTACACGAAACTCGAGCATCGACGAAAATCTCGTTCCACCGATGCTCGATCGACGCGCAAAACATAGTCCAAATATTTATGCGATGCTCTGCGCTGTATCGATCTCGACGGGACCGGCGTGTTTGTTAGCCAACAAACGATGTAACGGAAATAACCAGCGACATTGGGCAGGATGCTGCTAAATTATTGTTTTTTTTTGTCGCAACAAGTATCATCTAAACAAGTCGACAGATCGACTTTGGCATTTTGTTGAAACGACGCGGGCAGTTGAAACGACGAGAAATTAGTTACGAGAAAATCGCTGGAGGTGAGAGCAGGCGTGCAAACAGAAGCGACGCAACAATTTTCCGGGATCGTGTGGGGAAACGCGTGCAGCCGGAACAAGGGAACGGGCGGCAGCGCGTAACAGACATAATTCCCTTTGGTTAGCGAGTTTCTGGCCGATTCTGATTTTACGGAGAAGCACCGAGGGGCGAAGCAATTTTCGACGCGCCTCTATTTGCCCGTGGTCCGGCGCGACGGAATGCTCGTTGAGAGAGAGAGAGAGAGAAAGCGTGTACAAAGTCGCTCGGTGATTACGTTGTCCAGGCAAAAATCATAATGCAACATCAAAGACCGGTCGCCGAAGCGGTGCGAAACTCGCGAGCAACGCGGCCAGCCTTCTGAACTCTGGAAATTAAAGCCGGCGCGAAGCGAACGACACAGCGTATATATTGTATATATACACACCTCTCTCTCTCTCTCTCTCTTTCTCTCTCTCTCTCTTTCTATATACAATATAGAGAGAGGAACGAAGGGGCTCTGAAAGAGATTAAGGGAGGAGAAAGCAGGTTCAGAGTAGAGGAGAGAGCGCTCCGAGCCTGGGTCCGCAGGACCTGAGAAGAATGACGAGGAAATGGGCGTGTCCTTTCTGCGCCGCTGTAAAACAAACAAGACCCGTTAATGATGCGAGCTGCTAGTTAGACAGGACCGGCCAACGCGCCCCGGCCTCTCTCTTCGGTGCCGCTTTGCATAGGAATTCGTTTCACGTCATTCACGTGCATTCTTAATACACCGCGCGGCGCGCAACGCCAGAAGGGTGGGTCTTCCGACGGGATCTATTCCTAGCCCCCGACGGACTTCGTTTTTCTTTTATTTTCGTATCGCGAACCTCGGCGTCCCGATTGCGTGGTCCAGAGGTTCCAAGGATTCGGCGCGCTGAATTATTTCCGTCGAAATTCACTTATTTCGCGAGCCTCGGAACGCTGGCCCGCAACGGCAAGCCAAGAAAGAGGGGTAGAGAGAAAGAGTCCGTGTCCGTCATATATATAATTTGTCCGGGTTGTTGTTCGATCCTTTTCAGCCCGTTCCCTCGTCTAACGAAGCGGGCAATTAATATTTTTTTCAAACGGGATTCCCCGAGATCGCCATTAGACGTTTTGCGGCGCGATCGTCGGAGGAAATGAAACTGGACAGGATTGCGGGTAAATAGCCACAGAAGTTTATTCAGGATTCTGAATCGTCGGGTATCTGCACCGCCGTAATCTGTACGAGCTCTTCTGAACTGGTATAGAACATTCTTCTGTACGAGCCACTTTCGAATATGTAGTGTTATTGTATCTTAACATGCTGCTAATGCTTACTGCGATACGAAGACTGGGAGGGGAAAGAGGAATGGTCCAGGAGTGGGGTCCAAGAGAAGATGGAAGGTCCTCCACCGGAATCGCCCTTGGTCCACTTGTCATCCTTGAGAACAATTGGCAACAATTTAATGTTACGTCACAGAGGGAAATAGTCTGTATGACAGAAAAAACATTAAATTTTCATGAACACATTGCCCCCACACGATATGTTAATAGAATTTTTCTGATCAGATATCATCCGTGAAAGCTGCGATCGTTCCCCAATTTTCAATGATTTTTAACAATGTTTAAAACAATCCGGATCAATCAAAAGTACCGAAACTCGTCTGTTATCTCCAACAGGCAGATATTCGGCAGGCTATTGGAAAATAGATGGTCGACCAATTCGTAATTTAGTTACAACGCCGCGAATTTCCCCCCGTCTCCGGCGTCCGCGGCGCAAGCAAACAGCGAGCGAAGTAAAAAATCAGAATCGATTCCACGGGAAACCATGTCGAAAAACGCGGCGGCCGCGGTCCGTTTAACGGCGCGAACAGCATTCGGTGGGCGTGCCGTTGTAATTTCCGGGGTTCATCGGCGAATTGCTCGAATTAAATTCGTCGATGGCGGGAGCTGCGTTTAAAAAACTAATGAAAAACGAAGAGGTAGAAAACCGCGTGTTCAAAAGAGAGAGTCGCGCGCGGTGCTTGGTGCCGCCCGTATCCGAATTTAAAAGGCGCGCGTAAAAGAAAAATGTTAATTTTACGCCATGAACAGAGGGGTCCACGAATATCTTTCTCATTAACGTCGGGTTGCGGAAACTTTGCCGAGCGACAGTGGGCGTACCCGAACGGCCAGCCGCGCCGGTCGGCTCGTTTCATCAAAACTTATCATTAAAAACGGTCGCGTAAAATCCGCGATAATGCATCCGGCAGCTAGAACGCCGCAGTCTCGTTACCTCCGTAAAAATCGCGAGAGCCCCGCCGCGCCGTGTTCTCCGAAGAATTTCGCTAGCGTTCCCCTTATCGCGTTACCTTATTCCTCATTGCCCATTAATGGACGCATACGCCCGCAGACCCGTTGTTCGCGCAATTAGCCGGGACTGGAAGCAAGCGCAGCGCGTCGGAACGGTGAATTTGCACGACAGAGACCAATGAAACGCATAGTTTGGATTATTACGATCGCCTGGCACCGGCCTTTGTCTCGTGGAACCCGCGGCAGGCCTCTGCCCGAGCCTCGGCTCACCGGAGATTTCTGCCAAGACAATTAGCCGGCTAATCTAGTTCCGCGAATCCGTAACTAACGAGTCTCGATTCGGTAACGCGCTCCTACACCTCGCCATTCCCGCAACTTCTGCGTTCGAATGTTTCCCGTGGTCGGATTGCTATTCGTCCGGAACGTCGACGCGGAAGACGAAGCGAAACGCGGAACGCGTTCAACTCAGAAAACTGGTTCGAGAATCGACTACGGAGTTCGTGGCACTGTCAACGGAGCCGTTAGCATAGAAACTAGATTTAGACGGTCGCAGGTGGGAGCTTAGGTTGAGAAAGTTCTCCGGAATGTCCGTTCCCGGTGGATTTTCCCTGGTTCAAGGGCGAGAGTGCGGGACAATCTCGAATCGTCGCGTCGGAAGGTTCGATACCTACAATTCGAAGCGCCATAATCTTGGATTCATGAACCCTAATCGAGTCTGTAAGACCGTTTGCAGGCGGCGGCGGTGGCGGCGGTGTTGCGCGACACAGCCGATCAAGGGAACAGCTCCGATCGTCTACTCCCGACGTGACAATTAATTTGCAAATTTCGGCGTTGCGGCACGACGCGACGTGGCCCAAACTTCCGGATCGCTTCTATGCGGTGCGGTTCACCGGCTGCGCTATCTCTCGTATTAATCTTCGTCATGCGCGGGCCAACGGGCCGTGAACCATCGATACGCGGGATCGGGCTTATCGGTCGCGTCTTATCTGCGAATATTAAGAAGGCCTCTGCGTCAAAGACTCGCGCGCACTCTTTCTCTCTCCCTCTGATTCTCTCCTGCTCCTCCCTCTTTCTGCGCGCAACATAGAGACACGTATACGCGCGGGTGTATGCACGCACACAGCCGGTGCACTCGATTACATAAATTGCCGATCGATTTATGGGTGGAAGCGTTGGCGGGACCGGTTAATAACCTGATTTCGAGGATTTACGATACGCTTTCTAATCGGAATTTACTGCCGGAATATGGTAATCGATAAGAAACTATGCTAATAAATAGCACTGGGCCGACCGGTTCGTAATTCGGAGCGGTCACCTGACCGATGCACACCGTTTTCCCCGGCTGATTTGAATTACTTCGCGCGTCGTTCTCCATTCATTTCTCTATTCGTTCTTTACGTTTCTCTCTTTCTCCTTTCCCATTTCTCCCTCCGGCTGATGGATTTATCGTTTATTTACGGCCCGCTAAAATAACCAACAGCATCAACTACGTTGAACCAGGCCGACGTTGTATCACGGAAATACTAAACAATGGCGACAGTGTTCGCTCATCGACATAATTACGCGCGGACCGCGTAGTCTCATTGTTCGCCGACGCGCCGATTCATCGGGGGAGAATCGACTCCGACGTCTCGACGGGTCTATTGCCCGGATGGAACCGCCTTGTGGCGGAACGATAAATAATTCCACGGGCATTCGGTGGCTCGTCGGCTCTGAAATCGAAGCTCACCGCAATTTGCCGTCTCCCGGAGCTGTTGTCCGCCTTTCCGCACTCCCTCCCCCCGCCTCCGCCATCACCCACCATTTCTTGACAAGACGACCGTACCGCGGCCGGAAGTCGCGATCAAACGCCGCCTTGTTCCTAATCGTCGGTGCACTACAATTCACCGAAATGTACAGGGTGGTCCCGCTAATTTCGACACTTTAAACAGCCCGCTTATTGTTGACGCTGAATCGAAATTTTAGGGAACGATGTAGGAATTGAATTGAGAAGATTAAATAATTTTTTGGCAGTAGAGAAGATAAACTCAATTTAACATCATTTTTACTTGACGTTCTTTTAGAACGATTAAGATAATTCAGAAAATTCGGTAAAAGAGTTATACATAGAACAATTTATAGTCGAGTAAGAATAAACACAAATATTTTTTCCTACAGAAATTGTTTCTGCAAAAATAAACCTTGGCATTGAAGACTGTACAATGACACCGACTGATGTCTCGAGATCAAACTAGGAAACCGTCGAACAAAATTCCAGTCCAGTGATTTCGTTGAAAAAACAAAACAAGGAAGAAATACTGTCCGCATCTTGTAACTTCAAATCAACGATGACTCTAATCTCAAGAAAGAAATTGTCAATGACCTTGAAGGGCTGGTATTCTATACACAGACAAACTTTCAACCTATCTCGGATCCCGAGGAAACAATTACGGAAACCCGGGGTCGTTTCTTGATCAGCGTAACTCGGCCGGCGATGATTTATGGATCGCGGGCGAGGATCGTCCCCGGGCAACAGGAAATAAAGACGAGGTAACACGGGGCCAATATCACGAGCAGTCGTTAATGCTTGCACCGCTGAATCCGTGCTACCGTCTCGACCAGATCTGGATCCATTTGTTATACGAAAGGGCGAGGTCAGAGACGTACCGGGAAGACAAGAGAAGCTGCGAGAAAGCAGCGCACGGACTAATCGCCTCGTCAGGAATGCGTTGCTCGGCCGTGGCGAAATAAAAGCACGCGGGCCAGGTGAATCCGTGGCGAGTGGCGAGCCAATCGGACGTAGCAGCCGGGCAACAAAAGCCGGTGCTCGGAAGGTCCTCGTAAAACCAGTGTTTCCATTGGCCGGGCCGCGGTTTGTAAATTTATCGGCGGGCCCGGCCCGGCTCGGCCGTAGGGACGTCTAATCATTAGAGAGGAGCTAGGGGTTATTTAATGAGGCGCGCTGTAGGTCGAGGAGCGATCTCTGTTCTCTCCCATCTCTCCGTACCCTTCGCTCTATAGGAAATCTTTTCTTTTTTACCTTCGCTAGGAACCGCTGTCAACCCTGACAAATTGCGGCCGGACTCCGAGACGAGAGCTCTGGGAAGCTGAGAGCCGAGCCGAGAGGCGAGTCGCGCCACGTCGTTTTCCGGGAACGGATATTCATAAGGTTTGCCTACGCTCCGTGGAATTTGCGAATTACTTTTTCGCCGGGCCCGTTGGAACTCGACGGATCGTTCTCTCTCTCTCCCTCGCTCGCTCGCTCGCTCGTTCTCGTTACGAGCCGCGGAGAGGAGAGCATGCGCCATCCCCAGAGCCAGCGATCGATGCCGATGTGCACGCGTGTCGTAACGAGGAGCCGTGTTCCGTTGCTAGTTTCGGATCATTGATTGTTCAAAGGATCATCGTTTAGTATGCAGGATCCACCGGCACGGCGGCGGCCCGCTAGGTGTACGTACATCTGCTTAAATCCGGCTTACGAATGTCACCCAGGGGAGGAGGGCGGCGTGCATCGAGGGGTGCAGGAGGACAATGTTTGCCGGTCGGACAATGGAAAACCGTAACACATCCGGCTCGGTCCCTGCGCGTATATCCTTAATTATGCAGCACGACAGACGAGGGTTTCTTTTCGGGCCGGGATACCACGGACCGTACTCACCTACGCCGAGGAGTGAATAAGCATTTTGTCAACCGGAGGACCCGTGTTTACCGGCGTCCCGGGATTCGTTAATAATTGACCGGCCCGGATATGGGAACCGCTAAGCCCATTCCCAAGGAGTTAATGATCGGGGCCTCGCGATTATCGATCACCTCGCCCCGTTTCGTTCTGCTCGCTGATCCGTGGACTCCGCGCTGTTACAGCTACGTCGAAGACAAAGCCTCACAGAATTTTCTTGATTATTACAAGTGTCTGCTACGAGCGGCGAGACAAGAAGGTTCCCGGGGCGAGACTCGTGTCCCCACTCTACCTTCTCTCACACTCTACGTCTCTGACGCGCGTGTGTTCGGTACTGGCAGAGAGAGGGTAACTTTTCCCCTCGATTCCCCTCCCTCCCCTCTGGAAACATTGCTTTCAGCGACCTTCTTGTCATCGCACGAGACTGTTCTTTATTCGTTTTATGGAAAATTAAAAGATCAGCCAGTTAGCAGGTTAAGCAGCGAGAGATCGTACTTTCCGCCAAGTTCCTTTGTAACAAAGATCCACAACTCGTCGGTGATCCCGCACAACGATTGGAAGCGACCAGAAGAAACATTGTTTCTAAATGAAGGGATATACGGGTTCGGCTCCGCTCGAGTGACTCTAATTGGACCCGCTATCTTATCGCGCCGTAGCTGAACTACCAGAACTTCCTAAAGCTCCGCGGTATCTCTCGCGTATCTGAAGCCTGCTGCATAAGGTGGCAAAACAGGTTTCGTCTACCTGCTGGAATGAAGATGTTCCACGGACACTTTGTGACACCAAACACAGAGCCGGGGATATTTCTGATCTTCCATTCCGACGCGTTTTCTCGCTGTGCCTCCACCTGTCCGGGATTCTTAATCCTTCGAGCGAGTTGTAATTCTCGCGCGTCGTACACTAAATCATAAAGAGTCGTTATCTCTCTCTCGCTCTCGAAGATGAAGAAGAAGAAAATTAGCTTTACGAACAAGATCAGGAATTCGAGGGTTTAGTAATCGATCGTATAGGTGGTACGGTTATACAAATCCTAACTGTTCGTATAGCATTACCCTGGAGCAGAGTCTCCCCCGTGTCTCCGTTGGTGAAATAAGAAGGAAACCGCTAGCACGAGTGGACGAGCTAGATAAATTGCACCATCGCCATAATCGGTTCACGTGGCCAGGGCATTATACTCGGTTGATTCTTCTTTGTTGGCGGTAAGGAAGTTTACTCTGGAACATTTTATTAGCTACGTGGGTAATGAGGAAACCTATTAGTTTGAGAAAGCGTTTTGACACACGGGTCAGCTCTCGATTGAAAGTAAATAGAGACGATGGCAGCTGACAAATTTCACGGTCCCCTTGCAATCTATTTAATCTGTAGATTACTATGTAGATTACATATTTCGTCCTCGATATATGTAAAGAATATTTGCAAACTAGATTTCTGTAAGTTGCTCTCGCCAAAAAAATGTCTCTGTAGGCCTCGCGATCGAACAGGTGTTCGTAAGTAGTGGAAAACGAACTGGCACCGTTCAAAAAATCCGAGGACCGGCACAGCTGGTGGCAAACCCGCATCGCGTTTCCGAAACTGGCCTAATTAATCGGACCACCGACGACCGGTTAACGATTGCTCGCGACGGAACTCGACCGGCAGTCACGAATTCGCGTCACGAACAACTTAAAGCGCGAATTAAACCCTGCCGCGATCGAATTAGAGGGAAGAAGAGGTAACGCCGCGCCGCGCCGCGCCGGCTAAGCCAACTGCTTTCTATGCGGGGCGAACGCTCGAACGACGTTCCTGCGAATCCCGGGTACGAGCGGGCCGCCGCGTACTCGTCAGTCTCCGAGCCGGTCGCAGACGATTCTCGGCTCGCGCCGCGCTATTCACCGCGTTGATTGCGAATTTGAATCTTCTTCCTCGCTCTTCGATGCGACGATTCGTTCGTCGCCATCGCGTTCACGGCACCGACGCTATACTATTATTATCAATTCGATTTCGCGCGCCGTAATTGGACCGGTCTGGCCGCGTCGATTTTTTTTCTGTATTTTTCACCGATAATTAACAATCGTCCTGCACCGGCCCGTAAAAATGATGCTAACGCAGATTGTAGACTGGCCAATTTGACCGGCGTGTCGCGTGCCCCTTGAGCAAACGAATTTTTTGTATTCAAAATGACCAGCGACTGCAGATTTTTATGGGAATTGATTGTTTCAGAGGTGAATTTTTCAGGGGGAAGTTAAATAGAGTTTTATTTTGTGTGCCAGGGTTTTCGCGGTGTTTACGTTAGCATTTGTACATGTTAGGGACACTTTCCAACTCGTGAAAATTTGCCTACAATTCTTCTCCTCCCCTTTTGATCAATAATTCTCATCCGTACACAGGGTGAACATTTAAAACTACATTTTGCAAATATAAAACACTTCTTTCGGTGCTGCGAAACTACTAAGAACAGAGTAACTCTGGTCGCGAGATAAATCGTGAGACAAAAAGTTAATCGATACATTGATTCGAAGTACCCACAGCCCAGTGCCACGAGTTAGTATTAATAACAGGTCTGTCAAGTCCCGCCTTAGTGCGCAGTAGTAATTAGTACACCCCTACTTCGCCTACTTTTTATTGAATACCGTCCTGATAGGTATATATTACCTCGTACTAAATCTGAGGTGTATATTAATAACAACCGGACCGTGGAAAGAAGAATCGATAGCGGTCGCTTTTATTTTTGTCGGAAGGAATTTTCTAATTAACATGGCATAATCTACGGTTCTGTAAAGCGTAAGATTTACATCTTTTTTTCTATCCGATTTATATAAAACGACCAACGAAGAATTTATAAATGTCAAGGAAAATTCTATCGACGATAGTTCGCCAGAAACCACCCTGTACATCGGGGAAAGCCCCCGGAGCGTCGCGGAGCATACACCTAGGGAAAAATCTATAGCTGTTGGCATGCATAGCCCCTCGGAAACAAGAAGCTGCTAAATAAGAAAAAAAAGAGGAGGTTCAACAGAAACTTCCTTACTGGAGCAAGCTTCTTCGTCTCCCTTGAAACGGAACTCCGAAAGACTACCCTCAAAGGAGCGACTCCCGCGACGAGGTTCCTACCGCGTCGTCTATTCGTGCCATTTTTTCGTTATTAGACTGACAAAAACGTGCCTGTGAAGCTCGACACCCCCGGTGTATACGCATTATGCTCGAAGTTGTATCGAGTATCGTTCGGCTGGTGTCCCGGTCGTTCGTTAACCGAGTTTCTCCTTCTCGTCCGCGGACGAGACCCGATCGACGGAACACTCTTGTAACACGTTGCCTCGGCCGACAATCAAGCGCGATCATTTTCGGCCGGCAAGCCAGCCAGCCAGCCAGCCCGCCCCAGGAACGTGCAATCAAAATCTCTTCACGGGGCGCGAACGTCGATTAGCGGGGCCCGGTCGTTCCCTTTGCTCCTGCTCCCTCGTTTTTCGGGCTCCTTCCCCGACGCTATTTTTACGGCTACTTACTGCTTCCGTGGCCGCGGCCAGCCGTTAACCAGGAAATCCACGCGAACATCGACGGTGATTCCGATTTTATTCGTTTTCTTGGTGCGCTGCGGATTGCAGTCGTTACCCCCGGCAAGCAGGAATTTGCGTTCTCCGATGAGAATCCGGCTTCGATGGACAAAATCAGATAGGCAGATGGGTTACCCGTTTGCGCGAACTGTAACGAACCACGGAGGAGCGCAAACGAATTCCAATTATCCCGCTCCCCGCCGCCGGTGTCCTTTCTTTTTTCGAAGCGAGTCAAGTTTGTCCCCAGCGAATTTCGAACAACGAAACTTCTCGCCACAAAGGGACGAGGTATTGGCACGTCATCGGACTACCGAGCGAAATTCATCCGGAGGCAAAGGCGGTCGTGGCGATTTTTCTACGCTTTCAGCCCTCTTTGACACTGAAATTGAGTTTTTGAACAATCTCGGATTTTCCGCGGCGGCGATATTTTTCTTGCGACGCCCATCCTCGGCTGACACAGTTTCACGTGGACGGGGGGACGGGAGAGAGAGGGAGATAGCCCGGCAGTTTCACAATCTCGGCCATAAATTTAGTTGCGTTCGAGTTTCAGTTTCAAGCGGGATCTATAGGAAGCTCTGTCTCTCTCTCTCTCTCTGTCCGCGTCGAAACTCTTTAATAAATATTAAATCTCGAGCACAATATCAGTGGAGCAAAGTGTCCGGGTTCCCCCTGATCTTAAACTTCTTTCTCCCTACTAGCTCTGTCAACCCCTCGACGGATTCTCATCTTCTTTCCATAATTTCTGAGAATCGTTCAGCTGACGATTACAGTGGCCTGGAAAGCGTTGAAATGTCTCTCGAATCTTCGGCTTCTCTGTTCGCGTAGATCACACATTCGTCACTTAGCATTTCGCAGGTTTAATCCCCGATTCCGACTGTCGAGAAGTTGTGCTAAATCGACGTCATACATCACTGGACTGCGGATGTATATGCAAAATAAAAATTATTTACCTGTCAAATAGAAAATTATTTCCTGTCTCAAAATGTTTAATAGATTTCAAATAATTTAACAGTACTTGTAAATCCTTCTGATATTTGTACTGTTTTAAATTACGCCTATTTATTTTTGTCATAAATGCATAAAATCCGCTGTCTATGAATCACTATACTAAATATGTACCGACGAGGTATTATTACAGACTGCGGATCTTTATGCATTTATAGCAACATACAATTTCTCCTCTATTAAAATCATTAAGGGAAGAAATAACAATCAATTTGATTTCTATTTCTTGGAATCGATGCAGACAATTTTTATTTTGCATAAAGATCCGCAGTTTAATTATTACAGACTGCCAGCGTACAATTCTTGCGGTCCAACTCCAGCCAGCATCGATAGACGACGTGAACTCAAGAGCGCGGCCAAAAGAAGAGTTCACACCATGCCCCATTTACTCCAGCGACCACCTGTCACCGACAACGAGGTGACTCGGGTGGAATTACAACGGAGAGGACTTTACACGGCGAACAGATCTCTCAACCATTCCCTCTCGATGAATTTGCGCCGAATACTTCTTCCGAGAAC
The DNA here is from genome assembly GCA_028454225.1 of Lasioglossum leucozonium. NCBI lineage: Eukaryota > Metazoa > Arthropoda > Insecta > Hymenoptera > Halictidae > Lasioglossum > Lasioglossum leucozonium. The sequence continues at coordinate 1,016,653 of CM052205.1, read as the reverse complement.
CGCTCTCGCGTCTTGACGCGCGAATTTCCCCTAACCGGCCGAGTAAACGCGATCGCGAAGATTCCGTAAAAAGACAGAAACATTGTTCACGATCATCCGTTTACTTCACAGTGTACGAAGCGTAGTTTAGAAATCATCGATTTAAATATATCACATTAAATACAAATAAATCTACCACGTGGCCGCAAATTAGTGTTAGTTAATAAAGCGCAAGAGTGATTCTTCGAGCCCAGTTCTGACTTTCCACCTCGATTGCCAAGCCTTCCGACAACGCTGTATCAGGAGCATCCATCAACAATATCGTTAATTAAAATTTCAACCTAACGGAATAATTGTATGTAGATAAAAATGCTCAGACTTATTCGAATTTTCGTAAACTCACTTAAAACTTTTACAGCCTGTCTCTCGAAAAGGAGCGATTTCCTTTTTGGGCGTGTAATCGAGTAAAATTCGCCAATTCGAATTAATCGATCGGGCCAAAATGACCAAGATAAAACCATTGGAACAGTTAATCCGCCTGGATCTCTCTTTTCGCGGCATATTCTCACGTGATTAATTCCGACAAAACTGTGTGTCACGTTTAATTTATTCTTACACGGTTTTTAGCCTGTTTCCCAGCGTGTAAAAGGGGAGCGTAGACGAATCGCAAAACCAGAAACTCGAAATAGGTCGTTCGAACCCGTTAAAGGGCGATTAAACCTTGCCGAGAGTCAGGCTCCTAAACATCTATAAAAAATTGATGAGTAACGGGTTTGAACGGAGCCTAGCATCGCTGATGAAGCCCGGACAAAATCCTCACTGGCCGAAGATTAAGCGGACGCAACCGTATCAGGCTGCTCCGGCACGGAGGGTGAATTTCTCTCTCGGTTGGGAGCGTGGCTCTGGATAAAATGTTTTCGCGGGCCACGAGGCTTTCGGGAGACAGGAGCAGCGCGGTGTGTACACACGTAGCCCGCGTGTACACCAGCCGGGCACAATCAAAAGCTCTCGGCGTGTACACAGACAGAACAGAGAGAAGAGAGACGGTGGCGTTGGCGGGCCGCGATGAAGCCCAGCGGAATGAAACCCGGACAACGAAATAAACGTCGGAACCCGTAATCACCGGATTGAATGGCGCGCGCGGAACGTCGCATCGCGTCGCGTCGCGTCGGGACGCGGCCGCGAAACGTCGATTCGCCAGGGAGATGACGTCGTCGCGACGCTCGCTGTCCGGTGCACCGACACGCACGGGGCCCACCTCCAACAGGTGCCGAACGATAATTACCGAAGTGCCAGAGAGCCGGGAGATGCGTCCCGGAGATATATATGATGCAGATGTTTTGATACTGGCCAGTTCGTTCGTTCGTTCACGCTCTTTGCCGCAGCGAACACGAAAAACGAACAACGCCACAGAGAGAAGAAGAAGAAGGAGCGGTCGGTAGAAAGAAAAAATGAGAGTAGAGGACGAGGACGTGGACGACGATGGTTCCCGTGCTTGTTCGTGGTTAGAAAGGTGAGATGATGGCGCAGGTAGAAGCAACAAGGGCGAACGGGAGATGGCGAAGGACGCGGAGGGGCCACAAGGAGGAGCAACACGGGCCCCGGCCGACCTAATGAGCTTCGGCTCCGGGACGAAAATAATTATAGAAATTTCCTGCCGATGAACGAAGCACCTTAAGAAAGATTGCCTCCCATTAATAAGCCACAGACGTATTTGCTTCCAGAATTATAATCAGGCGAGCGCGCCACGCCGGGCCGGCCCGTTCTCCGGCTACGCTCGTGTTTCCGTGAAATTCGTGTGCCCGGCCGCGCGGCCACCGAACACCCGAAGCACGAAACGATTTAGTTTAGATTAATATGCCGCCCCGGTGTTCCCCGGCAACGTCGAAAGTCGGACGAAACACTACCGAAGAGACCGCACGAGAAAGACAGATGGAAGAGACCCTTCGCCTTTCGACCTTATTGATTTTCCTCTCCTCCCTCTCTCCCCTCTCTCCATTCTTTCTTACCTGTCCCGCTTTTTTCCACACGTTCCTCTGGCAGAGAGGAGCATCCAGTACGTTCGGACAGGGCAGAAGTTGAGCATAAATTAAGCCGGGATTAGCCGTGGACCATTGATCAACCGAACGACGACATGTCGTCGATCCGACCGCCACGAAATTAACCCGCAAACCGGACCCCAATGATGCCTCCAGGAATCGCTCGACTCGAAATTTTGGATCGCTTTAATTGGCCCCGGATACAAATTGATTTTTTCCCGTTTGGAGCAGCGCTCCTTGGAATCCCTGCCACGAAAATTAATTTTGTTGACCCTTCTACTCGAGGAATTGTCTTTTAGAGCCTGTCGCTCATTTAGAAACTCCTATGTCCTGAATCAATATTTGTTCCGAAAACTATTTATTTTTTACACTATGTGTCTGACCCTTTCGTGGACTGCCGGTCGGAACGCTTGGAGCTTAACAACTCGAAAATGATAATTCCTCGTGGATACATTTTTACAATCTGTATAATTGATATTGATTATTTAAACAGTTTAGAGTTTCATCTGTACATATATCGTTTGAGCTATACCAATATAGCTGTTCAAACTAATGAATAAAAGTGAGATGGTTTAGAAAGCAAAGGGTCAAATTGGGTGAACCGAATGCGATTCTCGAGGCAGAAGTTTATCTCGGAAAAATCCGTGTCTTGTTCAGTGCATTGAGCGCAAGCCTGACTTGCAAATTGATCACTTCGCGGAGAGGATCTCGGGGACCGAAAAAGCTGCGCCCTACATTTTTAATGAATTCGCTGGATAAAAAATTGACCGAGCACAACAACAAATCGATTCGAATCGAAAATATTTAGCCGGATTAACTGCAGGATTCTTTCGTCGAGCAAAAACATTTTGGCTGACCGGTGACCTTAATCATTCGGATCGGTGAACAATTATCCACCGCGGTGATTAACGATTAACGGATCGGCCGACTTGGAACAATAACGTCGAGAAAATGAAAAGGTTGTAATTACGGGGGAATGCGGGCAGATTTTCGACTGCGATTAATCAATGTTCGAGTTTATTTATTCGTCCGATACCCCCCCCCCCCCCCCAACGGTGTGTTCGCCGCGATAAATTTATCCCGACGATTTGTTTGGAATCGCAGTTAAATAGTGCGCTTTTCGATTAATCCGTACGGCGTGGCGCGGCGTTTACGGGTTGACAGAATATTTTTGCTGGTCTCCGCTTAATTAATGAAAATAGTAGAACCGAGCCGGGCGCGTCTGCGTCGGATCATTAAAATCGCTAAATCCGTTTGCCATAATTTCCATTTTGCCGCTTCGCGTAAAACAAACTTTCCGGGGCGAAAAAAAACAACAAAAAAACGCAATTGCCTCGTCAGCCTCTCACTGACCGTACAATCATGATTTAATCGAGGACGGTCATGTGAAAAAAACATTGATTGGGCTTTTGGATTAGATAGGAATATTCGGAAGGATTGTTCGTTCGAAAGCAAGCACGTCGAATGAATTGTGCACTCGTCTTTTGACTCGCCAAGTGCTGCATGCATCGTAAAGTGGTTTGAAAGAATTGTCGATCTTTAAATTGCTAGAGTTTCGTAAAAAATGGCAGTACAACAACAAACCTGGATTCATTTTAAAGCTTAAAATCTCCACTTTCAGACACGGTACCTCGCCTTTTTCCCAAGACGATTCTGTACGCTGGAGCGTAGAAAATTACAGATGAGACAGCGAAGATGCATTCTTCCTCGAAACGATAGACATTGAAACGCGTTTGGAATCTTTGGAAAATTTTTCTCGCGGCTGAATCTCCCACGGAATTGAAGATCGAAGTCTCCCCTTTACAAAGAGCCCTTAAAACTTGATGTACGATTTTTTTTTACCGTTTCATGGAAAAAAGTTAAAGCCCTCGCCATGTACCCACTGTATTATCGTAAAGTGGGCAGTACACTTTGTATTGAAAGGTCGATAAAGCAGTTGAAATAAATCGTATATCAAGTTTTACGAGATCGTTGCGAAGGTTTAATCTTCGAGCCTACAAAAGATTTTTGTAAAAAGCGCCTCCCAGTTTTTCAGAGTCGCGATAATCGTCACCATACCTTCCACGCTTGCGTGTTCTAATCCCACAGTTATTAAACCGGAATGAGCAGCAATTAGAATCATCGATGCGCGCGTACACTCTGAACCGACAGGTTAGAGCAGCTTGCAGCAGGCTGAAAAACACCTGGTCTCCAGTGTCCGCGTGATTAATTAAATCGCTCGAGTTTAATGATCTTTTAGGTGCCGGTTTCTTTCGCGAATTTCTCGGCAGAAGGGATTCCTAGCAGCTAGCTGGCTTTGCCGATCGACCGATAAGGCAGACGATGAATCGCGAGCGCGAAGAGGACGTCCGGAGAAGATGGAACACTGGTCGCAAACAGGTCTGTTGGACGTGGCGTTAAACGGCCGCATTGATTGTTGGCGAGATCATTTTTCACCGTGGTAGCGAGAGGGCGAACGCGGAGCTGAGGGAAGGCTCGCGAAACGTGTGCTCCGAGGGAGCCGATTTGCATATGAAAGCCAGCGGGCTCGCGTTCCGCCGCTACCTAGGCCCGGCGGAGCTCGTTGTCACTTGGCCGGAACATTGATTGGCAGCGCGCCGCGGCCGTGCCTTATTTCGCGTCTCGCCAAGCGAAGAATGGCACGGCGAAGTAGTCGATGTGTCCGGTCTCGGTCGCTCCTCGAGACGGATAAATGGCCTGGCCGAACAACCGAAGCGCGTGCACGCCGAGGAATTCCTTCGCTCCCAGCTCGAAAAGGAGAGACGCGTTTGCATGCTCGTCTCGCGCGTTTTAGGCGTCGCGCCGCGTGTTTACCTAGGACGCCGCGCCGCGCTATTTGCACAGACGGCCGTCGATGCGGAACCGACGCGACGACTGTTTTTCGAATTTGACGCGAGGTTTGATTTACCAGGGACCATTGAATACGCGCCACCGGAGCTCGTTATGGTAGCCCGAGAGGCGTACTCCGTCGAAAACCAGTCGGGCCGATCGTTGGCGGAACCCTAAGAAATGCTGCGTCGAGTTTACTTTCTTGTAACGGGGCTACGAGGCGGGAAACGTAAGTGTTGGGCACCGATAAAATGCCAATAAATTGTTCGTGGGAATGTGCCGGCCTTTTTAGAGGAATAGATGTAGGTATACTAAAAGCCTGTTCGGTGTAATCGTTATTGATCGTGAGTTGTTCGACAAGTCATTCGATATCACGGGTTAAGCAGAGCGTCTGTCCCGGTGCCGACTAGGGTAGGTGACCGCGGATATTTTTCTCGTTTGGAATCCGGACTTTGTGTACATGGAATTCCTCAAATGGTCAAGCAAATTGGTGAACATTGATTCTGAAGGTCAGTATTCCAAAATCTTGCGAATACAAAGGAGCTGCGATCCCCCAAGCTCTTTGGGAAGAACAGTACAAGTGAAAATAAATCAGGGATTCTGAATGTCCATGATTTCAAGTGCTCGTAAGAACAGAAAAGGGCGGCGTCGTCTCTCGGAAGGTCTTAGAAGTGTTCAAGCAAGCACACAATATATCCAGAATCGTGGACACGCAAAAGCACCAATTTCCAAGGGTCTTGAAAATACAAAGGGTGGTAACGATAATCCCAAAGGATTGTAAAAAAGAGCCTCGATTCCAAGAAGCCGGGACTTGATTACTGTGATTATATCCTCGGCACTTTATAATCCAAACACGCGTTCGAATTATTCCGCGAACCTCCCGTGTCCTCGCGGTTCCGAAAACAGACATTTCCAGACATTCGCCGTGTTCCGGAGTCGACCAGGGGGAGAGAGAGAGACAGGAGCAAAACAATTCTAATTGCACGCTGAGAGCACTCGACGCGTCGACGGAGAACGATCCGATATTGAAACAAACGCGCGAGGGGCGAGGACAAAAAGAAAGCGACGAGAGCTGTCCTCCGGCCGCAATTATGCCGAGAGTTGCGTGCTCGTGCACACTTTTCGTCGGACGTTTAAGCGACACCCTGTACTTTTCTCCGTATAAATGTTACACACGAGCCGGATAATTGGCCCGAAATTACGTCGGGTCCGTTCAGTTCACGGTGATCAAGATCGACGGTCGCAGATCCGGAGAGAGGAGACGAGAGAACCAGCTCCTCTCCGGTGGAAGGTAAAGAAAGGGCGTTTGGAGGCAACACGCGGGGGCCGAAAAATGAAGACGGGCACGGAGGAGCGGGCGGCGCGCAGGTGCTGTAAACGCGATTTAATAGTAATACGTAGCACCGGGCAGTGCGGCGGTGCCCCGAGCATCGAGAATTACGGTCGCCGGTTGCGCACGGTCATGTAGCTCGCGTCGACGGATAATTTCTTGTAACAGAGCCGGCGCGGCACGCGGAAAGAAACGGTTCCCGTGGCGTTTTCAGAGAGCTAAGCCTGCCGCTTCGTCCCCGACACGCGTTAACACGCGGCAATCGATTAAATCTGTCGGTTTTTCCGTCGCGTCGCGTAGCAGGAGAGGGTCACGGCCGATTTCGCGCAACCACCGTTACGTATCTACCCGGGAAACTGAGAGGCGGTGACTCGTGACCATTTTCGACGGTTTTTTGGCCACCGTTTCTTTCCTACGGGAACGGGCGCCCGAGAAAAATTAGCTGCGATCGCGCCGCCGCGAAATCGCTTCCGAACGGTACTTCGCCGGGAAATGGAAAGAAATCAGTCCGACGCGGCGTCGGTTCTTCCTCGCGAAAGAACCTGGAAACGCTAAAGCGGACCACTATTGGCCCCGATGTAATTGCTGGCACGGCGATTTTTATGCCAGGTCACATTCTACGAAGTTGTCGGTGATTTTCTGACGGGTCTGAAACTGTTAGAAATTGCACGAACTTTTTTTTTTATTCTGCAGCTGTCTAACGTTTAAGCGATTAAATGTATTCAAATCGAAAATTGTCTATCTCAATCGAAAAGGAGTTGAACAGAAATTGATTTTCACTCGTAAATTCGATGAGAATAGTACGCGATTCGAGCAAGTTGTACATTTAAAATTCAGTTTGAGGCTTCGTTGTTGTTAATATTTTCTGATTTCCGGTACCGTGTCGGCAAATCATTGCAAACACGAAAAATCGTTCGAACGTCACGCCAGAAAAGTGTTCGCAGGAATTTCTGCAGAATTCTTTCTAGCAGGTGCCAGCGGGAAGCTAGCAGCCCGAGAAAATAATGTATCATCAAAAAATAATCAGTTCAATTTCTCCGGTAATCTCCATCCGAAATCTTGGCAAGCCCGAGCAGTTCAGAATTTCCGAGTCTAGTAATTACTATCATCCGCGGGGATTCTGTGTCGGTGACTGTGACATTAATTCGCGATTAATTATACCGGCAATTTATTCGGACGCGGCTGGTGTAACGCGAGCGGGCACGGCACAATGAATTATTATTTTCCTGAATGGCTGGCGGAGTCGAAGCAGCTTCCCGCGGATAATTACCTTACGCAAGCATCGATTCGAGATTATTCGAACAAACAGCGACAACCTCCCCTCCGCATCCCCACCCCAACCCTTTGTGACGCTGATTCCGCTCGCGGGTAAACATTAAACGCGGAAAGAAGAAACGAGAAGGAAAAACGAAAGAGAAGGAGAACGAAAAAACGATCGAATTCCTTTCGCAACGTGGCCGCGCGAAGCGTTAATCACGTGCCAATTAATTCGACCGATACAAAAAGATTCCTCGCATTCCCTCGCACGCTCCAGTTGCCGCGAGATGCTTCCGGCCCGCGGACCAAACGAAACGACCGAAAATTGCACCGCCACCGCGCCACCGCAGCCGCAAAACAGAGGATCGTTCGCGGTGTTTCACGGGTCGCAGATCCGCTTGCTCGTGCGCGTCTTTATCCGTTCGAGGAACAACCGGGCCAGTCGAGCAAGGTTAGTCGACCCCGTAGTTAATCAGGGAACGGCGACGCTGCATTAGCCAGGCTGTATAATTGCGAAATTTGTCAAGTCGCGGCCAGGAATGCTCGCGACCCGGAATGATTCGCCCGGAACCAGAAAAACGGCGGCGTACAAATTAACTCGGCCGTTTTTCCTTTTTCGGCCACCGAACAACATCCTAGTCTTTGAGAATTCCATCGTGAACATTACGCGTGGCGTTTTTTATTTATCTTCTCGGATTTGATTTTCGAGCGGGGTTGCAAATTGATTCACCGCGAGGGCCGCAGATTAATTCGTGCGCCTAATGGACGAAAATAAAAGCGATCGCGGGGAGGGAGAGGATGTGGAAGGCACGATGAAGAGCACGGAAGGGTCTAAGGTCGTCGCGGATATGAAATTCCTGCATTATCAAGGTCAGAACGACGGGGAACGTGACTTTCAGCGGAGCTGTTAGCCACGTCACGCACGACCGACCATGATAACCGACGACAATGGATGTTCTCGGAAGCATCACAGTCCCGAGAGCACCGGAGAGTTATAGAACCGCTGCTGCCTGTTTCCTCTCTTTCTCCCCCTTCCCCTCACCGGCCTGGCAAAAAATGATTAAGGGATACCCATCGGCATTCCTCGACGCAAAGCGGAACGCGCGGGATCCACGGATATAGCTCGATATCGCTGAATAAATCGGGTATTCTAGTTCGACAATCTCTAAAAATCGTTTCTCTTTGAATTCCCCAAACGGTTTTCGAGCTGAAACGAATTTTCCAAAAATATTTCAGAACATATTTTTAAGGAGCTGCAGTGTGGATGTATGCAAAAATGGATAGATTTTTTTTGTACCCGTTACAGTAGACTACCCCCTTTTAAATGATATTGGCGGCCTCGTCTTTCATCCCCCACTTCCGAGAAGATCGGTGGACCAGCGTTGGAATTCAACGGAGAACGAATTTCAATCGGGCCTTTTTATTTCGCTCCCCACCCTCGCTACTCCCCACCACTCCCCCCCGGTCCCATCCCTTCGAATCGAAAGTACCGGCTCCCCGGACGGTCGTAATTTGTTTTACTCAATTTCATTCGCCGCCGCTCGGCAATTATTTACACTGGTTAATCGACAATTTCACGCGTAATTACGTTTTAATTTTAAGTCATCGGTATCGCTCGGACGCTGCGCCGACCGGCCGGGGCTCGCATTGAAATCGCCGACAAGAGCTTTCTTTTTTTAAATTGATTTTTTGTTGAAATGCGAGTGCATCAATCGTTAAACCATCTCTAAGTCGATTTTCAGTTTTTACCGCAAACTGTATATTCCGTGAAGTTTCCTGTTTGTGTTCCTGATACACGGGGCGAAGTATTTAACACTTTTAATCGTCGCGTATTGTTGATGCACGGGAGAATAAATGTGAATGTTGGGCAAAGTTGCTTATGGCAAATGTTTGTCGGGCAAAAGCGTCGGCGCCTGTGTCGATGGAACTCGTTAACTCTTGGATAGTGGACCCCCCGGTTTTATTTTCATTCGGTTTTCGAAGCTTTATCGAACTCGACAGTTTGTTTGCTAGAGATTGTGTGAAGGTTTTTCAAAAATGTTCGATTTATAGCCGAGGATTCTTTTTTAGTAAATTTGTTGGAGAGAAGATGCTAGTACGTGACGTTTTTATTATCGCGGTCTTTGCGAGCATGCTACATTTTCTGAAATGCAGATTACTCTCTTTGCAAAATATTAAAGAACTACGTCAAAGAAATCTCATTAACTTCGTGCAAATTATGCGTTGCAGCTTCAAATGAAAAGCACGCGAAACTAATTTCGCTCTCTAACGAAATATGAAGCGACGGTGAAATAGATACAATCCGTAATTATTAAACAAGTTATAATATTGCCAAAATTATCGGTCCGGGATATGGGAAATATTTCTTTATGTAAAGTGTACAAGTTCAAAAGTTTTTAAGGACAGTGAAAAATTCGTTTAATGATTGAAGTTATCATCAGTTTAAAGAAGGAACGCTAAGCATACATAAGAAACACATATACGGTCCGTGCTGTTTCTTAGATCGTGTAATTCTACTATATTTTTCTGAACTCGCCAACCGCGCGATTTTTCACAAATTCGCAACAGATTAACCCCTTTCACTGCCAACTACGAGATATCTCGTAGCAAGCGTCTGAATTTTATGCCAGCTATGAGATATCTCGAAGTGTTTTTCTTCCATTACCGTATATCCATTGTAGTACTATATTTGCTAACTAAATATTATTATATTTTGTGAAAATTTATGTGTTTTGGCGCCCAGGAGAAAACGTTCTAAATATGTCTGGCAGTGAATGGGTTAAAGGAAACTAGATTCCCTGAATTATCCGGCTGTTCTAAATTTCAGCTGCTCTCAGTTGTGTCGCGAAATCTGCAGTCCGGTAATAACTCGCTCGAACCAGCGTCGGCTACTGCGTCGGCCTACGACGTGTTGGCAAACATTTGCTTGGGGATTTCGCAGTGCACCGATCGGATCAGCCTTTTCAGGATTAATTGGTACGAGTGTCGGATGGCCATTGGCTGATAGGCGATTCGTCTTTGTAGATTTTCAGGTATCGAGCGGCGGCGTGAACGAGGAATGCGAAGAGGAGCGGCGTTACACTTCCAGCAGGAGTTCCCTCCCGGCAACCAGTTTCGACGTCGACATTGGTGCAGGAAGAAACGAAAGGCGAAAAAGGTAGGAACGATCGTATCAGCGAAACGGGTAACCGCATCTCAGAAGAGAGAGAGAGAGAGAGAGAGAGACAGAGACACGAACCGCGTCGTTCAGAGAAAGGGTGAGGGAGGGAGAGAGAGTGAGAGAAAAGCGAGGGGGGATGAGGACAGAGGGAAAGAGAAGGATAGGAAAAAAGGGGAAGAAACTTCGCTACACAGTCGGCTGAGATATTACCGTCCATAGAATCCATTATGCCGCGCAGCGATCGCGACTCGTTTTCGTGCTTTTTCTTCGACGGCCCCGTTCACCTTTATCGGCCTATCGGCCCGATAGAAATAGAGCGACGGGTCTTTGAGCTGGTTTTTGCTCTGGACCTCGTCCACTCTCGAGCCAGTCGGTAAACTATAGCGAGGCCGTGGCACAAGAACCACAGTTCCTCGATGAAAAATGCCCGCTGCAGGCATTTAGTCGGTCCCGATTTATTTATTTACAAACGAGGGATAATGCGGCCCGCTTCGAACCGTTTAGACAAACGATCTTCGTAATTTACTGTATATCGAATATCTCTGGGGGGGAGGGGAGAGAGAGAGGCGCTCTCTCTCTTTCTCTCGAAGCCGCAGTTATGGCTTTATGGAAATCGGTTCGACGGGGGGTAAGACAGCCGAAAAATATTTATCGGTACGATTCGGGAACGCGCTCGAGTCGATAGAGAATTCCTAATTTTCATGGCAGGTGTTTCGCCTTCGGAACTTGTTCTCCACTGCACATTAACCCTAGACCAATGACACAATTCATCGTTGATTCGTTGACGGTGCGACGCCAGGAGGAACCGCATAATGTCTTTTTCCCGAGGTTAATAATTCACCGTAGCCGCGTTCCTGTAAAATCGTCGCGTCGGTCGTAAAATTTGATTGGTCCACGAAATTGAAATTCACGCGTGGGCCGATGACGTTCACGAATCCGCAGCATCTTTCCGATGGTCAGGCTAGCTAAACGAAACGCGACGGAGTCAAGACTTCGATAAAGTTCAGCACGCTAAATTATGGAGCGAACAATGGGATTGTATGCCCTCGAGCTCGTTCGAGCTTGTCAATCGGCGACAGATGGGCGGAAACGTAAGGATGGAAATCGAAGGAAAACGCAGTCCCAGTTTCCGGAGTGTCGTTTTCGTGGCGAGAGGCAGGTGAATAGGTGAATAGAGGGAAGTTTTTCTATTCGCCGGTTCGATTTGGTTCCTCGGCTCCGGGGCGAAGGCAGTTTCTCGTAACCGTGGCTCAATTTACGGCTTTAATTTCCCTCACCTACGCAATATCTACTTTATCCGTGCGGGTCAAGTGTGCTCGCCGCGTCCCGAGACCGCACGCAACGCGCGTTTTATCGAGCGATACGCTTCCGGCTGGCGCGGAAACCGATACCTCCGCGGCCTCGCGATAACTTTTCCTCCGATTTCACCCCCAATCGATTAAAGTCGCAAACCTTCGTGCTTTCTAATCAGTGGACGAGGTTCGTGGCTCGATGCTCAACCGTTTCTTCGTAGCGATATAACTCGTGCTTCTGTTACACCGAATGTAATAATATTTTAATTACAACATTCGTCCCACCGTTCGTTTGCCGTAATAAAACGATCTAGTCTCGAGATGCTCTCATTCGTCCATTTTAAAATCAATTTATATGATGGTGCACTCAATGGACCGTTATGCATTTATGGCAAGCGTAACCGACACTTTCGCCTCCGCAGGGCGGAATATCGGGCACACGGCGCTCTCGATATACCGGTTGAATTACAATTGATCGATTAGCGTTGCAATTTTCCTCGCGATCGATGCATCCGGCAGGAACGCGATTCATTGGGATTCCTCGCAGCGCCAGTTCCCTCGCTGCAACTCCCCGGGGTATGATTCGCAGGAACTGGCGAGTTAGAAAAGTTCAAGAGCTTCTCTTTCTCGCTTTGGAAATTTCTTCGAAATTCATTTACTACTTCCTAGGCTACGTTTTAAGGCTTCGGGGAACGAATTAATACATTTTTTACTGAATCTCCAATGGGTTTGATTAAAAAGCTCTTGGCTTGTTTCGTTCTGCATTCTTCTTTAGAATTTTCGTTTTTTTTCAGACTGTTTATGATTGCCTAGCATGTTTCACATCTCTTCTTAATGTTATATCAAAGTATTTAACACTAAACCTACCACTGCCGATCAAACGACCGGTTTTATATTTTACAATTATTGTAATTACGAAGTTACTTGCATTGGAAATTGATTCGATAAATTTTTTTGTCATAGCACGTATCGACATAAAAATTGCACAAAATCTAAATAAATAGAGTCTCGTCATTTTTATAAACTAAAACATTTTAATCGCATTTAGTCCTTGATACGTACATATACCGTTAATAGTTTTTCAGAGATTGCGACAGCGGACGGTGCGAGCAAAGAAAAATCGATTGCTCGACCGTTTTGAAAGGCCGAAAGGTCCTCCGATCAAACCGGAAGATTTCCCGGCCATGGTTTTTTTCCAGTTCAAAGGGATCGTTGAGCAGCTTCATTCCCCGCGAAAACCGTTCGAGTTCCCCTTAGCGAGTTTCGCGGGGCAAAAACAGGCGCTGATAAATACGCCGATAAATCGCCCAGACGCCTCTCGATCGTGTAAAGTCGCATCTCGCAGCCTGCTCACATACCCGACAGCATAGGTCAGAAATTACTAGATACGAGCCGGGCCGAGCCGCTAATGTTTATCGTAATATCCCCATTTTCGCCGGTGCGGTGGGTGCTTACTCTTTCGTTTTCTTTCGGACGCCTCGGAACGATCCGAGCCGGTTACGATGCCGCGCGATCCCTCGGCCGGATCCCTCGCAAATATGAATTATTAAATTTGGACAAAGGTTCACGCCTCGGCGATGTACACGGTCGAGCCAGCCGCGGCGCTGCAATAAGACAACCGAATGCGCCCCGGACTCCCTGTAATCAAGCACAATCTCGGCGACTGCTTATTTACACCTCGGGACTGGTGAAACGGCCGCGCAACGAGCCACCACAATGAGTCCCGTCTGCAAAAATCGTAAACACCGTGTACAAGACTCGGGACCGTCAGTTCCGCCACGAATTTAACCGATGCCGCCGCCGCGCCGGAGGCTTTTACTCCGCGGACGCAGGCGATCCACGCGGTCACGATCTCGCCGGACCCTCCCGAAATCTCCTAAAAATTCGGCGTTATTAATTCTTCCGTTTTCCTGCTGTTCATCAAACAATTCGTGCAACTATACAGTTCTGTAATAAACGTTTCAATACTGACTTCTGAATAATAAACATTTTAGATTGCATTCTTTGAACATTTTCTAACGAAGGTTGGGGAAATAGAAATCCATTATTTTTGCGTGAACTTCAAGACTTTATTTAACATGTTTCGGATTGTCCGATTTGGGTGAAATATGCACCGTTTTGTTCTATAATTTGTTGCCATTTTAAAGGTAGCTTCATAATGCCTCTCTCATAGAAGTCTTGGTCCTTATGGGCGAAAAACTGTAAAATGTACCGAATTTTCTCTTTGTTGACTTTCATTTTTAACAGCCTGTAACTCACAACTGAATGGACCAAACAAAAAACAGCAAAAGAATTTTTTTAGTGTGAAATGTCACCTTGACAACGAGCATAAATCTGAAATTGTGTGATCGATACTTTACGAGATATCGATCGCTACAGCCATCTACCAAAAAAATAATGGATTTCTTTTTCCCCAACATAATATTAGGTGGACCGGTAAGTAATGTTGTAAATTCATTTTAAGAACTGCGCTAATCCCACACATACCTCAAAAATATACGTACATAATAAACGAAGTGCTGTATAATTCTCAGTAAACAGCGATAAGAAAAAAGAATAATTTTGCGGATAAACGAAGATTCACATAAAGAATAAAATGATTCTCGGAGCACGACGTCGTCCCGAGGGCTCAATTTCATCAGACGTTTTATGAACATCGTTTCGAATGTAGATGTCTTTTTAATTCCCCATCCCGTAGATAGTAGATCGAAGATTCGCGACGAGTAGGAGGAGGAGAGTCGTCGAGTTCAAACTTCCATTAGCATCCTGATTCTTACCGGGGAATATTTCAGGGCGCGCTATCGTTACCGTTCCCGTTCCCATTGTTTTAATTTCAGCATGCATATAGTACTTATGATTCTGGACGACGAGTCGTTCGCTCGGTAAGCACAAGCATCCTCCCAACCGGTTTTTGAGACAAAGAAACTCTGTCGGTGTCGCGGAGCCGCGAAGGTACCGAGCTATCTCGTCGTTAGCCGAACAATGGCTGGGAACAGAGAGAAAGAGAGAGAAATGGATCGGTTCTTACGTGTTAATCGCGATTTACATCGTAACCGCGTAATAACACGGCTCGATCTTCAATGGGGACGTTCGTCGATATTTCTCCGGTCATTACGATACCTTTCCTTAGGCACGACGAACTCCAAGATGCTCTTCTCGACCAATTTTCGAAACCTAGTCCATCGAGGTCGAGGAAGTTCGAAGTTGAGAACTGCCAAGCATCGCTGACAGTGAAGGTTTCGGTCTAACGCGCGATTCGACAGGGCGTGTTTAAAGCTGTCAGGCTGGGCTGGATATAATTTCCAAAATTCGCGGCCAGCGAAGTTTATTCTATCCGAGGCGGTAACTTCTCGGGCATGATAAATCGAGGGTTTATACCGGCGCGACAAGTTTCGGAACTTGATAGATTCGGAGTTTATTCCGGAGACCGAAAGCTTCGGGATATCCCGCGCCTCTGGTGTTACCGGCAAGTTTCACGCGGAGAGGAAATTTCGAGATTCGACTAGCAACAACCGCCGATGAGAATTGATCTCGAAGTGTTCATCGGCCGAACGTGGATCGCGAACACCGGACAGCGGAGCCGAAACATTTGTATCCCCGTGAATCGCAAACTTTTAAATTACCCCCGCGGCCCGGCCGGTGCCCGGGCACAATCCAAACTTGTCCGTGTAATCTGTTCAGCCTGTCGAAGATCGGTTAGCTGTTCCGATGAGAGAAAAGCGGGGGCGGGAAAGGAAAAGTTTTCGGAAAAGTTTCCTGGCTCACGGAGGGCACCAGTCAGTCCTAGCAGTCGGCCAATCTGTCTGCCCGTAGCCAAGAACATTTTTTTCTCCCGTACGAATCCCGATCTCTGCTACGCTCAGCCAAAACTTTCCTACATCCCAGTCGATGCCACTCTTTGGCTTTCAATCTCCTCCTCGGTTTACACTTCAATCTCCGATTGAATTCAATTACTCGGGAACGCCGCTGCCAGCTCTGATACACCTCTGCTTCTTCTTCTTCTTTTTCTTCCTCATCCTTCCAGCCCCTATCCTCCACTCTCTCGCTCTCACTCTCCACCGACCGACCGACCGACCGATGATCGTAAAGGGTTTACTTCCTACACAGCGAGAACTGTTCGCGAATGATTCGTTGCTTCTGAATGAGAAAACCAGCAAAACTGTCTTAATAAGTTGCGTGTCTTAATATTACATTGAAATGACGTACGTTAATTTATTCCGTTCCTTATCCAAGCCAAGCGCCGTGAAATTGAAACGTTTGCTCGGTCGCGAAATATCTTTCTCACGTTTCTCTCCAGGAGCGTTTTTATTTCTTTGCGCCGCTTTGCTCAAGAAGTTCTGCGCCGCGGCTTTTCTTGTTCGCTTTTCCCCGAGAGATCTTTATAAATTTTGTAATATGCACCGACGCATTTTTGCGCCGTTTCCCTCGCTGCTGCTTCAAGCGGAAACGCTGTATTATACGGTTCCCGCGATTCGCTAATCGCGTCGGCGCGAATGTTGTATTACCCGATCGAATTATTTCAAGATTTTACTAGGTCACATAAAACGTTCCCAGCTTCGTGTCCTGCGAGCTGTGGATTGCGCGAAGCATTGCGTAAAAGTTTGAAATCGGATAATTCCTCGGATCCAAGAATACAGAGGGAGTTCCAACTCGACTGCAATCGGGAAGACGTTAATCCCCATTTGGCATTCGAGATACCTCGCGACAGAGTCCGAACAGTGATCGACACGTCACTCAGCCATTTCACGCGGAACAATTCGTAATTAGAAATTTTGGCTCGACACCGCGAAACGATCGGAATACAGGAGGCAGCGTGGGCGGGGGTGGTTCGTCTCGTCTCGAGACGTTCCAAGTTCCATGGGGGATGATGGGATGCGTGCGGGGGCGGACCGGCTCGGTTTCCCGCGCTATAATTATTCCGGCGACACGGCAGCGTGCGCGCGGGGGATGAACAGAGATGGGCAGAGAGGAACAGAGGCGGACAGAGGGAAAGACAGGGGGAGCGGAATTCGCGGATCGAGCTCATAACTCAGACAGTTTGAACGGAGCAGTCGACTCCCGGGCAGAAGTCGTGTCCCGAGCTCCTGCCGCGGAAAGTTGCAGATCTCCGGGCTTCGAAGTTCCCGTCGGGCGACGCGACGCGACGCGACGCGTCGTTCGTGAGCGAGAACGAACGCCCGGGGAATGGAAACCTGCTGCTTCTCTCCTCTACCTGGTGGCGTGTTTGCCGGAGACGTTTACAACGTGCCGCGCCGCTGATCCGTTCCTCGACAAATACCGAGATAGCGCCGCGCCGAAGCAATACACCGCCAATTCCGGATTCCGAGTTCCGAGCTGGGGGATCCGGCGGCCGGATTAATTTTAATGAGAAAACGAAGTGCTGCGAGAGCGATTCGTACCTAGGCCAGAAGATCGTCCGAGGATTCGGAACGATTTTATTAGCAATTTTGTTAGGGAACCTGTTGAACGACGCGAGCTAATTTTGTTGCGAGGATCTGAGGATCGAGAGCCTGGGACATCTCTGGATCTAGGAATAATGTGTAGGTAGGGGTTCTGTACATTGCATTTCTGCACGCTGGCTAATAATCACCTCGTTCGATTAAACCCAAAACCATCCCTGGAGAAAACAAGCGATCGAACGGACATGCACAAATTAATCACCGGATTCCGGGTATACTCTCTGAAACATAACTTTTTACGAATTTATGTAGAATTCGATATCAAGCACAAATTGATTTATTCCATTAAGAATTCTATCGCGATCCAAAACAACGAAATCCGGCGAACTTCGATAAATTTGCCGTATTAAATTGTACGCAGATAATCGGATTCGCCGTGAGCGCCTATAAAATCCCCTACCGATCATCGAACGCTACAAAAATCAATAAAAAAAACTTGCTGACGCTCGTAAAAATAACGAAGTCGATCGATCGAACGAGTCGAAAATCAATGGTAACTTTTCTTTGGAGAAAAACGAAATGTGAATTTTGTCAGTGCGTTAAAATTGGCCAGAAATGCGCTGGTAAAATGGAGGAACAAGGTCTCCTCTGGAGAGTCGCGAAACAAGCGTCGATAAATCGCGAGTTGTCGTCGTGAACCCAGTTTTGTAGGTGGTGTGTCCTCGTCCCAGTTTAAAATCGCGCGACAAGGCACATATTTGGGTCCCGTCATCGGGTCGAGACAACCGACGCGCGCTCCCTCGGATTTAATTGCACCTGAGCGGTCCGGAACTGCTGGCGTTGCACATCCTTTCGCAGCGTGTGCCGTGGCTCACGAACTGCTGACTTCCCCGAACCGCCTTCGAGTCCAACCTTTTGCTTCTCAATAATTAATCCCGCCCGTTGGCCCGCTCTCGATTATCTTCTGGTGCCAACCGGAATCGGATCGATCCCCCTGTTACGTAACCGAGAACCAGCAATTCCGAACGAATCGCGCCGATGCAGTTTTGCATTACAACTTCCCAACGAAAACCCGATCAGCGATTTCGTTACCGCCCATTACAATCGCGTGCCAGCTGCTTCTAACCGTTTCGCTTACAATATCACGTCGGCGATGTTGATTTTAGTTATTGTAGTTTAACTTATTCATTTTTATTGGTTCACAATTTAAACTGTTACTCACGGTTTGAAAAATCCACTAGAAAATCTTTAGCCGCTGGTTCTTAAACAACCGAACATTAAAAATGTTTTACCTCATTCTATGTATAAACGACGGAGTGTTTTGTTAGTTTTCACGCAGGCAAAAATTCTCTTCGACACCGCAATCCGAATATACAAAACTAAAAACCATCTGGAACAGTCTGCTCGCAATCGTAATTATTTCATCAACCTGCATGTCGCGTTAATACCCTGGTAACAGCGTAGATACTTTTTCCAGCCCTCCGGTTATCACACGATTATCTTTGTTGGAATAGCTCGCAGCAGCGTCCAAGCATTTGCGACGAAAGAAAAACGGCTGAACGTTTCTGAATAAACAGTGGTTTCTTCGCGGCGGCAATTACCTTTTTCCCTCAATTTTCCCATCCGCGCGTCCGACTTCCAGTTCCGTTTATTACCGTCACCGGCAAAAACGAAATGAAAGACTGCTCACCGGCGGGAATTAAGCATCGCGAGCCACGCGACTTCGCTGGGAACGTGCATTGTACGCTCGATGCGGCGTGCGCCGATTAAAAATTCACCTTGACGCTTTTTCTCAAGGCCAAACATTTTTTTATTGCATCCTATAGTACACATCGGGAAGAACAAATATCTCGGAGGAACTGCCTGTCTCGAGCCAACCGTTCTCTTAACAAACGATCAGCGGGCCGAAATGATTTTCGCTGCTAAAAAAGTTGTAGAACGCTACTAAATCGATGTTTATAATCGACTCGCGTCTCCGCTCGATGCTGTTTCACGAGTTATCTGTTTAAAGTCGCTCTCGAATTTTCGGGGACGCGACTTCGGGGGATATAATCACGGTCGATTAAAGTGAGAGAAATCGATTTCTCGAAGTTGATAAACCGGGCTGGCTGTCGTTAATTACACGGCCGGTTTACATGGAAACGCCGGGGCGTGATCGTTCGTGTCACGTGCTGTAGCGTTGACGTCTTCGAAAAGTAATCGGGGAGAGAAGCGGCCGCAGCCGCGCCGCGCTGCGCGGCGTAACGATCGGCCGCGAAGGAATTTACGAGCAGACAGGATAATAACTTCGTCCTGGTTACGGTGAACGACGACAAAGGATCGTCGCCGGAGTATCGATAATCGACCCCCTTCTCGCTGACAGTGGCAAAAGTAGGAGCGAGAGAGAGAAAGATGCCCGGGTGCAAAAAATGAATGCTCCTCGGGGCCCCTCGATCCCGATCCAGGCCCCGTGAAATCGGGCCGGACAATTTTCGCGTCACACATTTCTGTCGGGCGCGTCTGCGAAATTAACGACGGCCCGGCCGCTTGTGCCCCCTCTCCCATTTTTTCGCGTTTCTCTCGCCCGTTTTTTTTTCCAGCCCCGCGGGCTCGTCCACGGGCTGATCTTGTTGTCAGCCGCTGCGAAGAGTAATGCTCGTCTCCGTCGTCAAAAACCAACTCCTCCCTGCCTCTCCCCGTCCCGCCGGCATTCGCGCGAACATTGAAAAGCGAGACAAAAGCGCCCGTTCGTCGGCCCACCCGTTTTCAAAAATACGGCTTCCCCCGCGGCCCGACTACTTCAAGCCGGTCTCGCTTCGCGCCCTCGTTCTCCGCCACTGAAAGCCATAGCGATAAATAAATGTCGCTCCTCTGGGATAGAGTCCGACAGCTGCTGAAAAATCGGCTGCAACCTGCTGTTTAACGAGAATAATTCTACCGGGACGTTGCGCGCGTTAATGGGAAAGGATTCTCCGGCAGGCGGAACTCTTCGGAGTCGCGGTGACACCGAGCTACCTTAACCTCTGACACAATTTACCAAGCTATCACCGCGTTCCGCTGTTTTCCGACTGATCCGGAGAGTTTTAAAGTAATTTGTCTATATCGGCGAGTAAATTGATAAATTCTTAACCTCCTGGCAGCCAGCAGGCGCCGTATGTCGCATACATAATAAATAGAATCATACGTATTTGACGGTACTACTGCGCGCGAAGAATAATACGATCAGCACGTTTCTACTGTCAGCGATTCAGTCGAATTTCATTTTATAACGAACATATCAATTTCAGCTTTTACTATTTGAATTTCGACGTTCATGGGTGAAATCTATGATGAAAAACTATTCTCGAATTCGCCTAAAATCGTTTCACCCGGTTCCTCGATTCGCCGCGGGGTAGCAGCTGTTATTTCACGATTCGATATAATAAAAATTACGCGGCACGACTAGACACGGCTCTGATATTTTTATGAGAGAATGCGAATCGTCACCGTTAATTATTCGTTTGTTCTGGCAATAAACGCGGCGAGGAACGGTAGAACTTTTTTACAGAATCACGTCGGGATTCGGTGCAATGAAAATTTTACAACGCTCGAATAATCGCACCAGCAACAGCCGCCTTGGAGAATGAACAGTTTCGTGAGAATGACAATGTGAATTGGAAACACGAACATTTGTGCATTTGTTCACAGAGAGAGAGAGAGGTATTTTACATTATTTAAGATGCAAGATAAATTTGAAAGTATTGTATACCCACGGTTAAACATGAGAAGAGGAGAATGTTTCGTCGCTGCATCGTGTTGCGGAACTGGTCTAATAAAAATCAAGCCCGACTGAACACAGTTTTGATACTTTTCTAACTAAAAAATTGGTTACTCTCAGTCCTCCGTGGTCGGAGCGTGAAACGCGCCGGTAGCTGAGGAATTTGTTACAGAGCACAATAGACGGCAAAATAGATGTAACTACAACGGAGAGCCGTTGAATTTCCGCGGCGAAATAATTAATAGATTTCTCACGGAATCCCGGAGAGCCGCGGGGGTTGTCGCGGAATTTTTCCGGTCGTTCCCCGTTGCGAAAGCGGCCCTATAGCGAAAGAGGTGGCCCAGATTTGCATTAAAAGGCCGGTCGTTTCGAACGCTTCAGTTGTTGCCGTTCCGCGCGCATTGTGTTTCCCTCGCGCGACCCCGCTCGCTCGTAATTATCGCGCCGGCTGAAACATTTTAAAGAGGAAATTGTTAAATTACATAGACCGTCGGCGAGTGTACGTTTAACCTAGTTTCAACGGCGCTGCTACCCCCGTCGACGGGGATGCCGAGTGACCGTTTCTCGCCGGTCGATGTTTACCGTCGGAAAATATAAAATATAGAGGCCGCGGGTGCGAGCGTATTCGAAAAAGCCCTCCGCTCCATTTCCACGAGGCTGTTGGACACCGCGAACGGAAAACCCGTCACGCGGAATTGTTACCCGGCACCCTGTAATATTCTCCCCTAGTAAATTGTCCGTTCCGGTCTACGCCGACGTCAACTCCAGCGGCGACACGCGACGGACGCGGTTGTTCCGGCGATCTCGCGCGAGTATGCATACAATCTTAAATGCTTTAAGATGGAAATTAAGCGAAGATTGCGCGCATTGTGTAAAGCCACCGGAGAGCTCTTGAATACATAATAGAGCAGTGTCAACACCTGTTTCTGATTACTTCGCGAGAGCCGCGCGTCGCGGCATCTCCCTCTCGCTGGATCGAATTTTCGCTCGAAAAATCCCGTGACCTCCTCTCTCGCCAACCCATTAACTCCCTCCCAATGAAATGAGAATTTTTATGCGTAGATTTATTTGTAAAACGGTACAAGTGCTATCGAAAGGCAAATCAAATAACTCGTATATTAGATTTTATTGAATTGAAAAAATTGCAATTTAATTATTCATTCTATTAATCAAGTGAGATTTTCAAGCGCGTCTGGAATATCACGAATCTACCGAGCGATCCAAAAGTATGGACGCGGTGCTCGCGAGGATCGTTCCCGCGAAGAAAAATAGGGTCGTCGTGAGAAAGCAATTTGAATGAATTAGTCGAGCGCGGAGGACCGCGGAGGAATTTCCTACGGAATCGAGTTACGCCTGTCACGTGAAATAATAACCGACCTCCTCGATTACCGACCGGAGATATATCGCCGAAAGAATCCATTACGATCGCACAAAAAAGACGACCGATAGTTTCCCGTTCGAATTCGATCGAACCCCGCTATCGATTTCATTTAATTAAGAGGGACATTCTTCTTCGAACGGTGCAAAAGTTTTCACCAATTCCTTTCGAAATTATGGCATCTCTAACGCTATCGCATTTCTTTGTAATTGTTGCTTATCGTACTTTTTTTTTAATTTTTTAAACATCGGTCCATTTTCTGAGTTCGACGAGATTATAGAACTTTAGCATTTTGCCATTTTTACGTAATTGAAAAACATTCCCTGTAAAAGTCTGAACTTTTTGGCGATTACGTAGACAAACAAATTCAAATTCGATTGTTCGTAATTTATTTTAGGTTCTTGCGTGATCCCGTAACACTAAACCATTTAAGAATGACAGAATCGAATTTATTCGGATTTTTATTACAAAGCGTGCTTAGATATAGCATCTTTATAAATTCAATAATTGTAAAATAGAAAATCTGGTAACGATCGATCGACCGGTAACGGTAGGTTCAGCGTTAAGAGATTCTATCGCGAACAGATTTCCCTATTCTGGCATAGCCTTTTTCCACGGCATTACCAAAAACCAGAAGTAACGGTCGTGTCAGATCCGTCCCCTGCGTAGCAGAAGCAGGGGGTCGAGCGTCGCGCGACGGTTAATTAACTATTGACGAGAGGAGACGTTCGACGAACTTTTCCGAATTAAATTCCTGGCGTCGCTCTTAATCAAGCCCGTCCCACCCTGCTCCCACCCGCGGCCCACTAAAATATCGCTTAACGAGCGTAATTTACCTTTTTACGTCCTCCTTCGCTGCTCCTCGGCGAAGCATCGCCGACGAGGGGAGGCACGAGCGAGATTTCGAGAGGGTTGCGGCCTCCAGCCAGCGAACCGGCCTCTTCTTATTGACTTCGAGGCACGATTAGCTGGAATTCTTGAACAGTACCGGCCGCGTACCTTGGATCGCAATTATAATTAGACGACGGTGAATGAAGTCGAAGAATTCTCGAGCGTCATCAACTTCTGCGAATTCGGGAGGGGTTCGGAGTAGTGGTCTTTTCGAAGATAGCGATCTTTGCCAATCGATAAAGTCAACAAATTGCTGGATTTGGAAGTAATGAATGATCGAAGTTTGAAGTATCGCGTAAAGGGTTTAACGCTAAAAACGATAAAAATGACGAGGCTCAATTTATTTAGATTTTGTGCGATTGTTAATTTCAATGCTTGGACAAAAAATATTTTATCCGATCAATTCTCATATTAGTAACTTGGTAATTTCAATGATTGTAATATGAAAAATATGAAACCGGTCATTCGACAATTAACTCGAAGGTGTGCAAAGATATCGGACGAACCTAGTACGATTTTCACGGTCGTCGAAGATCGAGAATGTTTCGTCGCGGGTTCAGACGCAGATATCGGCGGACTGGGTGCTGCAAGCGAAAGGTTACGTTCCGAGCAAGGTGCATAGCGGAATCGTTCTATTGTCCCGCGATCTTCGAAGGCTGCGCGGGCCAGAGGTTCCCCGAGGAACGAGGGCCGGATAACGAGGAACGGTTAATCGAGAGAAAAAGCCCTTGGTCGCTCGCCGTGCCGCGCCGGCTGGTTCGCGCCGACCTCGGCCCCGGAATAACGTGGGCGTAATAATATGCGTTCATTTGAGAGCTGAAACGCGTTTGGCCGCGGATGAAAGGAAGCCGAACACGGCGGAGGCGCAGACGATAGGGTCGGGGATCCCTACGATCATGCGAACGGAATAATTGCGCGGCGGGAATTCGCGTGCACGAAGGACAGGGTGACGGTAATTGTTGCCGGCGACTAATTAATTAATAGCTACCTGCTGGGCTGATTAAACGAACGGAACCGTGGGAACAGAAGTTTCGGAAAAGCCGGTCTGAACTGTAAACTCTGCTCTTCCTTCGCTGTCCGTTTCGATCCAGTAATATTAGATTAATTTTATTACCGATTCACGCGACCCAGATTCCTTTCATGCCCGAATCGTCTATCGATCGGCCAGTAATTGGCAGACCGTGCTGTACGACTTGGATCACGAGGATTTTTTACATCTCGGACCAACATTCCTCTCGGGTGTATGCGAGAAATGAAGATTTCATTCGACAAATTGGGCCAGTTAACACTTCACATTTTCCACAGAACAGAAAATGTCGATCGATCCGTGCTGTAACCTGTTTAAATCTCGTTCGCGAGATTCAGGCTGCGATCGATCAACGATCTCCCGGCGATCTTGCTCGTTTTGCTCGTGACGAGGTTTACGAGAGTAGCATGGTCGATTAGCGGAGTTGGACGCGCGCCTGGAGGAAGCGACAGGGATCTCTCGATCGACGCCTGGTCCGAAATTACCGGCGGCTAAAAAGCCTCTCTGTACGAAAGTGTTAACTGGCCCGGGGTATCGGGCCCTGATCCGCCATTATTTTAACACCGACGCGACGGGGCCCCGACGTGTGTTTCGATCGCAAAGATCTACACTCCTTCTCTCTCTCTCTAACTATCTATCTGTTACACACACACGCATACACATATCCACTCTCCGTTCCTTTCTCTCGCAGCAACAGGGACGGCTTCTAGCAAATTATTAACAATCAGGCAGGTGTTTGCGCGGTTCGCAAGATTTGCTAACGAGCCGGCATTTTCGAGGTGCCGACTCGAGGCATATAATTATATGCTCGCCTCCCCTACGCGTATGCATGCCCCGATACAGCCGGTTATCTACAGGGTGTTCCAATTACGCTCGATCCTCAGAAAATTGCCGGATCCTCGCGATCCAAGCCGACACAGTCGATATTTGTGATTCTAAATATACACTCTCCTAGCCGATCGATCTTCCCGGGATCAACGTAGATCGCGAGATTATAACCTACTCTTCGCACGTTCGCTGTGTCGAAGGCCTAAGCGTCCGCTCGTCCAACTTAATGGGCCGTCGTCCATGCTTAAGGTACATAACGCTCATTGGGTCTGTTGCCTTCTTCAAACTTTCGGAATCAGCACCGGACCGAGCGTAATTATATGTATAGGGCGACCGCTATAGTGTGAAAAAATTCTATCTGCTATTCAATGCGCTCCAAACGACTTTTTAACATGGAAAGTAGTCTCTCCCCGGATCTATAAAATTGTCCGCTGCCCACTGGCATGGTATACGCATGTACCGTGTTTAAAGAAAAATTATATCACAATGAATCTACAGAATCAGTTAAATTAAGCAAACGCAAAATTTCTACCTTGAGAATGATCCACATTAGTATCGAAACGTCGGGAAATTTCTAATTGCAGAATTGCTTAAATAGTTAAAATTGGATCGAACCTGTAGCGCTGACATCACGGATAATTTAATTCTATAAAATTGTATCTTGAAATAAATGAGAAAATTTCCATTAAAAATCCCTCCGAACTGTCAATAAAATTTCTTCAGAAAATTTCTCATTTACTTCAAGAATTTTAGAGATCCGAAGAGACTCTACCTTCCATGTTTAACTACCAAAAAAACTTTCACACCTCCATGAAAAATTGCTCCGAATTATCGATAAAATTTCTTCGGAGAGTTCGAAAATTTTTTCGAAGTGGTGAAGAACGAGTTACGGCAATCGCACTATGAATTCCCGCTTAATGGCCGGAGATTGGGGAAACACCTGTCGATCAACAACGCCAATCCAGAGGAGGGAATCGTTTCAGAGTCAGCAAACACCGGCGCGAACCGTCCCGGCGAAAGACATTCAAATGATCCGGCGCTTCCTCCATTAGCCTCTAAAACAATTTGCAGTGCCGGGAACTGGCGCGGTGTTCCCCGTTTAAAGCAGCACCGAGGCGGTGTCTATTGCCACGGTAAATTGTTCCTCGTTACGGCTGTCATTACCGCGAAGATCCTACGCCATTGGCATCTTCCTGTGAAGATTCTTCTTGCTGAAATATCTGTGGTACAACCTGTGAACAGGATCTAGGGAATTCATAAAAATTTATTCGATGCTGAAAGCTGCCCCCTTCGCATCCATAAGCGTACTCCTTCGCGAAACCTGAGTCCGTAGGGTCTTAAACATTTCCTAGCACCGTAAACAAATTCAAATACCGGATGTATTTTTTTTGAAGGTGTAGTTTGCGGTTCTAGCCCTTTGAAGCCCAACTGATAATCATAATCACCGTGGTGATAATCACGATCGACTGATAATAGTAACAACAATAAAATTTCATCTATTTTGGAGCAAATGAAATCAATGAAATAAATCAAAATGAATTTTACAAACATTTTGAATTTTTGGATCGCAAGAGCGTTTCAATGTTTCAACCGCTAAAGATTAATAAACATAAAACAAACAATCAAGAACCGGTCGTTTCGCCAGCGGTGGTAGATTAAAATGAAACGGCGTGTACAATCCGAGCCCAAGCTAATGTTAAACTCCTCCTCGTTGATAGTCCTGCCTTTCGAGCAATTAATTTAAAAATTCCATTTCATTTACCCACCGTGTTAGATAAGGCTCAGCAAATTAGTATAATTTCTTGTAGGGGAAATTTTCTAGATACCAGCCCAGTTTGAAAAATTAAAAATTAAGAATGTCAAAGATTTTTATCAGTTTCTTAGAAAAAAGTACCGATTAATAAATTGATGGCGAGTATTGGTCCCCGGCGATAATGGAACTGTTCGCAGATACCATTTTGGGAGCACGTTAATTTTTGTCCACTGTCTATTAGGATTACATGGGACCGCGATTATCATCGTGACCGCGCACGTGTGACGCGGAAAATGAAAGCAGAACGCAATCAACCCGTGCACCGTCTAATTTCACCACCCTGTATACCGAGCGGCCGGTCGGCTGCGGCGTGAAACCGGTGGGTATGATTACCCACTTTAGTTAACGATCTTCGCAGCCCCGTGGCGGTTCTGAAAGGTCAGAAAGAAAACCGCAAGAAGGAGCGGGGAACACGGATCGGACCGGACCTCGAGCGCTCGCATCCGGCGTGTGTGCACGAACGCCCCTGAATTCTCGTACGTGTGCACGATGAAACAGATACTGGACGATCCTGCGAGAACCGACCGAATTTATTCCTATTTTCGCCGAAATTTTTCCACCGGAAAATTATTCTTAACACGCGTTCCCACTGCTCGTGACGATTTCGCCCCCAAAATGGACCCTTGTTCCAATTGGACAGAATTAATTTGATACCAAACTGCAGTGGACGTCGCATTTGTTTGGATTCAGGATTCGGAATACGTCAGAATGGAAATTCACCCCCTTGTTTAATGCAATTTTATCAACGCTTCGAGTGCTCATCCAGTATCGTCCGCAAAAATACCGTAAAATCAAAGAATCCTTGAAATATTACCAAAACATAAAGATTTATTATCCAACTTTGCGGACTTCCGAGTGTACGGTACAATTTAGCAAGTTCGAGTGGAAGCGGTGCGCTCGCCGAGCAAAGAAATTGTTCGCGGAGAGCGCACGCAGTCCCTCGTACAAAGAGTCATCCGCCGCAGCGGTTTGTGTTCCGCGAAGCGAGTTCCGAGTTTCGCCGATCCATGAAGTTCGTTTAAACAATCCGATATTTTATCATCTTCTGTCCACAGTACCGTTCACCCTCTGACGTAACTAGCGGGCCCGACTGGGGCGAAAGTTTCGCTTGCCGTGGGCTACGTGCTGGAGGACAGGGGAAACTGTCTTCGTAACCCGCGGAGATCACGAACACCGTTTCCGAATAGAAACTATCCGAATACTCATTTGCGGGAATTGCTACCCCTGGTGGGTCTCTGCGGGTTCTTCGTTGGCGGCCGAGTGAGAGTGATACGGCGCCCGGGAAATGGTACCTCGATGCCCGACCCCGAGTCAGGATAGCACCGGCCCAGTTTCCAGAAATGTTTGCCCGAAAGGAAAATATTTAACTAGGCGGCAAGGGCACCGCACCGCGCCGCTCCCAACGCACCGGTCGAAAAACAGATTGTCTTCGTTTCACCGTTGGCCCGCCCACGATAACATTTGTCCGTTCCAGTTCTGACCGAAACGCGATATCCTTTACCATCGCGTCGAGGCTCGTCGAAAATATCGTTGTTTTTTCTTTTTTTTTTATTAGGAAATCCCTTCTGAGATTTATTACAACACGATGTACAGGGTGTATAAAAATTATATGTCACGAATACCGGATTCTATACCTCTGGATCGGTGGAGATCTGTTAAAAAAATGGACCGCAAAATTAACTCTGACCCTTTCTTTTAAGGTTAAACAATTTTTTATCGTATCGTAAAAGTCTCACAACCGTTCTCTTAAAAACAACTTTGACAACCATTGATGCACGCCGTTTGAGGAAGCAGTTTAAGTGTTCCACTATCCAGTTTATTTACTTCACGATTTGGACGAAAAAGGAAGGAGAAACATCGGTCGAGGGCCGTCCATTGCCGAAAATGGTAATCGAGCCGAGGCTGCGAGGAAGTTGGCCGAAGTTTCAAGGGTCTTCCGGGCCCGCGAAGATGGTTGCGTGACGATGTTAAAATATTCAAACTTCGCTCGTTCCTTTTCGCGCTGCGAGGTGAAAATTAGCAGCCAAAAGTTTAACGAGCGCCGAGTTGTAAGAAGATCAAGAGACATCGGCCATCGAGGACCCGACATTTTCACGGGCGTGTATCGGTGAAACGAGGAAGCGGGTAACGATCGACGGAATCGGTGAGTTCTCCGGGCCGGTTTCGAACGGAGAACGGGATTTCGACGCGAGAAACGATCCGGCCCGAGACGGCCCGACGAGCCAGCGAACACGCAAATCGAATTTTAAGCGAACCGGACGCGCTACTCGCAAATATTTGCGCGACGTAAGCAGGTTGTTGCGAGGGGGACGAATGCGATTCTCCGTCGTGAATCCTCTCCAGGCTGGAAATGATCGCGGGACTTTCGATCTACTTATCACCGGACGATTTTGCCGAGGACCGGCCCCGCGACCCGATGCAATTGGGAAACGAGCTAAGGTTCCCGAGCGCGACGCCACCCGCGGGTAAAACAAAGGATAACGGATAAGAATGGCCACCCTCGGCTAGCAGCCCTGGGACCGAAACTTGAGAAGTCGCATAAGATTCCACTCCGGGAAGTATCTTACTTTTTTATTACGCGATCGTTTCCCGGAGGGACGAACTTTCGACGATAAAGAAAAGCTCAGCACTTTCGATCGCGACTTGCGAAATTTGAGGGTCACTCTCGCGGGGAGCGCACCCCTATTGGACGCGCGAGGTGGGAGAGGAGGGTTGCGAATCTACAACTGCGAGGGCGGAAGCTGGAAATGAAAAGTAGCTCCGGAAACGTTTAAGGAGATCGACGACTCTTTCGAATCCTGGTTCGGCCGGGCTTTTACTCGCCCGGGGAACGCGATACCATGGAAAGTTGTATTTCCCCGGTAACGATTATGGTTACACCGGGTCTTAGGGCGAAAGTAATCCCGCGGAATGCGACCGAAGTGCGCCGGAGCACCGGCGAGCGTCGCCGTGGGTACAGTCGGCAATCAACGTGGAACAGCGTTACGAAATAGTCGCGCTACTTGCCGCGCGCCCGGTAGTTCCCTGTAAACATACAAATCCAGTTATGGAAACTTCAATCAACTGTCACGCCGGTGCGCGCACCACTCGTTCGGCAACTGCTTCCGCGCGACGTCGTTAATAATTTAGCTTGACTAGCGCAGTAGGAGACACGCGGCGAGGCCAGATCGATCGGCGCGGCTCCGCGCAAATGCACCGTTTATGACCACCTTATCGACACTTTCCATTTCTCGCGATCGATGCCGGTAGGTTTTATTTTGCATAAAGGTCCGCGGTCTAGTAATATCGAAAGAGAAATACACTTTGCGATACAACTAGAAATCGAACACCCCACGGTATTTAACCCTTAGCACTCGAGTGGCGACTCAGAATCGCCATAAACATTGCTGTACCATTACTTAAAATATTGTTTACACTATTAAATAAGCTGGTATCTAATTTTATGAGGTATTATATCAATTTCATATCCATAAAATGAAGAAAAAAGATATAGAATGGAATTATTCTAGGTTGGAAGAAATGTTTAATTTTCAAGTTAAAATAGCTCCGAGTGCAAAGGGTTAAAGACAGAAAGCGAGTCAACTGACAGAACGGTGAACGTGCGAGAGTTGACCGATGTATGTATTAGGTGTGCAAATAAGTTTTTTTTCAAATTCAAAATTTTATTACATAAATCAGGTACAAGATTACGTCTCAAAGTATTCACCCCTATTTGTATCAGTATTCAAACCATTCCACTAGCTTCAACAGCTGATCTTCCAAGCTGGAATGCAAAAACTCTTAGAGCGCTCGTCACGATTCTTCTTAAGAACAAAAGAAGTTTTAGATACTCTTTTACATGGCCCTACAATGGGAAAATAATTTGGATTCGAAGTGTAAAAAAGCCGAAAGAACTCAGTTGCACACCTACTAAAAACGCTAGATGAAAAATTTCGGAAAACAGGATAATCGCGAAGGTGTCCAGAACTGGTGCGCAGCCATATCCGATGCGTCTGGTCTATCCGAGCAACGGTCCACGTCGGAACAAGGTTGGCACGCGTGAATACGCGATTCCCGCGGTGCATCGAGCCACTTTATTACGCTAATTGCGCGCGGCGCATCCATTTACCGAATTCCAAAGTAAGGGTTTTCGGCTCGTGCCCGGGCTGGCTGTGATCGCGGGAGTGTCGGGCCTCCGTTTATCCCCCGTGCACATCCCTCTCTCTCTCTATGGTTTCTAGTCGGTCCTCCGCGCGTTTTACATCCCCCATTCCGCCGGTCGCACTCCCCCGCCCATTTTCCTTTCGCTGCAACCGGGGGCTTACTCGTACGCCGTGTAATTTCACGCTTACGGGCATGCACGCGTTTTGCATACTGGCTGTCGCACGGCTGCACGCCCGCTGAAATACGACGGAGATCGAGCGTAGTTATGTCCCGCGCGTATGAGGCGCGAGCCAACTTCCACGGTTTACGCGCCTGCCCGCAATATGTCATCGGAGGGAACACGGCGGAGCCCCTCCAGCAGAGAAGTCGATGACTGCGCGCCAACTGGGAAGCCTCGGTTCGTTACGAAACCGCTCGCGAGAAAATTAACGCGCTTTGATCTCCTTCCCCCCTCGATCTCCCCCCCCCTCCCCTTTTTTTTGGTAACGTATTCCTTCTAGCTACAGCTGCGTTTCGTTGAACGAACCCACCCTCTTTATCGTTAACACGCTTTATCCTTTTCCAACGGTCTTTGCGATTCTAATGCCTTGTTAAATGTAACCCTCTTTACGAGACGTAGAAAAATTTCACAGGATTCGAGCCTTTTGTCAGCAAAAGTTCGCACGAGTTGTGGAGTTGAATTAACGCTTTAATCAACAAGCAATCTAATGATAATCGACGCTTAGCGTTTCCGGCTTTCTCCCAAGAAACATCAACCGCCTACTAACCCACTCGCACGCAATCAAAGCGACACGCAGTGGGCTAAAGTGTGACTTCATCCCCAAAAACGAACTTCTTTGTATTGATATCTAATCAATGAACATTGCGTCCTAAATGTCCGTGGGCATAAAAAATTAAGGAGTTAATAATAAAATAGCAGGACATATAATGATATTGATAATAATGATAACACTAATAATAATTATAACACTAATAGCGATAATAATAATAAATTAATAAATAATAATAATAACAGCAATAATATTGATGTATTTTTTCTTAAATAATTCTTAATCTGACATTAGCACATTGTTCAGTCTAAGTTTCGCGTCTATACCTTTTACGAATTAAAAGTTACGAGGCTATGTCACACTTTCATTCGTCATCCGCCTGTATTAATCCCCCTGTACTCTCGAGGAATCGTTTCGTCGGTATTCCAACGTCAACGAGAGTGCGAACAAGCTTGATTCCCCGTGACTTAAAGTGACTGTCATCTAACCGAGACCCAACTCCGAGTCTTCGTCGACTGACGGAGTCTCAAGGGCCAATGTTTCGACTTCGCCTATTTTCGAGGTTCCGTTGACGGCATGTGTAAGCGTGTAGACTTGCGGGTCGAGTTTCAGCCGCCTTTCACCGTCAACATCCTCGTCAACTAATTCACACCTGGTTGCGGCGTATCCGCGCGATCGAATCTCCCTTGGCTGCGCAGCCGGTCGGCTCCGGCTCCCTTCCGCTGATTCAGATGACTCCGATACGACAAAACGAAGACTTTGAATGACAAACGGCCGCGCACAGGCCCGGCCGTACCGTATCCGGATTCCCGCGCACGTTTATTAGACTAGATTTATGCCGTTAAAGGCCCGGGAATTGGTAAACCGATCGCGAAACGGCATTCCCCGCGCTCGTTTCAATAGGCTCGCGCGAAGGAAACCGCGGCATTCGGCTTTTTGCTCCTCGGCCGCGGACGTTCTTAATATTTTATGGGGCCCGCGTTGTCGCCTCTGCATTTACATCGAATACCATCGGGGCCCGAAGCGGCGCGGCGGTGCCAGGGGCCCGGGCCCCAACGAGAAAAACTCGGCCGGCTAGATTTTTAATAGTCGCCGGCGTCGAACCGCTGAATCCCGAACAATGTTATCGCGTTTCTCTCCGTGGGGCGAGGCCCCGTACAAAAAGAAGAAACGGACCGCGGGGTCCCACAGGCCGACGTAAATTATAATATTCCGCTACGGAATGCTCCGCCCGTGGTCTCCGTGCAAGGTGCCGCGCCGAGGCGTATTAACAGATAATTTTTTAAGCTGGTGCATCGTTTAACTAGGAAATCTACTTTTAAAAAGTGGTACAACATTTTTTCTTTTACATATTCCGTTATATCGATCGCAAAAATTTTAAAGAAATTATCCGTGATGTCAGCGCTACAGGTTAAAAATTTCCCGACGTTTCGATCCTAATGTGGATCATTCTCATTTTTTTCTTTTAGTTGTACCACTTTCCTCGCGCACCGTATTTCCCGTAGTCCGTGGGGGCCGAACGCTCCGCGAATCTTCGCTGTGGCCCCGCTAGAGCTGAGAGCAACGAAGCCACGCCCACTCGAAACACTCCAATGCAAGATGACAGATTTGTTTTTTATCGATTTCGGCGTTCGGATATGTTCGTCGAACGATCGAGAGGGGAAGAAAAAATGGAGGAAACAGCGAGCGACGCATCAATTAAGCGTCGTTTTATCGCCGGGTCGGCGTTTTCCATCAGCCAGCGAGCACGGTAATTAATCGCGCGCGGACTCGAACAACGTTTCCTATAATTTTATCATTACATCCGACTTGACGTGGGCACGGGCACGGACGCGCGAGACAGATTCGAAGGTAATAATTAAAATCTTCCGGTTCAGTGGGCCGCGCGGGGCGTTTCACTCCCGCGAGGACCAAAGCAAAAAGTCGGCCGACACTTCGGGAAACCCGGTGAAATTCTGTAATGCTCGTCGTCCGGCTTTTTCGCGACCCGATTTCCTGTCGGACGCCACGCTGAAATCGAATCGCCGCGGAATCGGTCCCCCGTTCCCATCGATTAGGTCGCGCTCGACTCTTTCCGATAGCCCTTTATAGGATCGTTCTGGCCCTTTGAGAAGTTAGAAATAAAAATGTTATCGAACACCGCAATTATCACTGAAGAATACTGCGTTGCTTATGAAAA
The DNA here is from genome assembly GCA_028454225.1 of Lasioglossum leucozonium. Taxonomy (NCBI): domain Eukaryota; kingdom Metazoa; phylum Arthropoda; class Insecta; order Hymenoptera; family Halictidae; genus Lasioglossum; species Lasioglossum leucozonium. Next base: position 982,603 of record CM052205.1, on the reverse strand, counting down.
ACTGTCCGGAGAGAGAGAGAGAAATTTTCAAAGGATTAAATAATGACGATACTATTTGTCTCCTTGTTAACCCTGATGATAATTTTGTATGCCGATATTCCCTTACGTTTGTTTGTTGGATATTTCAATAAATGGTGTATCCACAAGAAAATACAAATCAAGTGAAATTTCTATTAAATATCTCGATATTTTTGGAGAAAAAGGATGTCTGATCGAGCAGACACACATGTACCCCGGGCACAGTGTGCGGCCAATCAGCCCGTGTGATCTTGACAAGCCCAGATGCGTCGTTAGACGTCAAAAGCATCGCGTCGCTGATGAATGCACGGATGCATCGCTTTGAAGCGTCGCGTCGCGTCCAGCATCGGGAAATCAATTTCGAGGATTCGGGACAGGATCCATCGGCGCGTCGCGATCGAAATAAAAAGGTGTCCGTGGGAAAGTTTTGATAGTAGCTTCCGACCGCGAAGAGGGCACGAAGACACCGGGCGCGGCGGACGATCAGATACGCGGAACGAAAGCTTCCGTCCCGGAGAAAAATTACAAGCCACCGGTGGCCGGGCGTGAAAAAGATGAATCGCGCGAGAGCCGGCCGTGCGATGTTTTACATGCGATGCGCCGATAGACCGCATCCACGGAGGAAATAACTCCGGTATATGGGCGTCGATAAAAGTTCCGTGGCGAGCATGCTAATGCATTACAAATATGCTCACAATACGAGCCGAGGGCGTTCAGCGCGGCGCGCATAACGAAACCATAAAGACGGATCACCGTGCCGCGATAAAAAAAGGAACGCGCTTGAAATTAAGATCCTGAAGCCGCCGCTGCGAAATGCCCGACGAATCCAACTTCCGGTGTTCCGTCACGTTCGCAGTTATTCCTTTTTTTTAACGCAACAAAATACCCGTTAAGAATAATAATCGTTGTACGGATTAGCAATGCTTTATCAATTAGGATTCTTTAATATTTCTTCTAGACATTTTATGGAAAATCGGAAGCATTTACGCGGACGCACAAAATACCCATAGTATGCTCGGTGCAACGAGGATTTCTGTGAAAATTTACTAAATACAGTTGCTGCAACAATACCCATCTCTACAAAGATTTTTGCATCATTAATAAAGACGTATAATAACCGTATACAATATTTTAATAATAGTTCGCACTCATTTTATCCGGCCATCGCGGAAGCAGTTACATTTCGGCGAACTTTTAGCTGTATGAATAAATAAAAACCATCTCCGATGTAGCGTGCACGACGACTGACTACAGGAAGCTTATGCTAGCGATCGGCGCAGCGCGGGAGGCGGTGCATCGAGTTCGATCCTCCCGCCTAATCTTCGCACAGATCATTGTGCAGCTGCGCCCGGCCTGAAAAATCCACGGTCTGCCACCGTTTTCTTTTTGCGTCGTCGTTATCGGAACTCTTGGAAAGGAGAGAGAGAGAGAGAGAGAGAGAAAGAGAGAGCCCTTCCTCGTCGCCGGCGCGGATGGATGGAAAAAAAATATTGTTGTAATCGGGGGACGGGAGTTCTGCGCAAAGTACGAGAGACGCGACGATTTTTCCGGTCGGCCAGCTGCCCCCTTGTATTGACTTTCTCTCATCGAGATGCACCGGAATAAAACGGAGGAGAACCGTTCGATTCCGCTCCGACTCTGCGCTCTGTTCGAGGCGGGGGCGGTGATGGGGGCGGGGGCGAAGGGAGGACGGCTATTATTACAGGCTTTTGGGTCCAATAACTCTTCGGCTCTCACTTGTTGCTGTAGTCGTCGCGCGAAGGGCATCGCCGCGTTTCCCTTTTCAGGATTTTTCGCCGCTCGAACGGAACGCTGCACCGCTGGAAATAAAAATATGGTGGAACGTCGCGTCGTCGGGCCGACGATCGAACCAGGTTCGAAAACGATTGGAAACTGCGGAACTATTTTCAAATCGTTTCGGAAAAATATTTTCTCTAAACACGTGTGATTAGATTTTTATGTTAATATTTCATATTTTCAATTTATCATTAATATCCATTTAATTTCGAAATTTCTGCTTCTCACAGAACAAAAATACTTTCGTCGCGTCTGCGATTAGGATATACCGGGAGCTCAAACCGTCGTTGTTTATTCTGCAGCAATAAGAAAGGGATCTCTTACGTTTCGCCGGGTCAAAACGACCCTTAATTTGTTGAGCGATGAGTAATTTCGTTGTCCCGTGACCGGGAAAGGAAAGTTTTGCGGGGATCGTTCCGGGAGGCTTAAATGAATTTCTACGGAGCCGCCTCTGATCTCATAATCTCGTTTTTTTCGCTCGCTCGCTCGACGCGCCGATTCCATGGATAAATAACTTTGAAAGTTCGCCGAGTTGTTCGGCCGAGTCGCTTTGTGACGCGGGACTGCCGACATTCCACCCGTTGTTCAACTATAATCCCGACGGGGATGAAATCTATTGCTGGAAACGAGGGAGACGGACGGACGTTTAAGTAACTTTCTTGTTTAACGCGGTAATAGACGAGCTTCCTTTCGCAGTAACGTTGGAGAACTAATTATTCGATCGAGAATTTATTTTCAATTGAAAACCTTAATCTAATCTCTGAAAATCTACGTTCGCGTGATCGTCCGTAATCCTGTTAATCGATCTACAAGGTGTCCCAAAATGTTGTATACTTCCGCGAAATAGCTGATTCCTGAGACCATTTATTATAATTTTTTCCTTTGCGAGAATGTTCTCCGAGGCTTCGTTAAGGAGTTATTAACAAAAAACGCATTCTTCGTTAATAACTCCTTCGTAAAGCCGCGGGGAAATGGTCTCACCTATTTCACGGAAGTACAACATTTTTGGAACATCGTGTATAAGCTTCTTCTTAAATTGTTTGACAGAAGATACGTTTAAACAACTATAACATTAATAATAGCTGTAAATTGATATTTGGACATCTCGCGAAACAAACGTCCGAAATCGGTTTCCAGAAATGATGTTTTAAAGTCGCATTAATCGAATTACTGTATTACTACACGATGCCAATTAGCGACCGTATGCGCAGAATGCCAATTTTAATATACCGTCGGTGATACGCGGAGCTGCTTGGTTTATCAAATCAGCATTGGTTTATCGGATAACGAGTAGATTCGATTATCTAATCGAATCGAGTGGCTCGAACGAAGAAATGGCGTCCACGCGACGCGACGGTCCGAATATAGTGATTCGAAATGAAAGTGGCATTCGTAATGAGCTTATCGTTCGATGTATCGTGGATTTCACCGGTCCGTCACGTTTCCTTGATCAGTGACGTAACGGAGGCATCTCGTTATCGGGTGGAAACTGCTCCGGTCGCGGTGTTAAAATTAATTACGTTACGTCACGTCGTTCAGTCGGATTGTGAATCACGAGCGATCGAACGCGGGACATTGTTTATCAGGAACGAAAGTCGGTGAAACCGGAATAGCGAACAGAGTGGACGGCGAAGGGGGTGAAGGGGAAGATAAAAAGCGTTTCCAAAGCGAAGTCGACGGACGAAGGGAAGATTGTTCAACGCCGACTGGAATAATCTCATTTAAAGGCAATTATTCCGATTAACAAACTCGTCCAGTTTTCCCCATTCGTCGGAACGGATATTTTATATTTTCCAGTCGAACGGCTCGGAACGATTACCGGCAGGGGTGGGGTGGGTGAGTTGGTGCTGATCGTTTCCGTTTTCGTTGAAATATTTAACGATGCCCGGCTGATCAGCGGGACGGGAAGAATTAATTTTTCAAAGAGACGGATGCGAACGCCACTTGATTCCCCCGTAAATGCCATAAAAATTCCACGGGTGCCGGCACTCGATATCCAGTCCTCGATATCGCGATACCAACCCTCCATACAAATCGGATTTTACCAAATTGGAGTACAATTTTCACGAGCGCTTGGTCGAGTCGTCGTCTGTGCACGCGCTCGCGATCTGCCGAAAAAGAATGAACGGAACAAATGGATACGGATGCGGAACGTGGAACAGAGGGGGAAAAAAGTCGTACCCGAGATGGCACGGGGAAGAAGAAGAAGAAGAAGAAGAAGAAGACGGTTCTAAGTCGGTTGCGGATGATGAAGCGAATCAAGTAACAGTGGTGGCTTACGTGCGATGCAGCCCTGAGAGCCATCGCCCCCGGGGAGCATTTCCTAGAAACGCGTTAGCAACGAAACGTCTGTGCTTAGAATTTTCAAGCGGCGCGGCGCGGCGGCGACGACTGAATTACATCCCCCCGTCACGGAATCAATGGCACCTGAAAATACGTAAGCGGTGACAACCGGGAACGATGTTATTCCGCGCGCGCCACGATCCACGGTTAAACTCCTCGCGGGAATTTTAATTTATTCCGAAGGCGGCTCGGCGACGGAAGAAGCTGGCTTGGCTGGCTAGCTGGCAGATTGTTAGAGATGTTCCGCCTTGTACGGGACCGAACTCTAGATCCTGACGAGAATTTCTGGATCAACGCGTAGCTCCATGCCGCGTTCATTCGTCTTTTAGCCGACGAGATTCCGCGATGTTTTTCAATGCGACGTTGCTCGTGTTTCTGACGAGTTTTCGAAAGCTGTTCAAGTCGATTCGGTTAGTAATTTATATTTAACACCTTCCATGTTAACATTCCCCTCGTTTCTTAACTCATTGAAACAAACAGCGCTAGCTACCATTCGTTCTAATTTAGATTTTTCGGTGTATACCCTCGGCTTTATGACCGAAGCATATGTGTTCCTCGAACGGTATTAACGCTAAACTTGGCTTGGCTTACAAAAATGACTAGGTTATTATAAATTGTAAAATGAAGAATCTAAAACTGGTCATTTGACCGGCAGTGATAAGTTTATTGTTAAAATATCGAGAAGAATGGATACTAGATTAGAAAATACTTGATTAAAAATGCAGAATTCATTAAATAATTTATTAAACACCACCGTCAGTTGCAATCGAACGTATACTCGGAATGCTCAATCTAGGATTCGATCGTTGAATCATGTTTGAACAGCTCTGCCTATTGCGTAAACAGTTCCGTTGTATTATTAAAACGATTTATCGCAGCCATTGCCATGTAAAAATTTCGGACAAATTGAACTACACTTCAACAGTATAATCCGGTGGTGGTTCGGACGTTGATGTGCATAATTCTTCAGTCGTAGTTTCCACTGTGGTACCCGGATATGAAGTTGTGGTAGTTGTAGTCGAAGTAGATGTGGTACTCGGAGTTGCAGTAGTCTTCGCAGTAGTGGGTTTTGGGGTAGTGGACGGCGCTGCAGTTGTTGTCTTCTTAGGCGCAGCAAGGACAATGCACCTGATCCCAAATCCCCAGCTCGGCTTTCCAATTGCGGCTACGGTTATCGAGTCAGCCCCTAACCCCCCTGCTATGGTTCTGATGTTCACTATCCATGGGTTCCATGCTACCACACTGACGAACGAGATCTCGGACTGGTCAGGAGCCGATGCGTTGCAGAACGCGAACTGCGGTCTTCCGATGATTCTTGGCTGAAAACAGGCATTTCCGTTTTAAACGACTTGCACGAATTCTGCATGTCGCGACGAAATTTTTCGACACTCGATGAACCGGTTAAACTTTATTCGGCTTAATTATATTTAGCGAAGGATGCTAACAATAATAGCTACTGTTTGCTTATATCGGAAGTGAAATTGACTCCGTAGTGGATTATCAAGGTCGTCGACTGTAGATAAGTGTGACTTCTACTTCAACGAACCTAATTTCGTCTGATTCGGAAAATTTTTGAAGAAAAAATAAAATGGACGTGTTTATTCGTACATAAATGTTTAGTAACGGATTGTTTACTGACAGTTCGAACTATTTCTGATCGAACGTTCAAAAATTATGCGACACTAGAATCGATGAAAAATTCTGTAAAGTTTCGAGTAATGCAGCAATGACGTATGCAGCTTCAAAAAATTGTAAATTATTCGAACACCTAACCCAGTAACGTGAACATTGTTTCGATGGTATAGTAAACGATCGCTCCACAAAGGGCTGGTCGAGTTGTATTTTCGGACTCTGCATTTCAAAAGTCCATTCGAGAGAATGGAACCGTTTCCATAAAATTTTTAACAAGAAGAATGAGACTTGCCTTAACGATGACCTGATTCGCAACGAGTATCTCGCCCGGTCGACGTCTCCCGATGATCAGGTTGTTTCCCCAGGCGACTGCAACGAGGGACAAGCACACGGCCAAAAGTACCGCGACACGCATCTTGGTTTGCACCGGCACGAAAAAGACTCGATGCTCTGTTCCCGCGACACTTGGGATCTGCTGATCGCTCGGTTACTCGATATCCTTTATAGCTTGTTCTTATCAATCGCCGCTTATAGTTCCCCGAAGATCGACATCTCGTCAACGTCGGTCAACAGCAATATCTTATATAACGATATTTGTCATTCGTTGTTCGCAGAGTTCAATCGTAATGTAGACAATTATTACTTTACCTAAAGATGCTAGTGAAGAAAAGCCTAGATTTCAGTCGAAAATACAGAAAATCTGACTGCAATTTGTACTGTAAGAAAACACGAAGTTCGACACCGACGTTTCCCATGGCAACGCGATACGCGAACGGTGTTAACATAGAAATCGGTGTCCGGATAATAAGATCCGTCATCTACGTTTCGCATGGTGCTGACGATGCTGCATCGCACTATTGCCATTCGACGTCACCGCGTTTGGGACTTGACGAGATCCGATACACAAGATACGGTGAATCGTGTTGACCGAAATAAGTATGACCGTGAGAAAATCGATAACTACGTGGCAGCGATCAAGTACATATTTACGTTCGCAGATATCGCACGATAACTACGTAGGTGAAAACAACTCACGACATTGCATTATTGCGAATAACAATGGAATATTTTATAGACCTCCAAGAAATTCCGACAACGCACCATTTAAAAATAAGTATTTGGATAACGATTGATAAGATCGTTGATTAAATGCACCGATAAACACATATGTCGAACCTGCGATTCAGGTGTGAACAAATTTTCCACACACATTTTCCACGCATTTATAGAAATTTTAATTCGCTTTTCGAGTATTACGCTTGAGAGCGGCGGCAATAAAATTTCAGGATCATAAGTGCTGCGTAGATCACACTTCGAAGTGTGACCGATAAGCACAATGCACTATTAAAAGATAAAAGCATTCGTTGCACACAAGCAAATTGCAACTGTTCCCGCGAATCAATAAGATGTAATCCGGAAAGAAACAGCTGGAAACAATTTCCAATTACCGTTCCGACTTTTTCTCAGTTCCGCGCTCCCAAAGGACTTTGAAATTGTAAATTAGCTACGCATGGTCAACTTTTCACTTTGTGATTCTTTGGGAAAGCACGCAGAACACATTGGAAAGAAACCCGGGGGAAACGAGATGAGGCTGGGTCTGTGCAAAAGGTGTTCGATATTCTAACGCTTTATAAAAATTTGTTCGAATCAGTGATCTGTTAGGGAAAAGGCAATCGATGTTACAATCCTGTTGTTGTACGGTTTAGAGTTTCAGAATTGTATTCGCTCGCATACATCTACGGAGAAATTAAATTCTGTCGCGAAACAGAGTTCCGCGAAGAAAAATAGCTTGTGCAGTGGACCACGGTGGTCCCTTTCCTACTTCCTCTAATCGGTTTCCATTTTCCACGTTCCGACAATATATTAGCGGCAAATATTGGGTCGAGTGTCGGGTTTCTCGGATATCGGGAAAGGACGGAGTAAATTTTTGTTTTGACAAGCGTCGCCCTGATTTCTGGACCGCGCCCCAGGGATAAGAACTAGTAACTGGACCGAGGGCAGCATTGTGCTTCATTCGGGAACATTCCTAGCCGATATATTTATCCTGAGACCATTTCCTCCCGAAAATAATCTTGCCATTATTTCTTAAAAATAATTTTTACATTCCCAAAATGGTCTCGCAACGTTACTCCAATTGACTCGTGACTAGTCAACGGAATTTTATGCAGAGATTCTACACCTGAAATGCGTCGAACTGGAGTGGATTAAAACATTTAACAAATTGAGATTAATATAACAATATTTTTAAATTTTTTCAATGTTTTTAATGTTTCAAATCACAGCTATTCATTTTTGTCATGAACGCATAAAATCCGCTGTCTACTGGTGACTGTAAAATGTTGCACTGTTAAATAATAAATATATATAAAACAATGTTTAAAAAAAAGTGTTTGTATGTACAACAAGAATATGCGTATGGCACGAAAGAAGTTTATGAAATATTACGTCAAACAGTGTCTTAACATAGAATAAATAGTTTAGAATGATACAATTTACAAAGTACAATTAATAAAGACCATTTTTTTAGTATGTATGTTTTTTTGGAACCTTTCCCTTTGTATTAATCTACACGGTCCATTTGTATGCTTCGCTTATCTCATAAATACAAAACTTTCAAGAAGAATATTCTCAGATTTACTATGTGCAAACTTAAGTAGAATTAATTAAAAATAATTATTGCGCAGCAGTGGAAAAGGGAATGAATAATCGAGCAGAGATCGGCAATAAACGCTCGGAGGTGTTGAAAATGATTTTTCACGTGGTCGGTGAATGGTGGCTGACTGTACGGTTGACTATATCGCGCGACGCGACGGTGTTAATGTTCATAGAGGAGCGAGATATACATATATCATCCGGCAGTCGGGGAAATCGATCGGTGCGTTCCGTTGGAACTATTTCGTATTTTCGTTGATTAATTTCGAACCTATGGTCTTGATCGAATATGAGCGCGAGCGGTGTAATGACACGTGCGCCACGAACGTTTCCATAAACATGTCACCATCGTGGCGAATTAGAATATCGAATATCGATCAGCGTACACCGGTCTCGGGCGTTACCGTCGAGTCTACCGTGGATAATTAATTCAGTGCGGAATAACGTTCGCTCCGCCCGCCCGCGCCCGTGGGAAAGTTATTCTTTTTGTGCAGACGCACCTGTTTCTGAACTACGAACATCGTTTATATATCTGCACGGCGAAACGACACGCGTTAAAAAAAATATTTTATCATTCACAGGATTCGCGGATTGCTGACAACGGGGGCAAAAACACCACGAGGCATCCATTTTGCATTTATTGATAAAAATCCAGAATTAAAATGTTTACCTAGATGTTGGTTCGCACTTGCAAAAATTGTACACGTAAACTGGGTGAAGCGCCATTCTAGGATCTGCCGTGCAGCAATTTCAGCGAAGTGCGCGACGGTTAAAACAAATTAAATCTTCCCTCGCAAAGAGAAAATACATCAAACAATGTTTTACTTTCAAAATGGAATCGCGAGACCACTGGAATCCAAATGAAGAATATTCTCTACAGTTTTACAGGATTTCGGGGCGAGGGCGTTAAAAAAATGGGATTGTTTGTGCCAGGAGATTCGCAAAAAATTAACAAAAATCTGGTCGCTCGCATCACCGTAACCGCCTGACCCAGTTTTCCCCATAATTATTCCGCTCGGCCCGTATCGCCCCCATCAAGTAGCTGATCTATCTTCCCATCAGACCCTTATGCCTTCGATGCATTTAGATGCCTTATACTCGGGAAGCTTTCGTGAAAGTCGGCGCGCGGCGTGTCATCCCTGGGCTTCCGGAAAAATTTGCTATTTTTCTACCGAAGAAGCGAAACTGCGTCGATAGAAATCTGACCGGCGTGGTGGGAGGACGGCGCGGCGTGGGGGACGTGTCCCGAATTTTCCCGGGGATTCGATCAACGTCATCGACTCCGCGATATATCTGAATCGGGCGACCCACTTCACGGAAAATTGCAGATTTCCTTGACGAATGCGAGCGACGTCGAACGACAGAATAAAAAAAAAAAAAGCACGCGAAAGCACAGGGGGACGAGTGTCGCGGGACGATTTTTGCGCGGGGGCGACCCCGCGCGATCCATCTCCGACGCCCGCGAAAAATCTGCTCCCGCTCTCGTCGTCCATCAAAACGCGGCGAGTTTTAATTACCCCGCCCGCCGGTAATGATGACGAACGACTCGCGCTCGCGTCGATGTCGTCGCGCGAAACGATTAGCTATTGTGGACGTCGCGCAGGGCGGCAACTATACGCTAGTCCGAGTTGGATTTGTCAACATTTGATTCTAGTCAAGATACTTTAAACGCGATCAATAGTTTCCGATCGATTGCCCCATATCTTCCTTGGCGCATTTGGTGTCGGAACAAGTTCCCCGAAAATTACAAACGCGACGAACGACGGTCGTGGTCCCGAGAGAGCATCGGAGTAGCCTTCGATATCGCGAACAAAGGACGCAGGACTCGCATTGCGCGATTATCCCCCAATTTTCCGGGTGTCCTGGGAAAACTCAACTCGGTGTTAATCCGTCGATCCGTCTGGACAGTGTCCTCGGCCCCTTTCATCGACCCGTGACCAGTAATTAGGGAACCGTGCGTGAAACGGCCGCGTCGCCTAATGAAAGAAGAGATCGTCAGCCCGTGACAACCGATCTTCTCTATATGTCTCTCTCTCTCTCTCCCTCTCTCTCTCTCTGGCTTCCGTCGATCCCAGCGATCTTATGCTCGCCTGCTAGGGAACAGCGATCTCAACGATGCTCCTTGGTTCCAACAGCGTTCAAGGTCGAGCTGAAATTGCGGCCGCAGCTCCGAGCTAGAGAAATTAATTTCAACAGCTGATCTTTGTGCAAATATCAATCTTCGTTGGGTGATTAACGAAACGGATCGAAATGATCCCGCCCGGAGGCTCAGTCGCTGATCTTATTCGGCAAATCTCGCAATCGGTCCATGAGCGTATTGATACTGAAATAATTAAGGAAGTTTACATTGAATTGGATATTGCTTTATGGGAAAAGTAATTGTCGGTGATTTGTCACGAACCGGTGTAGAGGACTGATCGAAATATCAATTAATTTTGTTTGTATAACAAATATGTTATTTTACGATACAGCTGACTTGTACATTTCATTGACAGTAATACTATGTTCGATAGAAGCAGATGTACACAAACATAATTTGTGGGCAGACAATTAGTTAATAAAATACGTTTCAATAATTCGGCTGACATTGTTGTACGATGAAAAAATTTGTTTTACGAAATTGTATTATACATATGTGTACATCTCAACTCACGCGAGAGAAAAATCAATGAAAAAGTAATGTAAACATAGGACATGAAAACAGTCGATCCATTCGGTTAGTAAATAACGATGTTATTTTCAGATGGACGGAGCACCTATCCGCACTATCGCAGGAACCTTCGTAGATAAATTTGATTTTGCAAAATTGTATTTAATTTAATCCTAAATTATTAATTTTATTTCTTTGCGTAGCTCTTAGAGTATTCATTTTTATACAGCCGTTTGTATTGCAGTGTCTATTTGCGGATCACAGTGTAAACACCAGATCCGAGAGAACAAACCCGACTTCGCGTCTAGCCGAGCAGATAAAATCCAAGCTACGTGCCAGAGGTATCCTCCCACGTTTATCAAACGACAGACATCTAGATCTCCGATCGGATCGATCGCGATCGTCCTCCGTAAACTGTTTCCGAGAAATCGTCCATTCAGACGCCCCAGGAAAAAAAGGAATTTCTCTGGATTATTATTATCGGACGTTGTCTGATCGAGATGTTATTCGCGTCAACACCGATTTCTTTGCTTTCTCCGCGACAGATAAACTCGCTAAAATAAACATCATGAATGAAGACCGTGCGCGAAGTCGACGGTCCGCGATATCAGTCATCGATTCCTGCAACGATTCGATCGATCTGAATCATCGTATTTTGGTGCTGAGAAAATGGCAGCAAAACCAATTTGCACAGGAGTATGGTCGAAGGAATGAAGGATTGAAATAATTTAGCAACGCGTGCGTCGATACAGCGTGAAAAATCTATAATACTAAAAAGTGTTCCAAGGGTGCGTGTTCGGAGGTATGCCGGGAGTGGGATTATTAAAAATCTTGTTAGCGCGGGTGTCAAGGGTTGAAAGAACACGCGGGAACACGGTAAACCAGCTTAGAGTGGATAATATCGGTCAGCGAGTTTTTACGAGCGCCAGGCCGGAGGAAAGTGAAAAACGGTGGGCCAGAGCGAGCGACGCGACGCCAACAAGGGATGGGACATGCGAGGGGACAGACTAGAGCATCGTGTACAACATGAAATTTTCAGCGGCCGGTTTGCGAAATGATATTTACGAGCCCTTAAACCGGGGACGCGTGTCTCACGAAACGATTGCGGGCTAGAGGCGTCACGGAATTTTTCCCGAGCGCCGCCATTTTGTGTTTAGCGATCCGCCGGTAAACACATTTGTCTCTTGATTTTGACACGTTCTCCGTTGACACCGCAAATTTACTGCCAGCCTGCATTTTTACCGCTGCTCCCTCCGATACCGCGAGAATAAAGGTAAATTATCATTCCTGCAAAATGTCCGCGATATTAGAATTTACTGCTCGCCATCTTGAATCGCACGGCTCCTAAACGATCGGTTTTGTGATTTGCTTGGTGACTTATTTCGCGACAGAAGGAAGAATTATCATATGTTCATTGTAAACGTACGTTTACTGTGAAAGTTGTTCACGAATGCAGATAAATATTCCCTTTGAATCGACACAGACCGAAGAATATGTATAATTATAAAACCTACACAAAGGCGCGGGATCAAGCGAATACATATTGAACAATATCGACGATTATTCACTCAGCCAAATGAATGGAGCACAATAAATCCGTTCGGTCTAGACAGAGTAAGGATTAATTCACCGAGTGGCAAAGCGGAAGAGCAAGGCTATTAGGCAAAGTGACAAACAGATGCTTGCGGAATCGAGAAGCGCGGTTCGAAAAGCCAGAACAAAGTTAGCGTGTACTTTGCCGTACAGCCGTTTGACCGGGTATAATCGATGAAATTTGAATATAGATAATCGATAGTCACCGGTTGACGTCCCTATAATAGAGAATTCCGATAACACGCGTTCTCCTGTAGCACCGTGAGAGCAATCGAGAGAAAGAGGGGTAGATTACGTAGGATTCGCCGGAATTTCGATTCGAGATCCCGAGCCCTCGTTTGTTACGGAAAGTGGCCTGCACGGGTTTCTCCTAGAAAATCTATAATTCTTCGACCTGTTCGCTACGCTCTCATACTTTCGCCGGACCCTGTTCCACGAACTTTACGATCGCCGAAAAAAATGTCGAAAGCTGACGACGTCACCCTAATGCGTTTCGAGGGACGAGGGTTGACGGCTAACGGGGACTTTTATGCAAATGTATCGTCTCCGTCGTCCGTCGCTGTCATTCCAAAACTGTTTGACTCTTTCAATCATTTTTAATGAAGCTTCCGAAGAAACTACATTGAATTAATAGAACTAAATCTTTTTCTTAAGCATACAAAATCAGACCCAGACCAAAATTCATAGCAAATCTATAGAAAATTCATGGTTCAACTAAATTATTCCATAGGAAAATTTAATATTATCGAGGGGCGGTATTGAAATTTAAAAAAAAAATCTTTCTTGGCGAATTTAATTTAGTGACATTAAATTGGTGATTATTTTTCGAAAAGAATTCTGAGGGTTTGGAAACAATCGGAAAGAGTACGATCGAACGGGAAATGTGTTGTACATATTTTTCAAACGAGAAATATCGTGGAAATGGGGAAACTTGTAGGATCTAATATATTCTGCAGATAAAATAAATTAAATTTTCGCGAGGATCCGTGGAACTGTCGAGGCGGGAGATACTACTCCCTTTGGTAGTAGTACATCGCGTATCCCGTATGATACTTCCTCTCCCGTTTTCACTTCCTGATGTATTACCGACTCGATATCGTCCGACATTTTCCGCGTAAAAAGGATTCACTCCATTTTCGTTCCATCGTGCTGACAAGCGCCGAGAACGATCATCAACTTCGCGGGTGGTTTTTTCGTTGGAATACAAACCCGCGCCGAACAGATCTTGCAGCTTATCGTTCAGCTTTCGTTCTTCGTCGAAGCATAAACAGATGCTCGTTCGATATGCATTATTATAATATCGCTGAAAAATTTTAACAATACCTCGAATTTATGTTTCATGCTGCGTGCCACCAAGGGGTGAGATTATTTTTGCGATAAAAATTTCGTTCTGTTTCGTAAATAGTTTACAGATGAGTCGCTATCGGTAGATTTTTAAGGGAAACGAATCTCGAGCCAAACTTTTAAATTGAATCTTTTTAAGTCACCACACCGGCAGACGTTTCAGCAGTTTTGCAAAACGTAGCGTCCCATTGTCACCGAAGGGGTTGAAGTTTCCGTAGAAGGGTTCGACGAACCCGAGGACCATCGTCGAGTGTTTCCCGAGTTAAACGATCTCGGGGGTAGGGTCTCGGGCAGATTCCGGGCAATTCGATCAGCGAGGAGGGGATGAGTTTTTGGAGGGCTGAAGTATTTACGGTCCCTCGGCCATTGAAATTTATCAAACGTGCACGTTCGAGCGGGTTCCTTCCGCGCGGGTCCGTCGCGTGGGGTCGGCCCGGTAACCGAGACGCGTGATTTCGAGAAATACCGTAGATTATGCATCAGCGTTTCTCGCTGAACGATTCCGTGTTCAGTGATTCGTGAACCGCTATCTGGTCCACGCGACCGCACGGCCCTTGGCCAAACCCACGGCCCGATAATAGTTCTAACCGTGCAACTATGTATGTATACGTATGGAAATGCGCGCGCGCACCTCTACACGGTGTCCGCGAAATATTCTGATTTCCGTTTGTTCGACCGTGCCCGATGGATTATTCCGGTTCTATTTTTTTTCCTCCCGCTTGTCCTTTGTTTGACTTAGGCGCGCGAGATCCGCGCGGTGATTTCGCGAACGCTCGCCGACGCGACGCAACGCCCGGAAAAACGGATTTATGGACTTCCGGCGTCCTCCTTTTTCGACAATCCCCTGCGTGGAAACGTGGTTGGTGGCCCACGAGGGTCGAGTACATTTTAAATAAAATGTGTTAGAAATTCTAATTGAAATTGCGCTATTTGTTCTTTTTAAATACGCTGACGCATAATCTCAACACGCACCTAAATGTCATCGGTAGACAGCAGATCTTTATACATTTATAGGAAAATTAAGTAAATAAAATTCACAATTATTGGAACATTCAAAAAATTGAAGTTGTCAATATATGATTTCTTCTGTATTAAAACCGTTAAGGGAAGAAATAACATTCAATTTGGTTTCTATTTCTTGCAATCGATGCAGACAATTTTTATTTTGCATAAAGATCCGCTGTCTAGTCGTCAGCGGTAAAACAAAATTGGCGCTAATCGATGACACGCATACACCGAAACAGCGTGCAAGTAATATTATAATACCGTTTTGCTAGTGACAAATAACATAGCTCGCTTGAATATAATTGAAATTTACATTAATTAGAATATTAAACGCCGCTATCGTATCTCATAATCCTGCCTTGTTCATGATAAATAAGATCTATTGTCTTAACGAAGAATTTCCATGTATTAATGTTCGAAACGTGACGCTTTGAAACTGTTTTATTAACGGAGATATAATTTTCATGAAATGCGAATGCAGAAATCGTTTAGAATATTTTTCGTCGTTAAACATTTAGTTAAACTGATTATTTTGTACGGATGTAGACTAATTCAACTCTTAATTATTCAGATGGAATTTTAAAGAGGATGGAGTCCTCGTGTAACCAATGATGATCGGATTATATTTATCACTAGACAACGGATCTCCGTGCAAAATAACGTTTTAATCAAAATATTATTAAATTAAATTCTACTTTGTGCTTTACTCTGTCTGATGCGTTCGTAATTGATGTAAATGTATAAACATCTGTGGATTATTTGTGACAAATAGAATTGCAGAATTGTTTAAACACTGTGCTAAAATTGCATTCCCAGGAAAGATATTGAAATTTTATTTTGTAAACCGTGCAGCTTGTGTTGACGGAAACGCAGCGTAATAATATTTGAAGGCTCTCGAATTCTCTTGAAATTCATTTATTTCTCTTTGGCATGGAGAAATATCATACAGACGGATTAGACAAAGCTGGATTACTTCTGACACATTTACCATTGTCTTCGTTGAATACTATCTGTGAGTAATATTCGAAAACGCGAACTGTACGATCTAAGAAAAACGAATTTCCTTCTACTGCGGGACATATTCTGTACCAAGAAGTTTGAGCCTCGGTTGTCGAGCAGTGTAAACATGACGCGTAATCCGATACAGAGTGGGGGAGCAGGCCGACTCGCGCCGGGCGGATGACCGGAGCGCCAGTGGGGGTAGCTGATTTTGCAATCATCGACTCTTCGCGGAACTTGCGTGTTTACACGTACTGTCCTTTTCTACGTTCGGCGTGGTTGGCGGCGAGGTCAGAAAAAAAATTGGAGAAACACACCTGAGAATTTTTGTTAGATCAAGGCATTTTACACTGTGGATTATTTTTCATTCCAGACATCGATTCACGAGTGATCGTAAGTGTTCAACGATATCTGTTTAGTTCCCAGTAAGAGATTCTAGAGATTCCCAGTAACCCGATACGTAATCGAACGTGTCTTAGAACATAACGCGTTATCACAGTGAATACGCCTATTGTTATTCGCTCTATTCAACAATAACAATTCTCATTCTTGAAATTGATATCGTGCTTATTCAGAGATTTGTAGCACGCGTTATAAAATATGTAACATCGTGCCCGATGCATCAATCTCTTCGGATCAAACCGTTCTAGGTCTACGCAGCAGATATGCAGTCTTCACGGCGGAACTGCATAGATTCTTGAGCACGTGGCTATAGGTGTCAGCTATCTGGAATATTACTGACACTCCTAATGGTCCAGATAACTCAGTCGCCCAAGGCAGTTGCTCCACAATCTCGGATCTCCATTCGAACCTTGGTTCAGCGATCAAATTGACACCACGATGTGTCCTCTGCATTGTAAATGTAAAATTCCCACTTATTTTCAAACCCGGTTTTCCCTGAGAACGCTCGCGTGCGATCGTATTCCAACATTGTGACCGAATCACTTTATACTTTCGAAGTCGCGTTTCATAATTAAAATTACACTTGTTAGTGCGAATTCACACTTTCGTAGATAAAGGGAAATTCAATTCTTACGTGAATACTTTTAGTAAATTAATCCTCGATTGCTGAAGAATCTGAGATCTTGTGGAATTACTGAAATCAACAATAATTTGTGTGTCATTACTAGAAATAAAATTGTAGTAGTGCTAGTTATTGCAAATAATAATATTACAACAATAATTATACATTAAAAAATGTATTTTTATGTTCGATTGATAAAATTTTTTAACATTTTCAAACAATTCCCCAGGCTCGACCGTGCAAAGAGGAATAGATTCGATCGCGTAAAAATTCGTCCGAGTAGTCGACGATTTATGAAAATTTGCGCTGGATCTAATAGAATTGAAAGTTCGATTAATTTTTTGGAATTTTAATGTTTCGCAAACGAGCAAAGGTTTGCTCATTAGGGTGAGCGCTAAAACGTGACGTTAAACATTTCGAGGCGATCAGGAACACCCAGTACGTGCTCGCACACTGGCGTCTAAAGGGCCATGCGATTCAATGCACATGCATATGCACATGTTGCGGTTATTATTAGATTTCGTTGCGTAAGGGTGGGAAAGGGTCGATCGTTTCGCTCCGCGTCCGCGAAACGCGGTGAAATAGAGGTTTCGATCGAGGCTCCTCTTCCGATTCCACCGGTCAAACACTCGAAAAAAAAAGAACGTTCTTTCTGTAACCCGGGTATAGCTTTATGGAGACTCGTTTCGGCCCCGGTTATTCTTTGATATCCAATTAAATCGAGGAGTCCCGATGTTTATCGGCGCGAGGCCGATGAAAGAGGTGAATTAAACGCGCGACCGTCCGCGATTCGATACACGTGGTAAAAGGTGCCGGGAATTGGACCCGCTAAATGGCGGATCGGTCCTGTAACAGCCGTGTTTCAGGTTTCGTTCGCATTTCCGCGGAATACTCGTCGGCGTGGGCGTTGCCCGATTACCTGTAATAAAATCGCGTCCGCCAAGCCCCGTCGAAAATTATTGTCGAACGGTACCTATCCAATTTCTGCTTTTTTTTTTGTTTTTGTACTTGCAAAGTATCAAATATTTCGACTTTCATTCCGTTCCGGACAGTAAACGCCGCAAATTTTGTGTCAATTAACTGCACAGTTTTCGATTACAGAATCGATTTTGTATATTCATTAAGGCTAAACCTATCACTGCCGATCAAATTGAAATTCTAAAGTTACATGGAAATTGATTCGATATATTTTTTTATTCAAGCATATATTCAAATAAAATCTGAAAAAATCTACATAGATTTGTTATTTTTATAAGCTAAAACATTTTAATCGCTTTTGATGCTCGGTATTTTCAGCGATCTGGAACATCGGTACGGATATCCGATTCAACGATTTTTTGTCCTTTTTAATACGATGGCTATCATTTTTCTCAGAAGATCGTCAAATTCTAATTACAAACATTCCTAAATAATAAATAATCCATTTTTTTTATCGATCGTAAATTGTTGAAATCAATTAATGTCTAGTATGAAAAGGTCGAATGTAAAGCACGTACGTGACAAAGAAGCAGGAACCGAGCCAGAACCGGGCAGCGGAGGCGATGCGCTGAACGAGCCGCTCGAAGTTTAATGGACCCGTGGCATCTTCGGGTGGGCCACCCAGCGCACCGCAGAGACAATAATTGCCTCTTTCCAACAGAATTTACTACGGAGAATTCCGGATTCTAAACCTCAAAGGCTGCGGAAGCAGGCAGGTAGAGATCGACGTTCGCCAGTGTTTCAACCGGCAGATAAAGCCGCGAGAAGGGAGCTGCATAGACATTCGACTGGAGCTTTTACGTCCCCGAGTCGAGATCCTTCAAGAACAATATTGTCTTCCATTCCGGAACGAAGAGCCGCCAAAATCAGGATCTCCGGGATGAAAAGCGTCCTGAAAGTACTACAACCTCGCAGCTTTGATTCCGGGTGCTCCTCCCTCTATAAAACCGCTCGAGTCTCTTTTGCCGTATCCGCGCGGGGGCCGGGTCGCGCCGGTTTTGGCATCGTCGAAAAAGAGAGCATCGACGGTGCCACAGATATTGGACAATGGCGATGACCGGCAGCAGCCCTGAGACCCGGCGGTGGGAGGGGAGGGACAAAACGATCGGCTCCACGGCGAAAGGGTCGAAAGATTTCCTGATTTCTGGGTCGCGTTGTCCCAGAGGCGTCCCCGCGTAATGCAGAAAAATGCTCACCGGTACAGACAGCAGCCGATAAAATTGTTTTGTCCCGGCGGAGGGCACGGTCGATGCCCAAACGAGAACCTTTAATCCAACGGACTTCGCGGATCGGGGTCAGCCGTGACGGCGAAACGCGCACCGTTGCGCCCGATGCACCCCACGGACCCTGCGCCAGCGGCTCACCCCGCCCGCCATGATCGATCTTACCGACGTGTTACCCGTAAGCAAATACGCTTTTTCCCCGACCTCCTGTAATGAAATGGACCAGCCGGGTCGGGCCGAGCCGGGCCGCCTCGCCAGCCTCCAACCGGTCCACTCGGCCGAGCTTTCCGCAAACCGTTTTTATTCCGCGTTTCTTCGATCCCTTACTGCGCGAAAACAATGGAGAAATTTGATTGCACCCTGCGCTCGTATAACATGCTAGTTGCCCGCTGAAAAACGGATTCGCGAAACAAAGGACTGCTACGAAATATGGGATTGGGTTCTGTAAACTAACAAAAGCACGGTGTCTTTTGAGTAATCGTTGCCTCGCCTGTAGCGAAACATTTAGGAAGTTGTTTACCGACTCTGGGCGAACAACGTTTCATAAATTTCGTATCAAAATTGTGTTCTCGTTTCGCGTGTCCTATTTGTTTATAAGGAAAAATACTTTTTATGTTAACCCTGTTTATTAAAGTCGCATAATTAACTATCGTTTGCACCTCAAATATTTTAAATGCTTTCAAAGATTTGTCGAATGTATCATGGGCAAAAGTTGAGTGGTTCAATTTTTTAGAGATCTCAAGGTCACCTTTATTTTTAAACGGGACCATGCCCTTTTGAATGCTCTGGCTGTGACCTTGAATGACCTGGAGTAATCATACTCACCGAATTCCCAACGAAGGAGGCTATAATCGTAGGTGTTTAAAGAGGTGTGATCCCATTTTAAAGAATCGCAGAATCTCGGAACAGTTCAATATACAATGAACTAAACGAAGTAAAAATCTTCCCGCTTCCAGGATCTTTTTCCGACCTGTCGAGTGTGTATTATTTTCTCAGTTTAGCTGCAACTTTTTAGAGCAAGAGATCATTTTACAGCCGCGACCGCTTTGATGTCGACTTACCGTATCGAATAGAAAAATAACGCCCTGTTCGTGAGATCTACTTGCTTTCTCTTCGGGCGCAGCTCGTCTTCCAGCTTCTCAGCCTGCTCTCTTGTTTCGCTCGACCGACCCGGTGTCTCGTGTTTCGCGTGTCTCGCCAAATTCGGAATGGACCCCGGACAATTTCCAGCCCCGCTTTCGCAATGATGTCTGCAGAGCTTGGCTGGATTAAGGGTGGCGGGGGAGGGGCCGAGAACAGAGGAGAGAGAGAGGTTTTTCGGGCAGCTGTTTCGCGACGCGGCGCGGCGCGGCAGGTTTCTTCAAAGAACAAGCGAAAATCAAGCACGCGTGTATCAATCTCGAGTGCCAATCTCGACGGAGAGAGCCTCTCTTATCTTCCTACCTTTGATATCAGAGGTCCGCGTCGTGCAGACGCTCCCCTGTCTGTCGACTTTCGTCAGAAACTAGTCGGAGGTTCCCGCATGTAGGATGCCTCTCTCCAGTTTAATATCCGAGCTTGCAGATCAGATTTCTTCGCGATTTCCTTCGACGGTTTTTTTTTATCGTTCCTCGAACGTTTTCTCGAAAGATTTTAATTCTTGGCGTCGACCATTTTCCTGGTTTTCTTTTTTTTTAACAGTGTCTTTACAGTCTGCGAAAATACTGGAAAACGGCGCCAAGTATTTGCCCCCCGGTCACCGAAACGTTAAAGCTTTATACGTATTTATACGTTTTGTGTGCTCGCATAAAAGCCACGATAAAACCACTGGAACAACTTTGTTGTCCAAAATACAACGTACGACTTTTATTGGCTTTGTTCGAAGCCAATCCGGCCGGTCGCTTCTTCTTGAACATGTTCCCAAGAAAATTTATCGTTTCTTATGTGCGCTGAGCCAGATATCCGTGCCAACGTCGAATAATTTGTCCCATCGACTGACCGAAACTATTTATTTATTTCGTTCCGCTGCACGTTTAATTCCACAACGACAATGAATTTTCCGTTCGCGAAACATTTCCGCGCTCGTGAACTTTTCATAAATGAAAAGTTATGGAAAACTCGGCCGACGCGGCGCGGCGCGTGTTACTACATTACGGACGGATGACGAGGTATCTCGCGTTTTTGCGCGTTTTAATTCGCAGAAATTCATTATCGATACACGTTCGAACGTGTACATAGTTTAAAAATATATCTGAAAATCGAATACTTAACACGACAACGATTTCCCGCGCGCAACGGAAAAATGTTTGACCGTGCAAAACGGTTGTCGATAAAATGTCGTTCAAACAAATGTGCAGCTTCTAATAGATTTCATAGTACTTCGGAGCGCTATTGCGGTCGCCGCACGTTAGAAAAACGCATGTGTGCAGCGGGCGTAAATCGACCGAGCGTTCAAGGTGCATTTAAATCTCTCGCACGCGGTTGATAAGGCTCGTCAACCGAGCACCGTGCACTTCTGCTTTCTCCCACTCTCGGACCTGAAGATCCGATAAGATAGCGGAGTCGGTAATCGGCAAACTTTGTAACTGACCCCGTGCAGCGATCCCATCGCACCGAATTGGAAATTTCCTTCTCGATCGGTGGAAACTTTCCTTCGCGGAGCTCGCCTCGGATCGATCCAATCCCATGAATGTTAAAACCAAAAATCGAGTGTGCATGCAGCACACCGGCGCAGTCAATTATTATTCAATCCTCTTCGGAAGATGACTCGCTTACAGCGAGTGCGAATCCAGGCTAAATTATCTTTCATTGTTAAAGAGTTTTTATAATTTATCGACGCGCAGGCGTTGATAACAATCGTTACTTTCACGAGGAAGCGTATTGTGCAATGTACAGCCATTCATGCTTTCTGTGCAATTTCAGATTAGCATGAGCGACTGATAATAACTATACATTCGCAACGATGTTACGGTATCTTCAACTCGCGACTACTTCTACGCTGGCCAGGGCGATCCCGAGCCAATCGGATAACGAAAAAAACTCACCCGCGAAAATTAATTGCTACGTTCATGTGCCGTTTAACTTCTGCCTGGGGAGCGGGCGCGGTTGGCACCGGAACAACCTATCTTTTCGCATACTTTCCGGCCGGTGTTTCTCGGCGACGCGAATTTATCGAGAACCACCGCCACCAATCATTTTTCTCGCGCATCTGTCACATAGGCATCGCGCGCCGTACGATTTATCTTTCGAAGTTCTGTCAGATTTTAAAGAACACATTTTTTCAAGCGCTCCGTTAGATAGCGAATCTCGCGACGTTCGAGATGGACAGTAATAAAACATTAATATACCGGGTGGTCCTTTTAAGTAAGGCCACCTAAATATCTCTTCGGGTTATTGTGATGCAAGAAATATCTGGCAAGGAAATTTTTTTCCAAAGTCATCTTTTTCGGAGTTGTCAAGGTCATCGGTGTTTTTTGACGCGTAACTACATATTTTTTTTATTGCATCGTGTAACTGATCGAAAAATAAATTCAGATATATATAATAACATGACCTTCAAATGACTTTGATCTTTGAAAATTAAATGCTATATAACACTGGAAAAAATAACATTTGCAAAAAATTCACCTTGTGTTGCCATCCATATTGCATTAAAAACATTTGTTATGTCACCACAAATAACGGAGACATTTAGGTGATTACATTTAGGTGGACCACCCTGTATACTCCGGTAACTGTATCTCGCCGGTGTATGTATATCTAACGAAGTAAACTGATCGAATTCTCCACAAATTCATCCTGCATTCTGTATTGTATAATCACTAAACTGCGATATTTGATTCGTTAGGTGCATCTAGCATTTTCTGTTCCACCTACTAATTTTTGCCATGAATGCCTAAAATGCGCATTCCAATAATCGGAACAATAAAATTTAAACCATCGTTTTGTCCGGCAGTTCCAGCATTGATAGAGCTCTACCATCTAATCGCTGGTTCCTTGCAGTCACCAAGCATAGCAGGTCACGATTTATTCGGACGTAAAACTGCCGGACATCGGGGTAACGTAGAAGCCGCTCTCGCTCGCAGGTGGAACACGGTTTTTTCCCCGGGTGGAACAGATCGGTGTACGTGTTGAACCCGTGGCAGCATCGAGTTCTCGTGTCACGGCGGAACGACGATGTCCGGCAAAAACGGTCGTTCCCAGCCGTGCATTGTGTCAGAAGAACGGGCCGGGACGTTTTTCAGTACACGGTTGTCGGTGCGCGGGCGTAACAGCCCCGTCATTTTGTCGCGGCCGCTATCAGATCGTCGCAAGGACCCATTGTCCGTCGGTGTTTCCTCGTTGACGAGAGTGCTTACACCACGATCGTTTAGCCTTGGCGGGGCCTGGCGCGAGAAGATCGTGGGGCCCCGATCGTTGGGCCCCGGGGAACACGGTGTTCCCGGTGCTAAGTAGCCCGCGAATCATAAAATTACAGGCCGCCGGATCGCGTACTCGTAATTTCACGGGTTATGGATCGCGGCCGATAAACCCGGGCGACCGACCTACGGTCTAGCCTCCGACAAAGTCAACTGTCCTTGGCTCCTAATGAACGCCGAAACGTTTACGGGTCGAACCCCGTGGAACCGACCTCGATCGTTTCCTCTCTACGCTGATCTTTATTTTTCTTCTTTTACCCCCGGCCAAACGACCCGCCCGGTCCGTCGACGTTCACCGCAATCCACCGGGAACGGAACTGCGCAAAGGCATCGGGACGATTGCTTATTTCCGGTTTCGCCGCCGCCGCCGCCGACCCGAGACATCGAGACGGAAGCCACACGGTTTTGCGACCGTTCAACACGGCCAGAGACCGCGAGACACAGGACCGATTCCGCCCTCTTTCTTGCTTCTTCCTTTCTTTCGTTCGTTCTTACTTCAAACGGGAAAGACCGTTCCGAGGCTGGCTGTAATCGAGGGCGGAACGTGCTGCAGGACGCTGCTGCCTTTTGTCAGCGGCTCTGTCTTCGGCCAGCGCCGGCTAAAGGTCGATTTCTACTATCAGCACGGACACGGAGCGTGTCCGATCAGGCAAATATTCTTCGTTGCATTTAGGTACAAGTGTTTATACTATCCGTATCGGAACGGGACAAACGCGGATTGGTGCCGATACGGACACCGAACGTGTCTATCAACGACAGTTCACGCTCCAATTATTAGAGCCACGAAAAATATATTTATTCTTCGTAACGTGCAATCAAGCGATCGTATGTCTCCAATCGTCATTCTAAATTCTCTAATCATAAATTGTCTTGAGCATACTGTACAACTTGCATGTACTTGAAGGATATGCGAGTTTTCTGCATCCCAAGATCAAGGATCGACGAACCCGATTCTCGTCGACCGCGCGTGCAGTTCGCAGCCCCGCGACTTAATTGGCATTTAGCCGCGACACTTATCGCGAGGTCGATACTCACGCGCGGGCCCCGTGACGCGCGTTAGAAGGCTTCCATTCCAGCCCCGTGATCTTCATGTGGGCGGTCGTCTAATATCGGAGCTCGGGCACACGAAGCGTGGCAAATCCCTGATTACGTTCGCGCGGGGTGGTGAGAACCGAACAATACGGGTGGGATACGTAGAAAGCGGAACCGAGCTGTTAATTTCCTGTTGCGGAACCAAACAGGCTGCAGACCCCGGAGAAACAAAGGCACGCGAGGGATCTTTGCCTCCGTCGCGCGTCGCGTCGCCTCCCGGCGCGGCGCGGCGCCCCTTCGAAATCAAATCTCCCTCTCTCGCTCCCATTATCTACCGCCCCTGTCGTCCAAGATGGAAACGAATGGAATCCCTTCTTATTTGTTCCCTACACTGACTACAAGGATCCTTAACCCTCGGCGAGACCGTTTCCAAGGCGACTTTCGCTGCGATTTCTTGCGATCTTTAACCGAGAACGAAAGACGTTAAACCTACCGCTGTCAACGATTATTGAAATTATGAAGACATGGAAACTGATTCGATAAATTTTTTTATCCAAGCATAAATCGAGAAAAAGAATTGCAAAAAATCCAAATCAAATAGAATCTTATCATTTTTATAGGCTGAAACATTTTAATCGCTTTTAATGCAGAGGTATTGACCTTTGGAAGTGTATAGTTTGCTGGGAAATTTTTAATGCGCTTCTCGATGCTACTTACCTAACGCTTTTTGCGTTCGTTGGTCTGTCTCGATGCAGACAATTCAGCCATCGGGCAAATTCTGAGAAGTCGCAGCAAGTATTTGCTGTTCTAGCTGCTTCAAAGGACGAAAGTCAAAATTCAGATAATAATCGGATAACACAGCCGAGAAGTTGAACTGGGATGATCGGATTGAGCAATCTGAAAAAATGTATATTCTGAAATTTTAAATGCGCGTCTCGAAGTTACATATTCTAAGAAGTTGCACCAAGAGATTTTCTCTGTTCTATCCGCATCAAAAAACGGTATCCAAGGGTCGGTCGAACAGTGGCAGGCTGACGCTCGAAGCAGAATAGCGACCGGATCGCAGCCCGATTGCATCCCAAACATGTCTGCGGCTCCATTAGCGGTCTTGAAGGTATCAAATTCACGGTGACCACGTCCGGTGCCATCGCCGACAGTCCCAGAGGTCCCGCTATTAAAAATCACCGGGGAAATCCGAGGAAACCGTGGTCTCTCGCAATCGTTTCATCGGCCGTAACGCGATCTACCCTCGAAATGGAGCTTGGCGCGGACCGGTTCGTCGAACGCGAACCTGTTTTCCGCGGCTCCTCGGAGAATAAGTCGCGAAACGTTGCTTACCCCGTTGCCTACAATTTACATTTTGTACACGTAACAACACAGCCGCTGTATACGAATCAGCGCGCATTGTACGCCGACAATTGTACAGCACCGAATAAATTATTCCGCACAGTGTACATTGTATCGCGTATAGTATTGTAGCATACATACACATGTATACGCAGCGCGTCTACCTACCGCGGCCGTCCGATTCGAAATGCACAACGCCAGTCTATTATGCAGTCTTCGTGGAGCACCGGCAAGGAGATGTACACCGGTGCATATGTGCGTAACTGCATCGATGCATCGATGCATCGATGAGTCGATGCCGATCCGCGTGTGTGTATATGCGTCCATGCACCCGCGTTTCACCGGACCGTTTCGGGTCAAGAAGCTGTATATTGGTACGCTCGGACATTATGGCCTATGCATTAGGCGCTTACAGCGTCCTGTACTGCTTGGTAAGAAATTGATTTCGGATAATTAATCGTGTATGCTCGATCGGGCGATTTTCCCAAACGTTCTCGATGGAATTTCTTTGTGCGTAGTTATAAACTTTGTGTTGACTACTAGACTGCGGATTTTTATGCAAAATAAAATTTCCTTTAACACTAATGCTACCACCGCCGATCTTCATTATTGAATTCATAATGATTCACTGGAAATGATAACATAATACTTTTGAATGCATGTTATAATAAAAATCACAGAAATTCTAAAAAAAATTTTGATGTCATTTTTATAAAGCAAAGCATGCCATTTTTACAGCTCGGTAGGTTTAGTGTTAGTAATTTCAAGTTTAATGAAAGTTTGCACGTTGGACTATAGTATCCAGAACTTGTATAATTGTAGCAGTTGTTTTTAACCAAAGCAATAACGTCGATCACTGGTCACCACCGCGGCAGTGTGAAACGGCCATGTTCGTCAACTTCCTAGGTATTTCCTGGACACTCGGTTTCTAGCGGAGTTTTCCAATTTTGGTCATAGCGGGTGGAGGGTGGCGATCAAACTCGGCAGCGTTAATATTCTCTGGCCATAAACCGGTGCTCCGCGGCTTCAATTTCGTCCTTTTCATTCTTATTTTTAACGCGACCCCGAAACCTCGTGGAAAAGCCACTCCGCAATCAGGAGCGATGATCGTTTGCCAGCATCGTGAAAGAACTCCGGAAAGAAGCGGGGCCAAAAACGAGGCCGCCGTTACGTGCTCGTCCCACGAGCGTGTAATCCAGGTGGCCGAAAGAGCGAAGGCTGGCAGAGAGGAGAGGAGAGCAGAGCAGAGGAGCTCACGTTCGCTCGTTCGCTTTGCCCGTGGTGTAGCCACGCTACTTGCGATACCGCCCCGGCCCGGCGCGGTTTCAGCGGGCTAATTAACGAAAGCGTCGGGGTCTAGACTTCTCCCGAAAGGGGCAACGAAACTGGTAAAAGGGAAGAAGGCGTCTCTCTGTTGGTCGCTTTGAAGCGCCCGACGATTTCCTTTGCGCGAGATGCGCGAAGCGCTCCGCGCCGCGCCGCGCCGTTTCGCTAAGCTGGACACATTTGAGACGATGCTTCGTTATCCCTCTTGCAAAGCAGATTAGACCGGGTAGAAAAAGACGTGCCGGCGAATTGTGTTTACCATTGGCTTGTAAGTCGCCGGCTTTGTACCTGCGAATGCCGGTGTGCATCGCGAAATCAGAAGAGACGAATGGCTGCTTTGGTATTCCTTCGTCAAAGCGCCCACGACGACAACGACGACGTTTCGCCGCGCACCCCCTCCGCAAAAAATGCTCGACGAGACGCGTCCAGCGTCCATCGTTACAACTACAATGAGCTTCGGTATGCCTTTAGCGCGTGCACGAGTTTTTATGACACGTGTATGTTAATTAAATTCCTTAGTATCTCCATTGCATTGTTTTTTTTTTAGGGGACAACAGCGGTATAACGGTAGAACAGTTTACAAAATAGAGCGAATGGGAATTAATGATAGTAACAATTTACCAAAAAGGGTACGCGGAAGGCTAATCACTTCGAAAAGAGGATCACGAGATAAAGAAGATTGGCAGCAACCGGTGCTGAAGTTGAAATCAGAAAAGACGAATGGTCGTTTTGGTATTCCTCGGCGAGAGCGAAGGTGCTTTCTCCAAGGAAGGTCGTGAGCGATCTTTGTGGCGAATCAGTGATAGACTTCTGAATTAGTGAACGCTCGACTCAAAATTCCCACAGTTCTGGAAATAGGGTCGTAGCCTGGAACAGCGGGTATCCGGCGAAGGCAAAGCGCAGGGACCAGCCCATGAATACAGATATTCAACGGTATCTCCTGAACGAATAAACTGGCAGTCCGTGGGTTTCCTGGTGAAGGCGCGCGCGATCGTGACCGTGTGTCTGGAGTTATTGCTCGCGTCGTGACGCCGTGGCTGCTATAAATTGAAAGGGAAAAGGGGGTGGTTACCAACCGCGGACGGATTTCGCGCGTTAATGCCACGGCAAAGTGCGGCACCCGGAGACTAAAACAGATTCCTCTGACAGGGCTAATGAAAGCTTCGAGAGAAATATGGGGGGAATGCCGATGGAAACCGTTTGTCCTTGATAAGCGCATTGAAAGATCTCCGATGATGCGGATTTGAGAATTCAACCCTGCGGAAGCTGAAACTTTTTAGATGCAATTCTCCTGAATTTTGAAGTATATATTTTTGTAAAATGAACGCACTCTTAATATTCGTAAGCTCTTTGGTTGAGTTGTTGGAATTTTTGAAAGACACCTGAGGATCCTGAAAGCTCTTAAAGGACTTCCAAATACCTCAAAGGATAATTTAGGAAACTCTCGAAAACCCCGAAACGATAGAAAAGATTGCAGAGGCTTTTTAGGATCCCTGAGACTTTTTAAATGTTTCGAGGACTCTCGTGAATCTGAAAGGATCTCTAAGGACCTCCCGAAGCCTCCCACAATTTTTGAGATTTCTACAAGAATTTGTACATCGGGTATTGCTACGAGAGAGCAAGAGAGAGAACTTTGATTCCAGATATAACAGAAAGTATGTATGTATTTCACAGTTCACGCTTTTATTTTCTTTGGAAAATCGATTTTGATTCGTAGGAGAAGAGCTGGTACTTTCCCGCAGTCGGGAATCTAGGTCAAACCTCTTACCGAGTTTTTTATGGGGCCAGAATGGAAATACTTTATCAGACATGGAACGCCATATTGATCGGAGATCTCGGCCCACCTGCGTAAGAAGATTGTAAGAAGGATTCTGTGCAGAAGCTTTAATTGCGATCGTTTCAATAATGCAATGGTATTTACATGAGCCAGATGGTACTGTCGTGCAGATCCCTATCTTCTGTTCTACAGCGGAATAAAAACTTTCGCGTTTTCCGATATTACCCATCATAGATTGACGGTGCTCCTATGCGCGCACTTGATTAATTGCACGATACTTGACAAACTTAATATTCCTGTTTAACGAGCGTGACCGTTACACATCCGCTCGAAATTTTGTCGATTCGTATAAAGTTGAGGGCGTATAATTATGTTTGCAACTATCGAGCGTAATTTTCCCGGATTAACTGCAACGTAATTGGTATTCCTGGTAGGGTAAATATCGCATAATAATTTCGGACGGGCGCCATTATGATTCTCGCGAAGACAAAAATTTCTGGCTAAATCGACCGGCACGGTGTTCTCGATGCTCACCAGCTTCGAAAAGATCAAGATACAATACTTTATACAATTTAGCAATTGAAAACGGTTAACCAGGCTCCCCGAAATAAATTGAATTTTGAGACGAACACGACGAGGTGTATCGTCGAAAATATCAAGCGAAAAAAAAGCGCACGGGAGAGAATGATTTCCGCGTTAACCGAGCGCCGTGTTTTCCGACGGTTCGGAAAAGAGATGAGAAAAACCGGTGACGTCGACGGAGGACCGATTACAATAATCGAGCGGTCCCGGTTAATCGAGCGCGCGTAAAAGAAACGTCGCTAATCAGGTCGGCCGGATATCATCGATTCGTCGTTAAGCGGAAATTTCTCCGCAAGGTAATTACACGATCCGGCGGAATTACGTGTCGCTTTTCCGATTCAGTGGAAGTTTGCCGGCGGAAGTTCCTCGCGTTCCCGCACGCTGTTCCCGAATCAGGATTTAGCTTCGGAATCGATACAAGAAACTTGTTCGAAAGTTCACGGGGAGCATTCGATGCTCAAACGTTTGCTAGTAGCTTCATTGTTCGACAGAAAACTAAAGACTCAATTGCAATAACTTGCAAATGTCGAGAATTTTACGGATGGAGATGTTTACGTATTTTTTCTTCGATTTATACAGCAGAAAATGGTCCAATTGTTCCTAGTTATAAATTTTCTGTGGAAAAATCTACCGCGCGCTGCCGATTGAATCCCGCTTTCGAATTTTTGCTTTTTCGAACGAGAATGGCCGAAATTTTTGCCGCGTTCGTTCGCCTCCAACGAGTATTCAAGCGATAATGGCGACGGGGCGCGCGCCGTCCGGAAAAAATACGTCGAAAGAACGGGGGACGGTGCAGTTTTCATCGCGGTTCGCGTTGTTGAAATTCTTTGCTCGCGGAACTCGACGCAGCAATTATAACCCGACGCGGACAAAAGATTCCGCGGGTTCGATTTCGCACCGGCGAAATTACACGCGGCAAATATTCGGCCGCAATTACCGGTCGCGTTTCCGAAAATGTTTGCGCACGAATTTTTCCTCCGTCGCGCCACGCACCGCGCGCCGCGAGCCGTGGCGTTTTAATAGTGTATCAGCCGCTCGGAGAGAATAATTGTTTATTTATTCGGCCGAAGTTCGCGCGTTGTTTTTTTGGATAACGCGCCGCCCAAACCCCAGAACTTGTTCGATTAATTTTAAAAGGTGCACGAAAGAAAGGAAACTTTTAATTACGGCCAATCTGCCCGTCAAGAAACCTAATTCCTGTGAATTTTTTTAGTCGGCCCTGTCCACGACGGTGTTGCGCGATTATTAATTAGGGGATGAAGTTTTCGCCGTAGATTTGCACCGGCGAAACCGTTGTTGGTTAAATAAAGCCGAGAAGTTAGACAGAGGGTTTTCGAGCGGAGGCGGATCAACCCAGTCGATCGGTTCGAACAATTTCGATTCGAGCAACGATCCTGTCGCTGATAGGACAGTTTATTGTGATTACAATGTGTATTTTAGCGGGAACGTAGTTCACGCTCGACGGCTGCTTTAACATAAATTCGCTAGGCTCGTTTCGCAGGGACGCGTTTGATCAAATTCACCGGCGAATCGATAAATTTTATCCGCATACAACTATACTTTTTGCAGGATATACGGTGTCGAAATCTACAGCGAGTTCTGAAAGTGTTAGCTCGTTTCTTTTCGTTACCATTGTTTCTATAAAAATTTAACACTAAACCATCGCCGGTCGAATGACCGGCTTCTGATTTTTTATTTTACGATTATTGAAATTATAATGATTCAAATTATGTATCCAAGCACATATTATAATAATAAAAATCACAGAAGAGCCTACCTAGCACTAAAAGCGATTAAAATGTTTTAACTTATAGAAATGACAAGACTCCATTTACTTAGATTTTGTGCAATTTTTATTTCAATATGTGCTCCGATAAAAAAAATTGTCGAAACGATTTCCATGTAAGCAACTTCATTATTTCGATAATTGGAAAATGAAAAATATAAAATTGGTCATTTGACAGGCAGTTGTATGTTTAGTGTTAAATGTTATAATTAGAGAGCGGATATTTATCCAAAATAAAAATTTCTTACCTGATTTGCAACGAATTATATTGAAAAAGAAATTCATTTTCTTTCTTATTACATTTAATAGGTTGAAAATAATATTTTTGCTATCCTATATTAACCTTATTCGTTTTACTCATAAATGCAGAAAATCTGCAGTGTACATAGTTACAATGCGTATGTACAAATGACAAATAAAACAGTGTTGAATTGTCCCACAATGTTGAGCAGCGTAATCATCCGAGACACGAAATATTGATATTTCGAGTTGAAGTTTCGGGTGAAGAGATATTCATGGGACGTTGTAACTTCATTACGAGTCCCCAATGGATTTTGACAGCCGCGCAAGAACGCCGGGCCTGATTCGGCGAACGCGCGAATGTAACGGAATATATGTACATGTTACGCAAATGACAATTAGAAGTTTCCGAATAAACCGTTGATATACTGCGATTATACGCGAGGACAATATTCCGAGGGTCGGAATTAAAGGCGTTCCATTATACTAAGCAGGAACAGGCAAATCCTCGCCGGCGCTCGTTTGTACCTTCTTTGTTGCTGTTTATATTTAATCCGGCAGCAACATTCGGAGCCTTATTTCTGCTTAACTAAGCGTTCTCGCGCGTTTCGCGAGCCGAAGTTTCTACAAGTGGAAACTCGCAGACGTTACCCCCGCGCCGTCCACCGACTCCCTTTGCTGGGGCTATTAGCCGAGAGAGAAGAAACCACCTCGGTTCTTAAATTCATTAAATCGAGAAAACTAGTTGGACAACGAGGTTCAACGATATATCTATCATCGTCGTAAAGAAACGGTTCGAAAATCTTCGAAACTTGCACGGCGCTGTAAAACAACTCTCCGGTAATATTCTTTTTACTTCCTCGAAGTTACACTTTGTCACAGATGTTACTTTTTCCGGGGAGGAAAATCTTTTTTCGAGAGAGACCAGTTTCGAATGGCTGTGGGAAACCTCGGATGATTCTTATAACTCGTACTAATGCGAACTTCTGTACTATCTTGTTCGAATTACCTTCTTCACCTATTAGAAGCCGAGCAATTAACTACAGGATTGTATTTCCCATGAGCATTGTTTCTATCGTAGGATGTAATAAAACAAAATTTAACCTTCAAAAACGGGTCAAGGACAATTCTGTGGTCCTATAATTTTGAAACATATACACCATAATTTCGTACATTTTACAAAGATTGCCTTTTAACTCATTGCGAACAGAATAGCCAATTAATATATAAAATTTCCAGCATATTTGGATGACAGAGTCTGCTCGGAAAGACTTTGTTAAACGAGAATAATCAATCCGTCCGCATGGAAATCGCAGTTCAACCCATCCGCTGGAAGCTTTACACGTGGAAGCGTTTTTGAAAAAAAGCTCTTTCAGCCGGAAAACGTTTTTCCGTCGTCATTCGCGGATCCCCGTCATTGAATCGCCGTGTTGACAACAAAGCGTGGCCCCTTTGTGGCACGGCGAAAAAGCGTATAACACCCGCGGCCCGTCCCAGTAAAAACTTGACGAACACCGGAAAGAAATCGCGGACGCTCCAGAGGCTCCCGGGGCTTCTTTCGGCCGCGATCGTTCTCAAAGAACGCCACTCTTTCATATTCCATCAACGCAACGAGGCCAGGCCGCAGCAGTTCGAGAAAGAAATCACTCGGACGTGTACGGTACACGTCCGTGAATGCGCGAGCTCTCGCGGCTTGTTTCGCTCCCTCCCCCTCCCTCCCTTGACGTTTTTCCGCGGAGAACGATGAACGTTTCCGCGACGTGCCATGAGAAATCGAGGATACATTTATCAATTTCTAATACACGGCCCCGCTACCGGCAGCTAACCTTTGATTTTTCGATTCTTCCACCCCTAGCCGCCGATTGACGCGTTCCTTTCGACTCCCCACCCTTTCCCGCTTCACGGTCCCGCGATTAGGGTCACTGGAAACGTCCTTCTCCCAGTCCCAGTTTCGTCTTTTCCTGTTGGCCCGGTGTAAAAATAACTGTGGCTTTTCTTCTCGAATTTTTCCAAGTAATACCGACTATCAAATAATGTTTATATCTTTGCAATATAATTAACAAGAACAAGATTTTTCGTAAAAATTTTGCAAGAAAGTATCGCACCGCACGTCCCGCAGACATCGCGAGTTCTGCTTTATCTCCGTTAGAAAAAGTTCCAGTGACGAAGGAATTTTCAACAGATGTTCCGGAGCATTCTTCTTGGATAAATTTCAGTTAGTCGAGACACTTTGTTCGGTAGAAATAGTTATATTATTATTATATTCGACCAAACTTTCACACAATTTTGCTGAATGCCTTTTAATTAATCGAAACACCGCTCGCCAGGAACGGATAACTATGAGAACCTCCAAGGTACGTATTTCAGTTCCGTTTCTTTTTTTGCTTTATATATTTTAATTAATTAAAGCATTCTATTATATTCTGCTTCGTTGGAAGCGGGCGAGTGAATTTTGCTATGGGGTGGAACAGTGAGTTTGTTCCGTTTCGCAATTATGTTGAGAAAAAGTGAAAATAAATTAATGTTCTTTTGAAGGTTTTCTCGACGCGCCGGTCGAAGTTGAATTACGGTCCACTAACGTCGTACGAAAGTAGAACTTGCGGTAACTTGATCTCCTCCTCCTCATTTTTCGGAAAATATTTAACCCTCTGCACTCATACATATTTTGACTTGAAAATTAAACATTTCCTCCAACCTAGAATAATTCTATTCTATATTCTTTTTTCTTCATTTTATGGATGTGAAATTGATATAATATTTGATAAAATACTTAAATGTTCAGTAATCGATTAGATACTAACTTATCGAATAGCGTAAACAATATTTTGAACAATGGTACAGCAATTTTTAGACTAGACCACTAAAAGGGAAAGAGAAAGAGCAATAATTCTCCTGGCGTGCAAGTATGCGCAGGAAAGATCCCGCACGGTAAATTAGTAACAATCGTTCGGCGATCGATTCAAGTTGCGCGAATCGTCAATGATATCAACGCTAACGGGTGTAGAATCGTCTGCGGAATGGCGAAAATCGACTGTCGGGCATGCACCCTTAACGAGGCCGAGTTGATCGGCATCGATCGGGGTGTTTGCCGAGGGGATGCAAGGGAGAGAGAGAAAGGGGAGGAAAATAGAGACAGAGAGAATTTCCGCGAAAAACCGGGGGAAAAAGAAAGCGAGCAAATCATTACACGGCGGATACACGCGCGAAAGAGAGAGAATTTGTAATTTTCCGAGAGCCTCCCGAACGAGCTGAGAGGGTTTTTACGGCTTTATTAAAAAAGGTGTGCCTCGCCGGTGGGGGTAACGAAACTTCCGGCAGTCTGGAGCTCGCCTTCGGCGTAAGTGGTACTTTAAAAATTAACCGAGAATATTATATAGTTTTTTACAGCCGCGGCATCTTAGCCCTCCCTCTCGGCTCGCGCATAGAGCTCCGCGTTTTATGGACTGCTGCGAAGCGGAAACGTATCCGCGCGCGTTTTCCTCCCCTATAGCACGGTTCCGCTCCGCTCGATGCCACCGAGGGTGTCGCGAAAACGTTCATTCCAACCAGACGTTGTGCTCATCCTCCCGATTCCACCTAATCGACCGATTATCAAATGAATGTAATCCCTCGACATATTTGGAAACTCCGAAATGTCACTTTCTTGCGAATATTTTATCAACATATGACATTTTTCTGATTTTCTAAAATTCCACAAAAATTTCTGTCGATACAATTGCACCTTAAGACGATCGCTCGACGAAAAATCAACGAACGCGTCCGGCAGATTAACAATCGCGATCTTCGATTGTTACCGAACAGACCGTTGCAATTCGGCTATTAAAAATCGGCCGGCAGAGATGTATGTAGCTACTAATTATTCGCGAACGGTCGCGAATCTGCTCAACGGTCCGTGCATCTCGTACACGCGACACGTGAAACGTGAAAATCAGGAATAATATCCAGCCGTTTAATATTTATGCGACGTGTCGCGCGAAATATTTTCAACCCCCCCCCCCCCTATAACGTCGTGTAACCACCAAGCCACGCGTTGATTGTTTGCATTTTTTAAAATCTTGTTTCATCCGCTCGCCGGGAGTTTAGCATATTTTATTGTTTTATCGCCTCTGGATAACGAAATCACCGTGCAAACGGTTTTTATGCTGTTTTAAAGCTTGAGAAAATTGAGTTATAAACCGTTTGTTCTTTCGCCGGCACGCGGAAACACCGGAGGAACTACATACATAATATATGTATGTCTGACCCATGACCCGCGCTGTTATACTACCTCGGACGATTATACTGGGGCAAGTATACCGAAACTATAATCTATCATTTTATATGCGTAATAACTAGACAGCGGATTATACTCATTTATGACAAAGTAGGTGCACTTTAGAATAGAAAAAGTATTAGAAGAATTTTAAAATACTGTTATATAGATTGGGGAAAAAGAAATCCAATATTTTTGCGTGAACTTCAAGACTTTATTTAACATGTTTCGTTTTGTTCTATAATTTTCTCGTAATTCTTTTTCTCGTAATATTTCTCCACCTATCATTGCTAAGAATAAACTTCTTTTCAATCTTCCGTCTGATTCTTTTCCTCGCCTAAACACCCCGCGAATCGCAGAGCGACCGAGAGCGTGGCTCCCGCCGAAAGTGATCCGGAGGTGATGCTCTGCAGTTGCTCGAATTAAAAGCGGCGGTACATAACTGCGTTTCCGTTTCGGTAGGCCCATTTAGCCGAGCCATCAAACTCCGCTCGTCTTCGCGGAGCGAAGAGCCTTGGCTCGGGTAACAAACAAAAGAAAAGGTCGAGACGGTCGGAATGAGCGGAAATGATTCGACCGGTAGACACGGCTCATTGATCACAATTAAATATCCTACAAAAATGTTCGCCGACGTCGCGATCCGTCTTCATTTCGTGAAAGCGAGAAGAAACGACAACGATGCTGGAGGACAGAGACGAAGAGTACGAGGGAGAGAGGGAGGGAGAGAGGGAATAGGAAGGAAACAGGAAAAGGTGGACCGTTCGGTATGCATTCCCTCTCGCGACTGCTCCCTTCCGTTATTGGCTCTCGCGTTGCACTCAGCGTTATCGAATTACGATACGAATCCATCGAGCACGCCCACGCCGAGCCGAGCGGAAAGCAGAGTCGCGGCGAGATCAGCCTCTTGCAGAGGCTTTCTGGTGCAACCGGATTTGATATTTAATGTAAATATACTAGGCGCGACGGATATACTCGTCCCACCTCGGCCAGGAGGCGCAGGCGTTTCGCATTCGAAGAGCGGTTCACGGGCTCTTGAACGCCGAGGGCACCTGCCGGTATGCAATTCGTGGCCAGCCAGGCGTATCCGTGAATCGGCAAACCGGCGCGCGGCGCGGCGCGGCGCGGAGCACCGAGTGTCCTCGCGAGAGAACTCTCCAACTCCGATTTTTAAATGCTCGGAAATATGCTCCGGGGAGCAATTAACGTTGACGGGGGGATTCTTAAATATGCTCCGGGGACCGGCAAGATCGATTGCCCTCGGTGATCGCCGATGCTGGAATTAAACGGTCTCGTCGCGAACCACTCCGTAGATCACTACCGTTCCCGCAATTAATTTCACTGGAACTTCTTTATGCTCTATCGATCCTACGGGTATCAATTGCTACTTCGGTTGTATCGGGCCTCGAGGACTCTTTGTACTCGATCGGTTGAAATTGATAATGGCGGCGGGTTGTTTCTCTGTGCTCTTTTTTTTTGCCGCGGATCATTCTTCTGTAAATCTCTTCTAGTCGATCTTTGGGTAAATAATGTTTCAGTGCAATCGTAAGTGTAATTTTACTTGAGAAACGTTCAAATCTCTTTGCAATCTCTTACCGACACGAAGTTCGTTCGCAAAGGTTTCGCGTAATTTAAAACAAGAAGAATATTAGAACAATTTCAAATTACTATTGTATTATTTTCCACATTAAGAGAGAAAATAAATATATATTCCACTTCTGTCTGTTGCAATTCAGGCGGAAGATGTTTATTTCGTATAAAGATCCGTCTATTCCTAATTACCTCATCGCGTTACAGAATCGTATAGAAATCCTCGAACGGCAAATATCGATCGAGAAGAGGGTACAAATAAAATTCGTTCTGAAACACTCAACAATAATCGTGTCAAAAAATCAACATTATAGATTCGTCGAAAAACAATTCTGCAATAACACCAATTCATCAGAAAGATGGTACAACGATATTTCTCTCCGTCTTCTGCTGCAGCAATCTTAGACGATCGGAAACGCGGGTAAGGGTTGAGAATTCGGAGATCGTGTCAAAGGTGGTCCGCGTGTCCGCGGGGTTGTCCGGAGGACCGGTCGCAGCGGTAGTCGGACAAGAAAGGGACAAGGGTGACGGTGGATAATGCGGAAAGCCGCGGCCGGGGTGGTCCTTCGCCGTGTTTTATTTGCCGCGGTGCGGCGCGGCGTGGTCGCGTGTCCGGCCCCGGGAGCATTAATTGCAAAATCCCGTTTAAGTGTTAGCGTAACGTTTGCTTAGGCACGGAAATTTTGGCCGGGGCCGCACTTAGCCCCGAGTACATACGGAATTTAGTTTCTGTATCGCGTTACCACGGTAACAGGCTGGCCTGACCGTATCCCGTTCTCCATCCAGTCCATCCTGCGGTCGGATAGGCCGACCGGTATCCCCTCTGAGTTTCGGGATGACGTCAACAGAGACGCGCGGAGGGACAGGAAACACCGTGGGGCAGAACGGGGGGTTGAACAGAGGGTAAACAGGGGGAGGTTGGGGAGAGAGGAGTGGTCGAACACGGGCGAGACAAAAGGGTAAGGGATGGACAAAGACGAGCAAATTGGCAAGCACGCGCGCCAACGAGGACAGCGGACGACCGACGCG
This sequence comes from Lasioglossum leucozonium, assembly GCA_028454225.1. Lineage (NCBI taxonomy): Eukaryota > Metazoa > Arthropoda > Insecta > Hymenoptera > Halictidae > Lasioglossum > Lasioglossum leucozonium. Next base: position 943,990 of record CM052205.1, on the reverse strand, counting down.
ACCACCCTGGAAGAACGGAGACAGACGCGGGGACGAAGAACAGGGACGAAAACCCGCCGAGAGGAAGCGTTCCGTGGGAAACGGCGAATTCAGGTAAAATTGCGAGAAACCGAACCGGTTTCCTTGCCGTCTACAACGAATCCGAGCTACCTGCGACTTTGCGCGTCCCCGCCACAAACCTCCCCCGGGACGGTTGATGCGGCGGGGGTTGCTGCGATGGATGCTGGTCAATTGTTCATAGATCACGGGACTCGTGATATATTAATGTTGCGAGAGGGGTGTGTCTGGGATGCAGTTGCGCGAGCGGGACGATATTATATTGCGGAGGAGAATTGAACGCGGTTAATATTTTACCCCGTTGAAACCTATTAACGCATTCACGGCGAATGCCGCCGTAATGTATCTTCGTTGATGGTTAATCAACCATTCAGCCGGGTGAGCGCCGAGCAAGATTATCCCCCGGATAATGTTAAATAATATCGGATAAACGATAATCTGAGACGCGGGCAAACAGGGATATCAAAAGATCAAATTTTATACGAATTTCTACGTTCGCGGCTCGTTGCTAACCCCGGCGGGTATTCTAGTTTTGTCTACGAGGTTTATCGAGTTTCCCTCGGGAGCACGACTGAAATTCGGGATGCGCGATGGCTTATATGTTAATCTGGCCCATTGTCTACCGACATGCCACATTTCGAATCGATCCGGCCGGCCGGCCGCCGCGCCGGCCGGTGTTTGCGCCAGTAACAAACAAATAAACCTTGCCGAGGCTGTTTCAATTTTTCTATGGTTATTATTATTACTGTTAGGCGGATCGTTTTATTTCGCCTCGCGCCTGTGTACCGATAACCGGTGCGCACCGGCTACCCCTGGAGAAGCAAAGTAAACGCACGAGACGAGGAAAATCATCCGTGACTCTCTTGTCTCCCAGGCTAATTTGCATCCCTCTCGAATTTCCTAGCGGCCAGCCAAGAACGCCTAGACGGGGTCATTGTCACTGGTTGAACCGAAGAAACTGAAGGATAAGGGGTGGCATGGGGACGCGGCAGGAAGGTCGCGTTAACGCGATAAAACGATGCCACCGAGACGCGAATTGTTATGCGTCGCAGGTTGCGATCTCTGTGTGACGGGGGCGGCTGGGAAAACGGAGGCGCAAAGCGATCCTGGGGAAGGGGCGCGATTGCTCGTGTCATCGGGGACCGTGAACGCGTCATAGTGATTCATGGCTCGTCGAGACAGTCAAACAACCCTTTTTCCACCGCCGCTTCCCCGTTGGATACAGGGAAAGAGACACTCTCGTTCGCTGCTACTCCCTTCACACTAGATTTACCATTAAACTACCCGATTTCCATAGAAAATTCATTTATTATGTCTATAATATAAATTTATTAGCAATATTCTGAAATAACCGATGCGTTCGTTGTCGTTTTATTAGATTTGACCATTGAAATTGACCGATTGATAAAACTCGATTAATAATAATAAATGTCAATTAATACTCTTTTGTCATTTTTATGAATTGAGAGAATTCAGAAATTTTTAATTTTCGGCAGATCCAGTGTTAAATTAAAGATGAGTTGCATACGCTATTGTATTTTATAGCTTTGAAGATTTTGTTACCCCGAACGAAAATTCGTTGCTCGGGTCTAGATATTTAGGTACACGTTGAACCATACATCTTGTCCAACCCCTATTACTCTTGTCGTCGGCAGACCGATCAAAATTCTTTTATCATGGATGACGTGGTACGCGAAGTCCCTCAAAGCGGTAACATTAAACTTTTTTCGCCTCTCTTTTCCTGGATCTTCAACGAACTCGCGGCCGACATAAAAATTGCTTAAAAAAGGAAAGTGTACATTTTATAGAACGAATCTAGAATTTTTCTCAACTTTCTAAGATTTTGTTTAATTTTCGACGATTAAATCGTAATTTCTCGATACACGTCTAGAAAAATTTATGAATAAAAATTTGAATGTCTCTAGCATAAAAAAAATTGTGGCACGGCCGTACAAAACCGACTAAAGTTAAATATGTGTCACGAACAAACTATCCCACCAAGATCGACGCCATTTCTACAGGTTTCAGCAAAGAGTTCGCGTTAATTAGCCCGACCGACGAATCGAGAAATCGCGTCATCGCCGCGAGCGAAAGAGAAATTCCGGCCGGAGACTTTGTGCGCACCGCCAAGCGGGACGGTTCGCTCTCCAGGAGGGTTAAGAAATCGAGCGAGTGGTTAAGCTTCCATAGAATCCGTCCGAAGCATCGTAACGCTCTTTCGATTCCCGGGGGCGCGACGCGCTGGCGGAGAGGCGCGACCGGGAAACGTGGGAAACGAATTTTACGGTTGTAAGTGTGTTAGCCGAGGGTTGCGCTAAAAATTCTATTTTCACGCTTGACACGGGCCCTCGAGAATACGGTAGCCTAGTTACGGGAATGGAGGGGCTGTGTACTCGCGAGCGCGATGCGTCTCCTCGCGGATCCTTCCTTTCTCCCCCGCCGGTTATTCAAGCCTCTCGGCAACGTTTCTCGCGGATCTCCCGGGCGAAATCTCCACCGTCGCTCGTCGTTCCAACGTCCAGGCCATCCGAGGATCTGACGGCGAGGTATGCGTCGGGGAAGCCGACACACGGAGAGCAAAACCACCCCCGTAACACCCCTTGACGCGCTGCCAGTTCTTAACGCGCCGCGTCAAGTCGCGAATGGTCCCCGAGAAACCGTCTGCTCGCTCGAAATATTTAAAAATCCGCCAGCATTAATCCTTTCACGATCACGGACCACGATCCACTTTCGATTTCTCTTTAAAACTTGTTTAGCATTTTTAAACTAACCTACATTTGACGAATAAAAAATATGCATTCAAACTATAATCTAGAACATCATTTATCGTGGAAATTTTGGTTATTGACATGAGGGTGAAATTAATTTGATTTTATACATTTTCTCGCGTTTGTCATCGTGAGAAAATCTAGTCAAACCGTTAAACTTTCTAAGCAACGTGACAAATTATTCTCTAATTCCAATTACCAAAAAACGAATCACAAAAATGTCTTACTCATAGAGATCATTGGTGTACCAACAAACCGAGGAGCAAAACCATCCCCTCAACACCCTTTGACACACTGCCAGAACTGGTTCTTGACGCGCCACGTCAAGTCGGGAATCGTTCCCGTGCAAAGGGTACGCTCGAAATATTAAAAAACTTCTCCGTGTGCACGTCGCAACCGCGAACCGCGTGGTTCTCCCCCTTAACGCGTCCACCCCCGCGAAAATGCGCGTCCTTTGACACGTCCGCTCCCGCAAAGGCCTTTCACGAATTTACTCAACCCCGTGGTTTACGCGCACGCCGATCGGGAGCGACGCTTTTTGTTCGACCACCACCCCCGCGGCCCTTCGATCGATCGTCAAAGACGAACTGTTTTTGGAACGCGACGCACTGTTTTCGAAATACACGCTGTTTTGTTCACCGGATTTTGGGTTTTCGCGTTCCCGAAATATCGGTTTAATGTTTGCTGAGCGAGAGGAAGTTTGGGCATCGCTTCATTGTGGCCTGAACCTTTTGTACGGTTCTTTTTTTTTGTGTGGGTTAACTGTAACAACTTTTGTTTTGAAAAGTAGATGCTATTATATCTCGGCTTTGTACGGTGAATGTTTTTATCCATTTCTGTGAAAAATTAGTAGCTAATCTAAGAGCTTCCATGTACAATTCCTGGCTTATTAAAATTATTCAGGAACAATGAGGTTTCGATTTAGCCCCTGTTCATTGTTTCGTATAAAAATGCGCCAGTAATTACCATTTAGAATTTTAAGGGTTGAAATAACATGTTCCTATTTTGATCCTTGAGACTCGTTGAAACTGTGAGGAGACAGCTGAGAGGTGAAAAAATAAGTTTCTCAAAAACACTGTCTAATAAAGAGCGCACAAAAGCAGGAAAATGACCACTTGGTAAAACGGTTCTGAATGTCTGGATCTATGAAATTCGCTTTCCGATATTCCTTGAGTAAATAATTTTCGCCGAGGGGAATCGGGCATTCGTGGCCAATTAATTAATTTTACGATCCGATATTTGGATTATTTTCGACGGAATAACACTGCTTATTTGTCGATGGAGTATAATAGAGGCGGCGAACGATGCCTTGCGAACCCTGACCCGGAGAGCGTGAAAACAATTTTCTTCCAGCCTCCGAAGAACAAAAAGTTTATTGTTATCCGGGACCAAAGTTTTTACGACCGTAAAGTTGTTGAAGAGGATCGATCTTGAAACATTCGCTGCGTTTTATTGTGTTAACGGTGCGATAGTAGTTGGAGGTGTGCTCCGGCCGTATCTGCGACTCTGAAGGAATCTCTCGCGCGCATAACCGGAGCCCTGTACGCGTATATAGCGGCATTAGATTTTATGACGACAGGCTGAATTAATTGAACGCCGAATCTCACCTATTCCCTATTATCCAGGTTGCTTCGCTGCAGATGTTGCTACAGTGTAATTAATGTTATTCTGCGCCGTTATGGTAAAATCAATACCGGCATTACTGTTAACCGATCCTAATTAGGTCCGTGATACACGTCACAGGAAACTGACGAGTGTCTGCAAGTGGGCCGTTAATTAAGTACGCACGCTGTCGCAGATTACGATGTAAACGCGCCGTGTTCATCGCTCGAACAAACCCGCCGTAACCTTTCGACATAATTTTACCTTTAATTTCTACTCGAAAATCTTCCAAATTACCAAATCCAGATTCAGAACTACCTTTAACACATTGAACACCATTTTTTTTTTAATTCGGGGAATACCGGCGGACATTTAAATGTGCAAACAACGGATGCTCGAGCAGGCGCTGCTGAAATAACTCCGAGGCGCCGCGCCGCACAGTGGGCAATTCGGACGAAATCGGCGACAAAATCAAAGAACTTTGGATAGAAATGAGATAGAGCGATGAAATTTTTTTTAAATTATAGCTGAAACTTTGTAGAACTTGGGAAAAATAGGGAGATTATGGTAGAAACGTTTTTTAACCTTGATAAAATTCGTTAAACTTGTACAATTTCAAAAAAATTGTGGTTTTCCAATACCACGCGCGGACCACTTATCGAACGTTGTTTGATTTTGTCGCCGATTTCGTCCGAATTGCCCACTGTGCGCCGCTTAGCGTTTACGAACTGCCACTAAATGGTCGAAGAGACCCGCCGAAGCGCGACACGATTTATTATTCTCCGACGATTCCGTCGCGTTCCAGGAAAAATTGGTTCCGCTAGACCACTTCCAGCGGAAATGAGCATCTCGGCTGATCCGCAAATTGATTCGGGGGCTTGCCGCGAGGTCTGATCTTTTTTTAGCTCGCCGACACTTTTGTGTCCCCCTCTCCCGACATTCACACCGCGGCGAAGTTTTTTAATCTGTCGACGCCCCGGCGAAGAAGGTGGCAAAGGAGCGAGGGGCGGAGCGATAAAGAGGAAACGCGGGGGTTGGATGTTTTCACGGCGTGAGATCCCTCGACTTGACACGGCGCGTTGCCGTTTCCGGAAAACACGGATCCCGGGTACGAAACTTCGCCGACGTCTCGAAGAAACCGTCCGGATACGACGTCGCGTCGCGACGCGCTCGCTGGTTTCGCGGCGGGCGGCTTAATCGGCCCAGGAAGAGAACTTTTTCGCTCGTCAAACAAAACCTGCCTCGTGTACCCCCGCAAATGGATGCTGGACCCACACCGAAAGAGCCGTGGAACTTCGGCGTTCGCTGTTACGCGCCGCTGACCCGCCGCCGACGACGGAAAAACTTTCTACTCCCCCGCTTCGTTAGAAACGGTGTCCGCCCGACAAGGTCTAGGACCGAATCGATCCTCTCGATCGAGAAATCCACCGTGAAATCGATGCGACGGTGAACATATTCCTGGATCTACGCTGTTAGTTTTGGCCTTGTCACGCTGTATTAATCATTACACCGAGCATTTCCCAGCTGGATTCCAGGGAATAAGCAGCAGCCCGCTGTGCCGTCAGGAATAAATCGCAGAGTTTCACTCGCAACTGAACTTGGCCGCCTTCCGGCGGGGGTGGTTTGCCTTTGACAGGCCTCGGCGAGCCACCATCGTCGAGTAAACTTTTTTCCCCTTTACATCGGTATTTTCCCGAGGAGAAGGGACGCGCGAAAGAACCAAGAAGAGAAGAGAGCACGGGTAAGGGTGGGGGCGGTGATACCGTTTAAAAGTCGTGGCGCGGAAAGTGGAGGTCCGTTGAGCGTGGACGTCGGTTTTCTTGCGGGGGGACAAGTGGCGCGACGCGATTCAACGGCGCCGGGGAAAAAAGCGTGAACTCCATCTCGGTTAACCCGTCGTTAATACGGACTAGCAAGGGGTGGCGGAGGAGGCTGTACAACGAAGAAGAAAGAGCGAGGAAGCGAGAAATCGGACGTCGCTGCTCGAAATATCTCGAAGGAAAGTTCGGTCGTGATGAGTAGAAATTCGCTGCTCGATCGGCGGACTGAAAGCTCGACGGGGCGAGCAAAAAGCTTGAAAGCATCTGCTCGTTCTCGCCGCGGTGCGGTAAGATTAAAAAGTTCCTCGATCAGACGCGACGCGACGCGCTGGCAACAATATGTATATCTCGGCTGCGACCGCGATCCAAAAATGTCTTCAGAAACCTTCTCCTAACGCGTAGACGTGTGCCAGGGTTCGCGCGGAAGTCGATTTGATCAATCGCGAGCCACTCCAAAACGTCTTAACAAATCTGTTTCTAAACGCTTTCGACCGAAAGGTAGATTCGATGCTTTCGCGGGGACGATGGGAGCGGGAAACAGGATGCGACGAAGAACGGTCGAATAACGCTGCGATAATTATGAACCGCGGATAATTTGTGTCCGCGTCTATTTGCCCCAGTCCGTAAAAACGAATCAAATATGTTCGAAACTCGATTTCGACTGGCTAAAACGTTATTTCAATTGATTTCATTATCCATTCAATCAATGGGAAGATACACCCGTAAACTGTGTAGATTACATTCGCAGAATAATGCTGTTAATCTGATTTCTCAGAATTGAATGTAATTCCTCTCTCTCTCTCTCTCTCTCGCTCTCGCTCTGAGAGCAGACTAATCCAGCGGGCATATCTCGCAAAAAACGACAGTAAGAGGCTTCCGCTGGGGGAATCGTATGAAATTGCATTTTTCTTGACAACAACGAAGACGCCGCGCGCCCGAGGGAACCAATTACCGCGCGTTGTTAAATCGTGTCTTCGTTCGGTGGCAACAGCGTATCGATTCGCTTGTAAAGAGACAGCCGGGAATTAACAACGTTCGAGACCGGGGGGAGGAGGGGTTTTGGGTTATTCGGATTGCAATTCCGTTATCTTTATCACAAACGAAAATTTCATTAGAGACGCGGCGAAGGGGCGCGAACAGTTTTTATTGCGGCGAACAGAGGCACGTCGCGCACGTTCCGGGTTTCAATTCTTTGATGACGAATCCGGAACGTGCGCTGACTGGCTCGCGTGCTGGTTCCGACCGATAAACGGGTACCAACGACAAATGGCCCCGTAAAACGTCATAAAATTCGTATGCGGCAGAAGGCGTCACGACGGTCGACTCTGCGGCGGCGGTCCCCCGTTTACGACGCGTACCCGCAAGACAGATGGCCGGGCAACAAGGAACCCCGCAGATTATGCGCGCGACTACGCTGCCGATTGGCCAAAAATCTGTGAAACTGTGCAGCAGCAGAATTAATTATTTTTTTCATTTAACCTTCATCCGATCGATAAAATAACAAGGTAAACCGTTATTTTTCGATGTTTTTTTTATTCAAATTGATGAGTTAACATTTACACGTCAGAGTTTCGGTTGCGTTTCGCATTAAAGATAAAATAAAAGTCACGGAGTTTCTGGAAAATTTACCTACAAGAACAGTGTAACTTATTTCGGGAAAACTGCGTAAACTTGACAGGAAGGACAGGATATTTCATTTCATTTCATCGAGACAAAGGTTTCGGTATTAGAAAGCAGCATCCATTAATCAGCGATACACATAGCTATTAATACGCATATTTGAATATGCTGCGTAAACTGAAATGCACAGAACTAATATTAATATGTTCGATTAATATGCTCGTCGTGTCCCGTGGAACAATAATGCTCGTAATAGCAATGATCCATTATGGTGTGTTTTGATGTACTCTACGGTGTAAACCAACGAGAAATACATCAACTCCGCTATGTTAGCTCTTAAAAGCTATCATGGAGTCGTTCGTATTATTGCTAAATAATTTATCGACCGATAATAGCTCATTTCCCGTCTATTTGTTTATAGTGTCTTGAGCTAAATTCCGTTCGAACATTCATTTAATTACACCCTCCCATTATGCAACAGCATAAATTTCCTCGATCTAAAGCCGGATCAATTGTGTCTTGAAAAGATGTTTCGCAGCGACGAGAACGTCTGATCTCGCGTTCATTGTGTCAATCCAAGCCGGTTTATCTTCACCGCGGTATCTCCGGATCGATTTTCCATCGATAAATCGTGGATTCCGACGGATCGATGTCGGAAGATCGCGAGATCTCTGGAATCGAGAGGATCGCCGGTCCGTCGACGATTAATCGAACGGCATCGCCGCATTATCAGGATTAAATTAGCGAAACTAATTTCGCTCGTGTGGCGCATTAACCCTATTCCAAGCCGGACAAGGTAAACTCTGGCCCGTGATTGCGACCGGTTAAGTGTACCCGTGCGCCTTAACATAGGCTTGCGCCTTGTTTAGAGCGCAGTCTAATTTGCCATCGACCGCTTTGACGCCGCCCGGCGCGGCGCTCGCCTGTTTATATTGTCGTCGCTTCCGTGCCGTCTACCCACGCAAATAGTCGAAACACCGCGAGTCCATTAGATATTTAGTTAACTTTATTTAGAAAGTGTTACCCGTTCCCGGCCACTTTGTCCAGCGTTCGGACTCGTTCCCCGGCTCTCGCAAAGCTTTCCATCCCATCGTCGACGCGCCGAATCTCTCTATCCTGTCTACGAAGAATTCACTTTGCTCTATCATCTACCACTTGTACAACTATTTCTCGCGGATTATGTACAAGCGTTAGAAAATTTTTTCGAAGACAACGGCGTACAAAATATGTGCAAACGGTATGCTTCGGAACGAAGATGTTACTTCCAGGCAGATTAGAACACAATCACCGACACCGAAATAGATTGCGTCAGCAATTTCGCCCGGGAGAATCGATTCGAACCGGATCGCGCCAGAAAATTCTCAGCTTCCATCTTCATTATCTCGCGGACCTTGAATAACAATTCCGATCAATTTGGTCGGGGCGGGCTGTTTCGCGCGGAATGACGAGAAATTACCGGAGAATCGAATTAACCGGTAGCGTAGGTGAGGATCTGTTGCCGTAAAAAAAGACGTTGCGGGTGTCTGCGAACAAAAGAGATCGAACGAAACGACTCATAGAGGAGCCGGTGTTTCAATTTTCCGGAGCGATCATTACGATTAATTTTCAATTACGCGTCGAACCCGTGTTAGATCCACTCTCTCTCTTCCGTTACGGTCGGAGATAGCTTGGTCGCCGATGCGATGGTGTCCGTGCTTCTTTCCGGCCGAAGATTTTGATTCCATTTGTAGCGCGTGGCCCGCGTCAAATAATTCGGTCCGCCGGTTTAAAAGTGGCCGATAATTAGCGAAATTGGCCGGGGGAATATAAAGTTCGGCCGCGACGCGACGCGATAAGGCCGGCAGAAACGCGCCATTAATTATCGCGCCACGGCCCACCCAACGATTGACCGTGCAATTTCAATAATCAAGTCGAACGATTAACCGAATAATTATCGCGCATTATCATTCATTATTCTATCAAGCGTCCGCGCGGCCCGTTATCAAGTATCGATCCTACTTGGGAACACCGCGGAGTAGCCACGCGGACCGATTCCGAATACATAACTGATTGATTTAGATAATGGAAGATCGGACGCGAACGGACACGTCATAATATTTCGATGACGCGGGGCCGCGCGATCGCCGGGATCCAACGAAACTAGGAAATCGCCGACGGTCACGTTGTCGCGATTTTAACGACCGCAAATGTTCCAGTTAAAAGACTGTCTCGCGTTACATGTCGGTTCGACGCTGCGTCGACACTACGACTGTCGGAACAGTCGAAATATAGCGGCGACCACGTTTTAGAACATTATCTAGCCGATCGACACGGTCAGAATCGTATTATTCGTTCGAGCGCCGAAAACATTAATACAGAAAAATATAAAGTCGGTTATTTGAGAGTGATAGGTTCACCTGCTCATCTAGATTAATTACAACTACTACTTTATATAAACGTTTCGTCGTGTTCAAAAAAAAATTTGCACGCGCTCGAGCACCCTTCGTCTACCTGAGGCTTCTGAAAATTCTCGAATGTCCTCCTATCAAGAATTGCCATCTTCTCCGTCTGCTAGACACGATTACCTGGCTCGTCTTCTGCGTCCCTGGCTCCTCTACGCTACGTAGACATCTGGGTCTCGGCAGGGAAAAAGAATCGGAACCCTCGAGCTTCACCTGACGACGGGTGTCCCGTATCCGTGCGATCGGGACCGTTTTCCATCTCACAATGACAAACCGGGAGGACACGTGGACGTTCGCGCGAGCGGAAGACGCGAGCATAGAGCGCGTTTGATCGCGAAGGGGTAGAGAGAGAGAGAGAGAGAGAGGGAAAGACTTGGGGTGGTTCCCCGGGCAAAAGGACAGATAAGTTAACCGAGCGATCGCGGGAGCGCGCCCTTTTGTGCTTGCCTCTAAGGTCCGCTGACTCCATTCGGCGAAGGATAACGGCAGAATCCTGCGAACGGCTTCGCTTTGTCCTCGCCGGATCAACGTCCCCTATCCTGCGCAACCCTTTGTCCCCGGCGCATCGTTTAATTGTCGCACGCCTCGGAAACAAGCACGGGAAAAATGCTTCGAGGAGCCCGACGCGAGTTTCTGATGCTTGTAGGCACCGTTTCCCCGAATAAAGGAGATCATTGTGGTCAAGAGAGAGAGAGAGAGAGGGAGAGAGAGAGAAAGATCGGGAGGTCCTCTTTAAAATCAGGATTCCTCGAGGATACCCTGTTCGTGCCTTGCTTTCTACGTTCATTTTGCCGGCAGCTGCCTTCCGGGACTTTATTTCTAGAATTCTATTATCGACGTTCTGTGTCGAATAAATTGAACCGGTGTTTCTTTTCTTTTTTTATTTATTTATCATTTCAGGAACGTTTCACGGTAGCAATCGAGGATGCAATCTCATCGACGAAGATTCGTAGCGATTATCAATCGACGCAAGATTTCATGACTCCCGAACTACGGAAAACGTCCGAATCTTTGTAAATAGAGTAATCTCTAGTTCCGCAGCTGCTCTCCGATTTGATTGAAACGTCCAACGAGCCCTGGGAAGACAAATGGCCCGGCAAGGTCGCCGGAAATGCTGCCAGCGTCGCGTCGCGTCACGGAGCGGCGCGGAGTTTTTGCTTCGCGAACTTTCGATTGGCCCTGCGGAAGTTTGTCCCGCTCTCGGATCCCCGAAAGAGAAACATTATCCGACAAGGTCAATAAAATGGCACTTTTCTTGAATGACCCCGTTCGAGTTAAAACTCGATAGAAAATTGAATATGCTCGCAGAATGCTTAGAATTTGTATTACGCGATTGGGAACATTTTCGATCGAGGGAAATTTTTTGTGCTTTGAAGAATGGAGGTTAATCGGTGTGCACGTAGTCTTAAATAACTATGGTCGACCGATCGAAGATGTCCAGAATCGTAGGAAATGTCGAATTTTGGTTGGTTTTTATATTTTTAAGAAGAGAGTTTGAAAATTCTCGTTTCCCGGACGGAACGGCCATTCTGGAGGAATACGCGGAGTCGTTTCATCGACAGATTAGGTGGCCGTAATTCTCAAGTATCGCCGCGATATACGCGTTCGTTCGGGCGAAACTTTACAACTGCGGGGGCTGTTATTCTCGGCCGGTCCCTTTATTTTCGCGGAGCAATCGTTATCAGGCGCAAGCCGCGCTCTGTCCGCAACTTTTCCCGCGTTCCGTTGTTTGTCCTGGCCATCGCCCGGTCCCAGAGGGAAGGGGACGGACGGACGGGGGAGTCGACCAAAAAAAGAACTTTATTATCACGGCTAACTCCGGCAAATTCGTTCATTTGGCACAGATAGGGGCGGCCCCCGGCGAAACTTTTGACATTAAGGACACCGATAGCGTCGGGACACGGCCGGCTGTTTTTGACGAGGGAATCTTCGCGAACGATGCAACGCGCTATGGGACCTATGGGATGCCAAACGGGAACCTTCGTGTTGGATCGTTGCGCGAAATCGCCCAACGCGGCGTGTTCGATTCCATGCAAATACCTTGCCCTAATCGAAACTGATGTATGTGTATTCCCTTGTAATAACAGGCATTTTATGGCAACATATACTTGAGAAAAAAAATATACAAAATCTTTCTTTATCCTTATTAATTGTATGAAATTTACGAACTCTGTCAATTTAAAGTTCAATTCATTTTTTACAACTTGTAACTGAACCGTTTTATGCGTATACGCAGTGCATTTATCGAGACGAAAATTCGATGGATTTTCAACTAAAAAGTTGTTCCAATTTTCATGTGTACTATAAAGTCCACAGTCATAATACAGCAATTGTTCAGGAAAAATATCGCGTTAAAATTCATAAGCGGAATGCGTAAAAAATGATCGAACTATAACCACCGACACAAGTTTCGCTTCAGCGTTACGAACTAGCATTATCGTCTCCTATTAATCATGCAGCCGGGTCTCTTCCAATCGACATTTACATTTAAATTATTCCCGTTGCATAGCCGGGCACAAAATAGTCGTTGCACAGCGCAGGCACGTTTATCAATAAAATAATGTGGTTTGTGTAACGGGGGATGTTGCTATCGGAACCCGGGTCTCGCAAACAAATTGTCTCGCGCAGATAGCGTCCGATCTGGATTACGTGCGTGTCCGTTGTTGAAAGAATCAATTCCCGCGAGTCTCTCAGTGACAGAAACGAGGATCGAAAGTGTGCCGGTGAGTGTACACACAGAGAGAGAGAGAGAGAGAGAGAGAGAGGGTCCGGTTCGGACTGGGAGAACAAAAAAGGTGGTCAGCGTACCGGCCGAAGGTTAATTAAACCTCGTAAAATCGCGGCCGCGCTATCTTCGCCGGGGTCGATCGAGGTCCGGTTTAATTAACAGCCACGCAATTTTTGGGAAATTTACGGTGCCGGCCGCAATTACTCGGCCGTTTTCCTCTTCCGTTGTTAATTCGATTGATCCGGCGCGGACGCATAATCGTCGGGATGGCCTTCGCGAAACGGTTCCCGACTTTCCGTCGCGTCGCGTCGTTCCGCTCCCTTCGCCGGCCTTAATTCATTCGCCGTCTGCAGAATTTCGCACCGAAACTCGGGTAATTCGATTAACAGCGGCCAAGAATGCGAAACAATTTAGCGACTCCTGGCTGGATAACCGTCGGGAGGACGGGTGGGGGGAGACTGGGAGCAGCGAATAAATTTTTCGGTTTAATAAATGCCGACTAATTGCAGTCGGGCTGCTGCGCGCAGCTGCAACGCGTTTCCCACTTTGACTAAATTTTACGCCCCCGGGGCGGCGCGGCGCGGCGGCCCCCGATGTCTCTCGAATCTCTTTTCGAATTTGTGCCCCGATGCTCTTTTTGGCTCTGTCGCCCCGACAGCAGAGTATCGTTTTTAATTAGAGGTACTTCGATACTCGGCCGGGCCAGGCGTTACGCTCCATTATAAGAATAGTAGCTTCGAGCTGTTTAATCAACTAACGGTGCGCGAGTTTCGCGGAAATGGAAACACCAGGCCCCGCGGTTACCTTGCAGCAGTTGGATGCTCGCTTCCGAGGGAAATTTCGGTGATTAAACACGCCACCGGCTAATTCCCTTCCCGACTTCTTTCATGGCCTCTCTGTTGGCACGCGTTCCCAGCATTGTGTTCCCTCGCCGCGCTGTTGCCAATGTTCCGCCGAAAAATTCCGCTTCGTTTCACGCCTCTTAATTTTTAACATGCAATTTATTGCTTTCGAGCTTCCTCTAATTGTACGCATTTCCTTGCCGCGGTAACATGGAAAATTCGCTATTTTCCTGCCGGATAATTTTTATTCAATTATTTCATTTAAACGACGCTTCCAGCGAATTTGTTTCTGGGATGAACATTTGTATCGAATGATTCGCCCGGCCCGATGCGAATCAACGCATCTTGCCGCGGCGCGGAATTTCGATGCGCACCGCGCCGCTCCGAGGAAAAAAATCCAATTGGCCCGCGGGCAAAATATGAAAAAATCCCGAGTTCGCGTAGCCGCGCGGCCGTTACATTCGCTGTGGGTAAATTGTTCGACGGTGGCACGCAAGAGACACATAAATTCGCCGGTTTCCCGCGGCAGCAATCCTTGAATTCGTAAACAGAAAAGCGTCGTCATTATTGCCGCGAGAATCGTATAAATTTCGCGGTCGAACCGCCGCGTCGTATCCGCTGATCCAACTTTTTTCATCGTACAACTGCGGCCGCAAAAATTGTCTACGCGAAAAAGCCACGAACAAGTTTCTTTTAATCAATTCTACCGCATCGTCATTCTTGTATTAGCGGTGCCGTATAATTTCCTAATATTGTTCATCGACTGACGAGAAATCGTAAAAGGTAATCCAGCGAATTTTCCATTTCAGGAAAACTAATTTTCTTGGAACGTGTCTGCCGAAATGAGAATTATAAAACTTCCACGAAATGAAAGGACTTTATCCAAGAAAATAGTGGTTTAAAAGATAATCACAGAATTTATTCTAGACTGGATACATGTATGCTCAAATCTTTTACCGTGCGGATACAAACATCCCTTAATAGATTCGATGATTCGCAATGTAGTACATGTACCATAAATTTTCATACTCCCCAGCATCAAATTAAGATTTACGATCGACCAGTGGTTGCTCAATAGCGTTACAATCCAATGGAAAACCAAAAGGAAACTCGCCTATTCTTCGAAGATCCAGAGCCAATAACCAATCAGAACTTTAAGACGGGGAGGGCTGGAAGCGGAGAGGAGCACGGCGGTAGCAAAGTAGGTTGAAATTCCCTTTCAATTTCGCCGTGGACGAGATAACCGTGGCCGCTGCGATTCGAAGAAGATGGCTGCCGTCGCGTCGGTACACGCGGGAGAAAGCGCGCGCGTCCGTTGTCCACGTATTCAGAAAGTAACCGAATTGTTTCGGTAGCCGGACACCGGGGTATGGGAGGACGAAGGGAGGATCTCATCGAGTCCATTTTCGGGTGTGCTCCTCGGCGAGCGTTCTCGCAGGAGAGAGTCGGCGGATGGAGCCAATAAGGAAAACGTTGCGCCGGGTCGATGGTAGCGTAGCTTCGGCTACATGCTCCATATAAGTGTCGGTCCCGGGGGAAGCCGGTCAGGGCACATCAGATAAGAGAGCCTGGTCCGGAATAGAACCCTATTATGTTCGCTATAAGTGGCCGTGGCTGAGTATAGCGGCGCGCGACGAGATAAGAAAAATGCTGGCCGGCCTGCCCGGGCCCTCGTAACCGCAGGAGTTGTAATTATACAGTGATATTACTACCGAAAAGAACGAGAGACGGGGTTACCGGTTCCCCCTGTCCGTCTAGCCGGACCCCGGTACGTGGAAGCGGTTCCAGAGGCTATGGCGTTACCCCGAATCCGGATGAAGATACGTCGACGGACAAACCGGCCCAAGACGAGTATTTATCGTCGGCACAGGAGCCACCGTTGGCCCTGCTAAGGGTGGATCGTTCCCGGCATCTCAATTAACGAAGAATCCGACCCTCGTGTGCGTTGCCACCATGCTACACCTAGTGGACGAAACTTAAACCCGTTCGCACGGACCGAACTCCTATTTTAGAGCGAAATACAATCCTTTAAATAAATAAAGTGGAATTCGATCTACACTGTTTAACACTGAACCTACCACTGCCGGTCGAACGACCGATTTTCGATTTTTCATTTTACAATTATTGAAATTATAACATAGGTAGCGGTAAATTCAACATTTTCTTGTACTGTTCGTTGCGTTTACGAAGACGTCAATTACGATTAAATGGCAATGTTTCGCACGCAACGCTGTTCGACGTAAACATAGTGTTTAAAATTTTATCTACATAATTTTGGGAACGTCTTGTAATTTTGTCCGCCAGTGCACAATCCTCGTAGTCTCACCATTCTTCTCCCTCTCTCTCTCTCTCCTGTTTCTTCTACGTCTTTCGGTTTAATTTCGTGTTGTTGTTTGATTCGGTAGAGCGATACCATGGTTCTCGGAGACAAGCAGAGAGGATGCTCGTGCGATGGCCACGTCAGCCACCGAACGATTTTTATTGCTGATTGTTCTCCGGGGTTTCCAGCGAGAAGGGTTCTGGACAATTTAACGGGCATATTGCGAGGGACAATGTCTGGTATCAAACGCCTACATCTGTGACGCACGCGAGATAATTAGCCCGTGATGATGGGGCAGACGCTCGATGACTAGACGGTGTCGCTAATTAACGTGGAAGTGTCAATTACGCGCGCGGGGAAAAGCCTGAATGTTTGGGGAGACAGCTGGCTGTATCTAGACCGACGATCGACGAGCTGCAGATGCTCGAAATCGGCCGACGTTCGCGAATTACGAAATGCGGCGACTGTATTAATTGCCGGACCGAGAGATCGTAGCCGAAAGTTCAGATAAAATGGGTAACTGGTCGTTGAGTATCGAGAGGGAGGGTCTCGTTGCGTGAATTCTTTAAAGATAGTGAAAAACGACAATTTGAAAATTCGGGCTGGGAAACATCTATGGAATTCCCTCGTTAAAATTGCACATACTGCAATTCCAATTAGGCGAAATGGAGGCCAAATTCACTGCGAGAGGCAGAGAAGTCGAATACATTTTTATCCTTTACGTCAGTCATTTTGTTAATTTCGTCCCATGAATTTCACTTGGCATTTTGTAGTAATAGCAGGGGTCGCTCTCGAACATCTATTGGCCAGGTGGATGACCGCTGCAGATCATGATACAACGTGCTGTTCTCATAACGTATTCTATGAAAAATTGAAACGATTTATTTTGACAGTCGAGATACAAAATATTTGCTAACTCGTAAATGTGTTATTCTATGATCTCGCGAACAGATGCGGAAAGATGCAAAGAGAATCGATCGAAAGATCACCCGAATGCTGCTGTTACCCATAATTCTCCTTACAGTAACTCAACTAAAAACCAAATTAATCGTCAGAGAGATCCTGTAATACCTTTTGGCAAAGGACTACGGCAATAAAGCGCGGATATAAAGCGTCCGGATAACCATCAAGCTGTATAGTAACTCGAACAATCGTAATTGCACGTATTAGGGAACGCAGCCGCGGGTATTAAACCAACAGCGGCAAGAAAATGGTGGCTCTCGTGGCGGGCAGTTTTCTGGTCCGAGTGCACCTAAATCTGATTAAAGATAACGGTAAGATGGGCAAAGACTAGTCAGGCTAACGGGTATTTATTGTTATCTAGCCGCGACGAAAATTAATCTGCCCATGTTTCTAGAGAGTAAGAGAGAGAGAGAGAGAGATACCTAGACGACTGTCGCCCGCATCGTCCGATGCTCTGCTTCTTTCCTTCGAAACGATCTAAAGACGAAACTGCAACGATACCTGTGCGGGCAGATACAGAGCGTAATTTCAGTCTGGAAGAGTTAACTGCGGGCTGCTTGTGAATTACTGTGCCCGGTGATAGCTTGTGGCTGGCAGCGGTGGAGATGGGAATTTCGGCTGCGACAGATAGCCACCTTTAGAATTCCCGCTTTTGTCTCCCGACCGTTTGATGCACTCGACATATTTTCGCCTAACCGCGTGCTAATTGTCCGAGAATATTTATAGTCGCCGCCTGCATACATTCGTCGAACTATTTTTATTTCGATGGAAATATACAGTTCTTGTCTCTCGATACTAGAAAATTAACCTATGGATAAACATGCGACGAACGCCTGTTCAATTGCGAATGCTTAGGAGCACGGATGAAATTATAGAAAATCATGAAACTTGAGTAAACGCGTTAGTAATATACATATTTTTGCGAAGAAACGCGTCGTATCCAGCAGGGCGAACCTTTGTGGTTCGAACCGGTCTTGCCGACGGTATCTTCGAGATCACTCCGGCTGGATGAACGCTTTGATATCTGGGATTAAAAGGAAAGTCGTGGAAGTGCCATCCGAGGTGAATTCCCTATTAATTACGGGGACAAGGGCGACGTTTCGACGGGCGCGTCTTGTCGCGCCGGCGCCGGTGGCTCGCCGATTAAACCGCGGAGCCGAACTTTAATAAAGCGAGCCATTCACCCCTCCGTATTACGTATTTACGTAACAATAGCGGCAGCAACAGGAGGAAGCTTTCCTCGCGCTTCAGTTGACAAAGTCAAGTCCCTCCATCAGCGCCATTTCCGCAGTTCGACGGTAATCTCTCCGGCACGAAGGGCTTCTTCGCGTAACAACGATTGTCAGCCGGAACCCCTGTCGTCAACTGTATCGTGTCGCTTCCCTTAATCGTCTTGCAAATGTCGGTCACGGATACTGCCTGGCGACGTCCCCGCGTCTCCTATACGTACACATATATAGGGTGTTTGATAAGTGGATCCACAGTTTCCGTTCCCGAGATAATCCGTACACACACCTAACCGTATAGTACGTGGAGAGAGATCCGAGGACTATATTTTTCAGTGTCAAAAGTAAGACGATTTCCGGCCCCGTGGTTCTTATATAATGGAGAGGGAAAACCGCTCGTGCGAACCGGTCCAGAGCTTGCCTCAGCGATTTTTGAAGTTTCGGCATGCGGATCTTCTAGCGATGGCTTCGAACGGGATGCTGACGACGTTTATGTCAACCAAAAGTCTTCGACGATTCTTTACGAGGTCCTATGTAAATTATTTTCGCCGGCGGATTTCCAAAAAATTACCGATCCTCGGAAGAGACTGAAATCCTTACCGAGACATTTATTGGCTTGTAGGCCTCTGATATCTTCTCAAGATTTTCTGTTGCACTAATTTCAGGAACCATAGTGCACCTTCATTTTGCTCTATTCGGTGGGAACAGTAATTAATTCTTGTTTACGCGTACTTCGCCCAGGAAACGGGTAGGTGGATGATCGCGTTACTTGTTATGTCATAATGGCACGAAAATGGACGATCGTGTCTAGCTACTAAATAGAGAATTCATTGAAAATAAATTTGGGAATCCGGCAAGTCAGCGCAATCGAATCATCAATATTAATAAAGCAAACACCGATCGACAGTATCGTTAATCGCTGCGTAAATAACCATTTGGAATTATCGTTTAAAACGGGTAAACATTATTGAATCAACATAAAGTGTCACCGTCGCTCGAGATAAAAATGCTGTTCCTATTCTCAAAAAAAAATTCATTCTACATGCAAATCCGCAAATATTTGGAAAAATGAAGAAACTTGCTGTATCCTGAATAACATCGCACTGTAAAAAATTTCGTTTAGTATCGAGTACAGAGAAAAAAAGCGGGCAAACAGAAGAATTTTCCACATAGACTCCAGAACGCGAATGCAAGGGCACTTCTTGCGTCGTTTTTCTCCGTTGGCTAACGTTTGTCGTGGACGATATCGATCCCGTGGCAACCGCAGGACCGGCCCAGCCCGGCCCGATCGCTGCGAAATCAAAATCGGACCGTCATCAGAAGTTCACCGAAGCGGAACTGAGACCGTCGTCGTCTAGTTCCGTGCCCGTTAACCTCGGCCACGCGCGTAGCGGATCCTCCGCGCTATTCAGGGCTCGTCCCGTGTACACAATGTCAGTGAAACGGGGATGGAGGGAAGGGGGAAGGAAACTGGAAGGAAACGCAACCAGGAAACGCGTAATTCCGCTCGCGGTATCTCCGAAGGACCGGACTTGCGGTGAATGGTACTTACTCGATAAAACTATACGTCGCTTAACGTGTCCAGGATCGTCACGCTCGGACGTACACCTCCGCTTCCGAATCCTGGGTGCCCGATTCGCGCCCCATAACTGCCAAAGGACTGCGCAACATCGTAACTCATCGAGATACCAGGACATTTTTCATCGGCGAACAGCGTGGAATCTTCGCGCGATCGCTAAAGGGGAAATCGACGCGCGGAAACCATCTACGAAAATTTTAAAACGTGTCGCCATTCGTGATTATTTTGCAAAAACATTCTTCGCAGAAAAATCAACGGTGCAATTATCAGCGTTGGCTGTGCGAGAAGCGCAACGGTTCACTTTATACGCAAATGGTTCAATTGAAACTACGCTTACTGCTAGGTAGTACAATGCGTCCGCGTAGTTAGTGAAATAATGAATGACAACAGGTAGACAGAGGGAATACCTTATGAAAAGAGCTAAAACAGTGAGAACGGAGAACAACGACTACAGACAATTCGAGAAAACCAGCTGTCAGGGCGCATTGTAAAAATCATGCAACTTTTAAATCGAAGCGACAATCGGTGCACTCCACCGGTGCATTCCTTGCATGAAGAATAATGTAAAATATTGGAACGTGCACCTCGGTAAAAGTTCTTTCTGGTATACAACTTGAAAGCGAATGTTACTTAAGTGAAAAATTACTCGTTTACGGCAGCGTCTGGTTATACGGTTAACCAGGTTGTAAAAGTGTTTTGCTGGAATTATCGTGTAAAGTTTTTTAAACTCTCGATTAACGCAGTCCCATAATTTTTACAGGATATAACGCGTTAGATGATAATTGGCAATAATCGTCGAAGGCGCGCGCTGTAATATTTGACTGCCGAGCTTTTGTTCGTCGGAGCACGTCCTTTACAAAATTCATTTCTGAAAGCAGTTTATACCTGCTCGAACCTATGAATTTTCTATCGTTACTTAGAGCCAGACTTTGGATCTTCGCGCGCCTCTAACTAATGCTCGATAAAGTCCACTGAAATGAAAGTTTTAGCTAAATTGATCGGGAATTTAATATTCTCCGTTGTTCAACAAAGATGCTCATAATGGTAGCAAGTTTCAATTTAGTTTCTGCTTTCATCAACCGGTCCTTGAAGACATAATTTGCATGACGATCCGCTGTTCGCTCAGAACGCAGAAGTTGTAGTATGCATCTATTACACATAGACATTTTCGAGCTGATCATTTAAAGCAGTAGTCATTTCACGCTCGGTATCTTCGAACTTTAGATTCCCAAAATTCTCGTTACGGTACTTCGGAACATTATTTTCGTATCTCGATGTATTCCGTCGAGTGCTCGGCGGAAAAAAAGGATCGAGAAGAAAGTTCGTCTCGAATCTCACGAAGAATGTACCTTTCGGCGTGCGGTGCAAGCGGTCCTTGTAACAGTTCCTCGATATCTGATTCCATTTAAGAGGTATTGGCTTGTAATTGGTTCCGTAACTCACCCCGTATGAACGAGACAAGTTCTATAACGCGTTACTCCTAGAAATTGCGGCTTTCCGTTCGACGTTCAACCCTTTAACACTCGCGGGTCCATTCTGACCTTCCGGAACCCCACGCTCAAAACGCAACATTCTCGGTAGAAAAATTACGCTATGGTTCAGAGCGTCCCTCGCAAATGTCCCAATACTTCCGGAAACATAGTTACCTGGAGTCGCCCCTAATTCTTTCGCGTGAAGGAACAAACTAGAGATTCAACTTCGGGGGGCGCTCATTTCGAATGAATTGCTCCATAATGAAGCGTGACGTAGCAAGAACTATGGCGTCGCGTCGAGTCGGATGCCGCGGTTCGTCCCGCGGAAACAATTTCACCCAGTTCCGAGAGCGACAGTCGCGACCGCGTTATTTGTTACGGCGTATTTGCAAAGTTCGGTGGAGCGCGTGGTATAGTATAATGCGTATTCTGGGCAACTTTCGCGACGTTTCGTCATTTCCCGCTGGTAGGGAACCAACTTCCAGCGCGGTTGCGAACGCGGGGTTGGTGCGAGGGAGGTAGCATCAGCGTAAACGCGAAGTCGTCGAGTCGGGGCCGTTGCGAAAAGAACAAAATGGCAATAATAAACACACAGAAAGAGAGAGAGAGAGAGAGAGAGAGAGAGAGAGAGAGAGAGAGAGAGGATGCTGGTTGGCGCATTCAAGGATGCGCTTTTTTACACGACTTTCATATTGCGGATCCGCCTCGCCCCGTTCTCCCAGCGTTCGGTCCACGAGCCCGACGTAATTTTCGTAAGTTTTCGTAGAACCTGCCCGGCAAATCCTCCCTTCGCACGGCCGGTCGGGTGCGTTATTTTTCAGCGTTCGCCTTTAACGGTTACGATTGCCGCAAGCTCGTCATACCGTAAATTTTTCGACGGGATCCTTATCGTTTACAGCCACGCTCTATCGCGACTATAAAACTCGAGTGTCCGAGACAGCCACTCGTAAACCGGGCGACTACACGATCCCCGCCCCGGCTCCCCGATTGAACACTCTCGTTCTTTAACGATCCGCGCAGGTCAAAAAAACGCGCCCTTCCCCCCTCTCGCCGCGCGTTTAGTCGACCACTGGCCGCAGGAAGCAACCTCGTAACTTCGGAAGGAATCCACCGACAACCCGGTTACTCGCCGACACGTTCCGGGTTAAAGTCTTGCGAGGAGCCGAGTCCTCGCGAGGAACACGCTTGTATCCTATTCCGGGAGCGGAGAAGTTTACCGCTCGGCAACGGGAACACGTTCCCGCCCGACCCTACCGTTTCTCCGCCTTTACTGCCTAAAAATATTCAATCGTCCGTTCCATTAACAATGAGCACCCCGCTATTCCTCGCTGCTGGAAGATCCAGCGAAAGATCGAACTGCTGTGTATATACCCGGCGATCGAGGGTGAAATATCTCGTCTATTTCCAGGCGAATTGTTTCTTTCCTTCATGCCGGTGTTTCCGGAACGCATCGCCTTTGCCTCCCATGAATTAGTCGGACTGCCGATGGAGATTTCAAGCAGGATTTATACTGTACGTTTGTTCGCCTCTTTCCAATCTGACAATTTCTCATCATCTAGAAGACTTCAAACATATTTCAAACAACGATTTCTCAACATCACCTAGCAGAGTATATCCAAGATCAAGATGATCGCGGTGAATATAACTCGTCTAAACAATATTTCTACCAGGAAAAATAAGTGACCACCCATCGGCGTTAGAGTTTTCGCAGGAACACTATACAGGATCTTAGAGAGGGTCTTGTGCGGACCATAGGGACTCGCCATCGCCATGGGAGGCAGACCCACGCCTCGAAATCTCGGTTACGGGAAACGTGCGCTCGATAATCGGCTTAACCGTTGTTAAGCAATTTCGTGCCCCTAGGAGACGCACCAGACTCGTCCAGGTGAAAACGTCCGGCGATGTTCTTTTCCTCGCGGACGTTCTCCGCTCCCCGTGCCCTGGAGACCCGTGGCCGGGTCACCGGTGGCCTCTCGATCTCATTTCGACCGAATAAACCACGTCGCCGGCTACATTCCTGCCGGACGACCCGCTGTCGGGACAGAAACCCCTCTTTGTCAGCGGAATAATCGCGGGAATAGATCTGGACACCGCGACACAGCGTCCCGCGGCGCCGTATTCACCGAGCCGATCGGTATCTCGCGCGCTACCATTTTTCGGAGGTCCTACCCTCTCTTCCACGAAACCTGCGGTCCGCTCGAAAGAGTTGTCAGCTGATCGTTCAATGATAGTTTCCACGTAAGACCGTCCTCGGCTAAGTGCACCCGGGAGCTTTGTTCTACCGATGATCACTCCAAAGATGAGACCTCTTCTTTAATTGGTAGCCGCCGGAGATTTTTAGCTTTATCGGGCCACCTCTTTATGGTAATTCCTAGGGAAACTCGGCTTCCGATGAGACTCATTCTTAGCGAGACGCGTGAGAGATCGGAGATTAGGAGATGAGAGGATAAGAGCTAAATCTGCCGCTTGTGGGGACTATGTGGGCCGAGCTGTATTTGTTAGATGCAACGATGGATCAACCGAAACGATGGTATGTTATTCGTAGAGGAATTGAACATAAAACTCTTTATTCAAAACGCATATACTGTTGCCTAGTTCGGCTAACGACAGACCACACACTACCTACCGGCTACGACCGGCTACGACCGACCGAGAGACCGCGAAGACGACCGACTTCGACCGACCACCTGCGGCCGCACACGCAACACGCACACACTCAGGCTCAAACGCCGGATTCGTTCTCGCGGAAAAAACGTAAACAAGGCGTCTTCGCCGAACTCGGCCCATGGCTAGCTTACAGTTTTTTCTCGTACGTTTCAAACTTCGAAGACGCGCAATTTCACACACAGTGTTACGAACCGAGTCGATGTGAGAAATATCCTAAACCTGCTCGTTTCTTTCGACTAATAATATTCAGATACTAAACGCTATCAATTCTTTGGAGCGATATTTTTCTATAAAAGAATAAATTCGAAATTTCAAACCGGATAAATAATTATTCTTCATTCGCATCACCGGGCGATACACCCGGCGCATTTCACAGACCATCAAAACCGGAAAGCACACAACAGATCGATCTCAATTACGGATGATGTCGAACCGAAATAAATTCGCGGAAACAAGGTATTCAGGATCCGGGGCCACTACCGTTGATTAAAAGGAGTATCAAACTCCGAGGCGCACAAAGAAAACTCCCCCGCGACACGTTCCCCCGCCCTGGGTATGCAAAGAGTAAACGAGAAAGAGCGAACACATGCACGCGCGCACATAAAAGAGATAAAAAGAGAAGGAGAGAGTATTCGTGGTGGCTGAACGAACGGGCTTCGATTCGCCGTGAAAGAGCGTAACGCGGAAGCGCGCAATAAAAAGCATCGCCGGCAGAGAAAGCCAAATGAATGGAATCTCCTGATGAAGCCGGTAGAGTGGCACTCGTGGCTGACATTCATTTTCCTGCCTCCTTAATGCCGCGGCCACGGTTCAAGAACTCGCTACAAAACACCGAGTCCACCCCTTATTCGCCCCTGAATTCTCTTCACCTGGGAGAACGTTTCATCTCTGCTCTCTCTCTCTCTCTCTCTCTCTCTCTCTCTCTCTCTCTTCGGAGGAATCCGCAGCGAGAGAGGACGAGAGACATCAAATTGTTGTCGCGCTCTTTCGTTCCCGCCGAGTGGAAACGCGGCGTAATGGAATAGGGGTGGCTCGAGTGGCCAAGGCGGCGGGGAAAAGGCTGTCGTCCGCATCCCCCTCACCCCCGCGCCCCGCTATTTGTGTCAGTCAGTTAGCCTTATCTGTAGCGACTGTCACGCCGACGCGCTGTCGATCCGAAATGAAAAGATACGGGCGACCGACGGCTGCGACCGCCACGATGACGTCTCCTCCTCGAGGATCCCGCCGGAGATCCCTCACGAATTAATCGGCCCCGTCGATAGTTTCTGTCGTTTCCTCGAACAACGCACGCGCGCACGCCTCTCCAAGCAGCGGACTCGAACTGCGTGTTCCGGACATTCCTCCCACGTGAATGTACCGATACAGCGGCCGATCGAAGATTAGACAGCCTGTCGCTCCTCGACGAACGGCGGGTTCTTACGAAATTTCTCCAGAGACGGTGCTGGCCGACGATCGATTCGCTCCGGACGCTTCGTAATCCCCCTTTCGGAACATGCGGGCGGTTCTTAGGGTAACGGCCGGCGAACAGAGCGAGAAAGAAACACAACGTTTGATATGGGCTCCGCCGGAGGAACGTTTCGGGAAAGCTGTGCTCGATTTCGGTTATACGGGATGCGTTATTCGGTTAGGTTACAGTTTAACCCATATGATCAGAGGCGAATTTCTGCACAGGAGGCGCGCGCCTAGGGCTTCGTAAATTCGGGGAGGTCAAAGTTCAATTCTCAAAATGAGAAAAAGTTAGTTCAGTTAAATATAATTTTTTTTCATAAAGCACACCGCAGGCCGTAGGAATAGCGAGAATATTTAGAGGGAGGCCTCAAAATTGAATTGCGCCTATCAACTTCTAAATTCGCCTCTGCATATGATTTTTCATATAATCAAAATAAAAGTATTCGGCATCGATTGTAGGAAGTTGTTGCAAACAACGTAACGATATTCTTAAAATTGTTTATATTCTTCGCTGTTTCATATTTTGCCCAGTTAATTTCTTCATAAATGCATAAAAATCTTCCTCGCGTCATGCTTCTTGGTTGTTCGCATGATCGTTGGGTCATAGTAATGAGAATAGTTTAAACGCTCGGAGACATAAGCAACGCGTAGGGATTCTCTATTTAAAGAAATACCGTACACGCTCCGTAGAATTCTTTTATGGACCATAACGTTCGTTCGACAAGTTCGTCCGTCTAACTGCTGTATTTTTGAAAGAAATCATCCATGGGGTGCGTCCATAAAAGTAAAGATAAAAAAATAATAAAAGTATACCGCGTCGGAGCATCGTTTACACATTCTTCTCCGCTTTTAGTGCAGTCTCGCTCGTCCTACATTCTTGAGCGTCCCGTTTTTCACTGTCCTGTATAGTTTTAGTACTCGACGAGCGGATCGTATTGCTTTCTGTTCGACTGCTGCGATCAATTATCGAGAGTATCCAGCTCGCATTATACAGCGGAACTGTTCGCGAACGAGAATTAATTCATTAGATTTGTTGAAACTCTATAGCTATTTGCGCAGAAGGAGAAGTGGAATTGATTAGATAAGTGAATAGCAGAGCGAATTAGGTAACAAGACATTTAAAAAAGATATTCAAAAATCAAAACGGTACAAAAACGGATAAGGATACAGAAAAAATGGAGATATCGACGTATAATCGCAAAGCCCGCGAATACATGAAACTGTGAAAATGATGAAAGCGATCAGATAATCGGGAAATTGCGTATCGAGCTTGATACGAAGGCAGGAGCGCGCGATTTGAAAAGCAAACGAATACTATGACATCGACCTGGCAATCGGTGCTGCGAGGAAGAGAAAAAGAATTAGGCAACAGATTTGACAAACGGTAAATAAACGCACCTCCGACCCAACGAAGCTTACATTCGCGTACGTCCACCTCGTCTGTTGTTGTCGTTCGATCAGTTGATTCCACCGTCGAGCCGCAAAAACTTAAATACGAGATTATCGGCCAAAATAGTTGTGCATTTCGGCGACAATATTGAAAATGATTTTTAAATTGATTTTCAACAATATTAATTTCAATAAACGGTGAAAATCTGCAGTCTGATCGTCGCACTCCAACAAACCACGGACCAATTCCTCGCCGAGTGGCAACCCTCTAACTTCAACCCTCGAAAAGAACGCGACCTCGGGCCGAATGCACTTCGCATGCATGCATATCAGGGTGCTGTGGTGGCCCCGATATATTACAGAATATCTCCATACATATTCATACAGAATCGACGGGAGTCTCACGCCACAACAAATTAATCTCGTCTCGCAGCGTGGCCGGCTCAAGATTAGGATCACGTCTGCAGCCTGGTGGTGCATCCTGCTCGAGAACGAGGGAGCAAAACCGAGAGAGAGAGAGAAAGGGTTGATCAGGTTCGGATCTCTCTGCCTTTCTCGGTGGCGGGGCTCGTAATGACCAAAAGAATCGCGTGCAGAGAGAGAGAAAGAGAGGGAGAGAAATCTTGTCGACTTCGAGGTTCACGTGCAGGTCTGGACGAGTCGCGATGGAATAAATGCGCCGTCGGACGATCGCCAGTGGAAGGAAGGGGTCGGATCGGAAATGGGAATGACGTATAAAGGAGCCAGAGCACGTAGGGTCAGTTTGCCAGGCAAGGCGTATCCTGTACACCGTGAAGAATCTCCGGCAAATCTTGTGTATGTCCAGCCCGTCACATCACCCCCACAATCTTCGGCTGAATACTGATCGGACGGTTCTCTTCGGCTGACCCTCCCTCTCTCTCTCTCTCTCTCTCTCTCTCTCTCTCTCTCTCTCTCTCTCTCTCTCTCTCTCTTCCGTCCCCCTAAAAGACGAGGAACGGTTTCGCATCCCTTTGTAAAATCAGTAGCCGAGTCTTTCAGGCTCCTTTCCGCCATGGTCCGCGAGCAACCCCCTACCATCTCGGACCCTTTGCCCAGAGCATTCCTCTTCTACGTCATCGTCTTGCCGTCGTCGTCCGCGTTATGTATCCTCCAGTACCCGAAGAGATGCGTCTCGGGTCGTTACGTCTCGCTGTGCCCCTCTCCTTGCCAACTCCCGCACATCCCCAAAGGATAAGAAAAAAGCCGCGTTTTCCACATTAACGTATCCCCAGGTCGCTCCTTTACGACCCTACTCGACTGGCCCTCTCGAGATGGGAAACATTTTGTCGGACTCCTATCGCGTGTTACTGTTTCTTCTATTTTTTATCTCTCTCTCTCTCTCTCTTTCTCAATCTCTCTCATTGCCCCTCTTCGCTTCATTCGTTGTCTTTTTTTCTTCTCTTCTACTCCGCTAGTAGACTGATGGCGTATAGGGAGCATTTATTAGGGAGATGAATTATTACCCTCCTACGGCGAATTTATGTTAGTCCCGGGAACTGCTGTTCGAGATACTGCTACTGCTCGGGATCGGTTCTTCCCGGCCATTCGAACAACGTCCTGGGAAAGATCGCCGGATTATTTGCAGCTTGTACAGAGCGTGTAGAAATTGTATGTTAAATGTGCGAAATCGGTCGAAACTTGATCGTTCTCTCAAAAAATTATGTCACCCGGATAGCAGATTAGCGTTGCAGGCCCGAAAATTAGCAAGCTCGTTCCAGAGAGCTCCCCACAGTGCGGTTAAAAAAGAAAATATTTCCAGATTCTAGGGACACAATGTGTTCGTTAGAAATCGTGTTATACAGGTAGCAGATTTGGGGATAGCGTTACAGACCCGAAAATTAGCAGGCTAGCGTCAGAGATACGAGAATACGAGCTTAGATGAATATCTAGGGCCCGGGGAATATTCTCAGGATCTGCTTAGCCTCGCGAATAGCGAAGGGAACGGTCGGTGATCTCGTGTTCGCTGACATCGGACAGATTCCTCCTGTTCTTCGAGGGGGATATTCGTACATGGTTGTCGCCTACATTTCAATTCCCATTGGCTAGCTCACCTAAGCGACACGTTTGTTGGCGGAGGTGGGTATTTTACTTTCTATCTGCGAATATCTCCCCGTCGCATCGCGTCGTCCGAACGTTTCTCTCTGATCCTTAAAGTCGGGGCAGGGCTTCTTCGCGAGTAGTACCTCATCAAGTATTCGCGCCAGATAAGAAACTAAACGTATGTCTCGACAGCCCAGTGTCTCGCGGAATTATCTCTGGAACGTTCTATATCTTCTCTTTCTCTATCTCTCTCGCACCCTGTCTCTTGCTCCTTCTCTATGGACTTTCGCTCCACGTTCCGTCTACCGTAGCCACCCTCGCAGTCACAAAGACGCGGTAATTTCATTCCCTTGCCAGCCATCAAATTATAAACTGTATCGCGCTGAGAAGGCTGTCCCAGACCGTCGCTACGATCGGCCAGTAACGATACCAAAAATGAAATTAACCAGGATCGTTAGAGGCGAGAGTGAACGATAGGAATAGATAAAGAGAGAGAGAAAGAGACGGCAGGTTAGAAAGAGGAAGAGAGAGAGTCAGGGTTGGTCGAGGGATCGAAGCTAATCTCGTCTGGTATAGCTATCTCAATATTCTTGACGTAAATAGATTACCGCGGCGACGTTAGGTGACGTCTGCTTTAGCTCGCGAGACAGAGAGACGGCTGGAAGCTGAGACAAAAGGGGAATCTATATGCAGAGAAACGTTTCTTCCGGGATGGGAGGGGAGTGGGGAGGAGCAGAGAAAAATGCAGAAAATGCGTCGAAAGATAGTGGCCGACGTCCTGACACCGGCGGCGGTTCCGAGGAAAACAAAGACATACTGAGCCCGAATGGAAGATCGGGACACCCCCTTAAGAGAGAGAGAGAGAGAGAGAGAGAGAGCGAGAAGGGGCGTAGCGGAAGAAGAGGCGGGATAGAATTAGATAGAATAAGGGAACTCGGAAGGAACTGGCACGCTTTGACAGCCGGTAAATTAAAGTATATTTCCGCGACGGTAGAAGGCAGATGCGCTGCGCGTGGTAATCTGAGAGATTCCGTGCGGAGATGAAAGGTAGACTCGTTGGTAGAGAGGGAATTTTTTATGAACGAGATCGGTATGCCGAAAGCAAGATCTTCGAGGGTGGGCCGGGCCGGGTCGGACCGAGCCAGGCCCGCACGGAAAACGACGTCCACCTGAGTGCGGGAGACATCATGAGGGGAAGAATAGGGGAGTCAAAGAAGTTGTCAGAATCAGATGAGGAACCCCACGATCCTGTAGATCGTACGATCGCCTGGCTTATCCGATGGGTTCGATGCCACGAGACGAATCGATGAAAGCCCGTCCGGCTGGTCCGATCGATTATCGAATTGATCGAGACATCGATTCGTCATGATTCCTCGAACGCTCTGCCTTAGACTTTGAAAAGTTTCTTCGCGCTTCGAGTCTTCCGTACTCGTTGCTTTCAATTGAAGAGAAAGTTACGGTCGCCGGAGAATCTCGAGCTCTTCAACAATTATTTCGTCTAAAGTTAAGGACAATGTTTCCAGTGGCTGGCTCTTTTTCCGTCTATAAGGTTTCCTGAGACATTCGCGACTGTTAAGACGAGCTTATTAGGGATGCAGAGATTTCGATGATCTTCCAGAAATAACTGCACGACAATCTCGAAGAGCAGCGAAGGCTGTAAAGTCTGGATCTCCTTATTTTACGATTCGCCGTCCGCTAAAGCGGCTTTCAAAGCTCCTCGGACGCGAGTAATGGGCAGCACACGTATGAAAAAGAACCGCATTACTTAAGGGATGACCCAGTTTCGGGGGAAGAACGTTCCCGCGCGAGTTTTTCCCCGGGAATATTAATAAAATCAGGCAGTCGCTATCGCTATCGCGGCTCGGTTGGGAAAGTCGGCGTTACGAGCCGAGATCTCTTCTTATCAGCCTAACTATGCGGCTCGCGCGGATCTCATCGTACGAAATAGTAGAAGGGAAGCACCCTTCAATATCCTCCGTGGCGGAAACCCGGTCTGGGACTCGAGTCAAGGAGGAGCCTGAAGATTCACCCAGTCAGATTCAGCTTGCTTCTCGTGCGCGCGAGATCGAGGCCTCGTCGTCTCGAGCCTCGGCCACGTTCCACCTCGCGAGCCGACGCGACGTTTCCCCTCGAAATGCGTTTCGCGGCGCTGCTTTTCGCGATCGGCTGGACAATATGCATGTAGAACCTAGAGTTCCCCGCCTCGGACTAGCACTTTTTTTTCGGAGGTAGTTTGCGCTCGGAACAGCTGTCCCCGAGGGGCGAGGGCTCCACCCCTCCCCCCTCAGACGATTCATGAACTACTGCGACCTAGGATGTTCTTCTGGCGCGCATGAAACGGAGGACTTGTCTTATCTGGCTCTCTCTTTCTCCGAAGGATCCGGTCCTTCTCGCTCGTTCCCTTATTATTCCTCTCCGTTCTCCGTTATTTCCGCAGCCCTGCTTTCAGCCTCCGTTCCGACCTATCCTCGTCTCTTATTCGCCTCTTCATCCTCCTCTCGTTCTCGACGACGGCCCCGTTTCTCTTTTATTTCACCCTTTTTCTTTCATTCCGTCGAACGCCTCAAAGATCTTTCCGGCCGAGCCATCGCGACGAGTAAACACCCGCTGTAGAAAGGACACCCCGCGCGACCGCTGCTAACGTCGACGCTTGACAGTGAAAGAGTTGAAAGGGAGGCGGAGGGCGAGCGACGAGATTATTTCCGAGCGCGATTCCTGCGCGAATGAGATCGCGAGAGATTCTTTATTCGGCCCCCGAACTCGCGCTCGCGTATTTATAACGCTGATTGCAAACGGGGGTCGAGGGAGGAGCACAACAAGAGGGAAAACATCCAGGTCTGGATAGAGGAAGCGATGTTGAGCGCGACAAGAAAAAGGACCAGCGTGCATGAGCCGGTCGAATCGAGCGGAGAGATAAGAACAGCGACCGGCTGATCGATAGGAGAGCAACCTGATTGAAGATGAGCCCCGCAAGCCCGACGGAATCCGACAAAGATGGAATCGCTTAGACGGTCTCAGTCTCGACGCGGCGAATCTCGGAGTCTATTCTCTACCCAGTCGCCACGCCGCGCCGCCACGCGGGATTGTCTGTCCGTCGTTTTTCAACCACCGCTAGCCGCCCCCCGACACCGCACCGACGTCGGAGATTTTGAGAAATTGATTGTCGCCGGTGTGGATCTCGACCACTCCCGGAATTTTGAATCGTCGCCCGAGAGAAATTCGACGGAGACATTCTTCTCGAGAGAGATGTTCCTTTTGCGCGGACATCGGGTCGCGGACAAGGTCGGGTGAGATATTAGAATTGCACCGGATCTTCCAGATTTAGTAGCATTTTTGGCTGAGCATCATTATCGAACTGCAAATTTTTATGCGAAATTAAATTTATTAGATTTATTGTTGTTCAAGTTTGAAATATAAAGCATCGACGAGCATGCTCCATTGTATACTTGTTAGTACGTAATGATATGCGGTCCCTCAGGGTTTCAAATCCATTTGGACTTTACTCTACTGGTTCAGGAACACGTAGAGCAGTGGCGGAACTACAATACGATACCGCAAGACCCCGCAATGAAAAAACAATTCTTGTAATTGTACTGAAATTGTCCCTAATTTTCATTCAATTAAAAAAGCATTAAAAAATCTCAATTCTATAAAAATATCGAAAAAGGTGGGTCTAAAATTATAATTGTGCGTGGGGGGGTCGAAAGTTTTTGTTTCGCCACTGACCTAGAGATTGATTTGCCTAAGCAGACTGCAAAGTATTTGTCCTAGATGTTCAGCTTTTATAAAAATGGCTGCTTCAAAGGCTGCTCCTTATTTTGATGAAAGAAACTCTCAAATTCTTGTACGAACATTGTTGACTCGAAGACACTTGTTGAAAAATTTCTTTCGAATTTTTTTCGTGTCCTCGATGCTTAGTCGCTTGCATAAAAATCGCTCGAATAAAAGTTCCCGAGTCGGTGAACCGTCTTCATCTCAAGTTTTAATGAAAGAAACGTAATATTTCGTTGAAAATTAACTAATTCCGAGAGATTCAATTATCAAAAGTTTATTCTGCCTAAAGGAAGTCTAAAATATTTGCCGCGACGCGACGACCGGTCTGCCGTGCCGCGCCGTTCCTATTAAAGTTCTTTCAGCCGCGAAACTTCCCAGTATCGTGAAATAGACTCCTTTCTTATAAATTCCAGGCGGAGGGAAACAAAAACGTCTCTTTGGTTAAAGTATTAATTTGTCCAGGAGATTGAGCTGTCAGAGACGAAACGTTTTCGCCGGATGAAAGTGGGACGATTAAAAGATGAAATATTCCGAAAGATTTTGGAATAAGACGGTGATCCTTTCCTGATTGAACAGAAAATTATATAATAAAGTTCGGACAAACGTTTGGGAACAGGAAACACAGGGAGAAGTCACGTTTCTTAGCTGTAAGGCTGAATTCATGCAATAATAATAATAATAATAATAATAATAATAATAAAATTCTGTGTTATATAAATTTCCTGTAATTTCGTGTTTCGGGCAGAACGAAAGAAAAATGGGCACGTCTAACGGGATGTTCGGGGTTAACGTGGCAGTGGGTCAATATCAGCGTTCCCAAGCGGTGCGAAGATGGTCCAACTGTAATCCTAATATTCTGCAGGCCATCCATTGTGCGGATCAGGAACTTGTTCGCGGATAAAACCGCCACGACTCGCTTTTCGGGTGACTAATCACCGTGACTTAGCTTCGGCTTAGCAGACTACGCCGAGGCGTCATAAATTCCGCCAGCGATCTACGAGCAATTCTCCAAAAGTACAGAATCACTTCACCCCGCTGGATAGATCGAGTTTCCAACAGGAAAGAAAGAAAAAATATAAAAATATATATTCGTCGACCGAAATGACCAATTTGCCGGTCGAACACGCGCGACGAGAGAACCGGGCGCGAACTGGGCCGCCAATTCGTTCTGTCCGGCTGATTATTAAAACGTTACGGGAAACGACCTTGTAAAATAATGAAATAATAAATTGACCTCGCCCCCGTTGCTTTATGCAAAATGGAAGTGTGTAACGAAGCTTTTTCCAAGAGCCGCGTTCCCGGCGAGCATCTGTATAATTAATGTTCTGCTGGGAATACTACCGTTTATTAATTAAATTGTTTGACAAATTAATAAACTTTGCTCCGTCGCGCGACGATAACGGTACGAATTCGTCGCGCAGGAACGACGTTACCGACGGCTACAATCGAGTTACCATTGTGCAAACGCCTTCTTGGTTCGCGGAGACGCAACACGGGGCGAAAAGAAGTAGCAACGCGAACGCGCGCGGTGCAATGAAATTTAATTAAAAGTCGTTCCTTCCATATTCCTTCCGCCCTCCGTAAAACATTTTTTAAAAATGCTGCAGCTGGCGGAATATAAATACACGTTCGGTCGATGTCGATGACTCGGACGTTGGCTCTACCTTCATCTTGATTGCAAATATCCTCCGCGTCGAATATACTTAATAACTCCAACAATAGTTTGGTATATTTGATCGAACGAGTCTTGACTAATTGGCTGGATGAATCTCGAATAAGTGTTGTAGAATAAATCGTACGGCATAAATAAATTGAAATTAGCTCCGGCCAGTCAACGCAAATCTCCAGGAAACAATTTATCGGATCCCGATGGTCGACTCGAATTAGATGGGCCGCGATATTAATTAACGAGATCGCGCAACACTGATCGGACGATCGGGAGTCCGACGTTCGATTTTATCGCGAAAACAGTTCCCGAATAGAATCGAACCGGGCTATCAATTACGAGTGGCTACGGTCTTGCCGGGCTTATTGTAAAAACCGCGGTGCCGTAGCTCGTTTCCAGATGTAAATGGTGTCTTATCGACCTAATTACAGTTCGAGGATTTATATCGGGCGAAAGCGAGCCGGCACCGGGGCCCCTCCGGGGTATACTATCAGGAGTCTATAATTCGTTCCCCTTATCTCTGCCGATAGTAATAAATGAACTTTTAACATTATTTCTTCGATGGGAATCGAAGCTGTTCCCTCCTCTCACCCTTCCGCGCACCTCCTCGTCGTTCTACCACAGATGTAACCAGTAATGCTATGACTACCGACGAAGTGTAATGACGGTGTCATGACTCTGAGCTCCCCGAAAACTAGACAAAAAAACTCACAAAATGCAATGTCCAATCTGTACCCGCCGTTTAAGGCACGGACAATTATATATGCACCTCATAAAGGGCACTTCGTCTTAGAAAGAAATATTAGATCGAGTTGAACAATCGAAAAAACGCGATCTGCAGCTTTGACAAAATTCACACGAATTTTGAAGGAACTTCTGGATCTTAGAATGTATTCCCGTGGGAATTTTTTAACAATAGAAGATATAAGCTCTACGTCCTACAATATTAGTTTTGGTCGATACGGTAGAATGCGATATGCAATGGTAAGGCAATGCGAGACAGAAAAATACATTGAGCGATTGGTCTACTCTTATACCTCGTCTGTGGTTCTACCAACACCCTGTCGGACGGAATTTAACGAAACGCCGCGTCGCGTCGATAATTGCGCGAGACGCGACTCGTTCGCGGCCCCTCGTTCCTCGACTTTCGTCGATCTTAACTTTCGTTCCGGGGACTGGTCATCCTGACCGTGCAGATATGCGAGCGAGATTGCAAGCAGATTGCTTCCTTTCGAAAAATCTTATTTAATTATCGGCTCCTCCGAGCGATCCGCGAGGAGTCTCCCATTCGCCGAGAACACGCGCGTCGGATTTATAAAGTGTTCATTGGACAGACGAACCTTGATAAATTATACCTCAAGGATCTTATTCAATTATTATATAATCGATAGAAAAAAAGGATCGATGTAGAATATTCAGAAATAATCTAACAAATTGTTGTCCTATCATCTCCCAAGTTAAGAAAAGTAGACAGATATCGGTAGAACTACTGGTAAAAGTATGAATTTCGTAGAAAGAACCGTTTCGAAATCCCCAAGCACACCGCGTAAAATAGTGTGCCCCACTTTCGCAGCTCCTGCCAGTTCCATAAAGCTGAGGTACGTTCAATGAATAAGATTTTCGATCGGAACGAAATGAAAGATGCCGAAAGATTACAGTAATCGAGAGCAATGTAGACAGCAAGATGGTATCGGCGGGCGTCCCGTCGCGTCGTCGTCGGTGCGAAGTCGAAAACGTGGAAAGAAACGATTCCCGGCCACGGACGGTCTTTTTCCTCGGGGGAATGACAGCTTTCTATAAGGAAATGGAGATCCGAAATCGTCCTTTCTTCGCTTCCGCAATCCGACCGGCCTGGAATCGGTTCCGTGGGACGCGGCACGAAACGATTGCGCATTGGCACGCTATCAATGCAATTTACTCGCAAACACCGAGGCCATTGGTGGCGTCGTTCCCGTTCCTCGTCCGATCCGTTTACCGAATGGTGTTTTCCGCGCTCTTGTATCGCGTGAATTGAACCTCGGCCGCGCACCCGTTAAAAAGTATCACCGTAATGTCCATATTTATCCTTCCGTTATTCGTCTCGATTGACCGTAACGTAGCAGCCATCCGCGGGGGCCGGTTTTAGGACCGACTTCGGAAGCATTGAACACATGTAAAAATTAGGAGGGAGGGAGAGAGAATCGGCCGCCTCGTATTTTATCAGCGAGGCCAGAAACCCCTGAAACGCAAAATAAAGTCTCCTTAAGGCTTTCAATAAATTAAGCAACACCGTGTCGTATCGGCAAGAGCTCTCACAAAATTTTGCAATCTTCATATTTCTTACTCCTAGGACGAAACAGTGCCACGAATGCAAATTATAGCTCACTCCTAAAAACTCTCCCCGGCTGTACCGAGCAATCTCGAGTCGCATCCGTCTCTTTGTCACGTGAATCGCGAGAACGTCGCTTCCGGACGTTAAAAGTTCTATGTCGAGGGATCGGCGCTCAATTACCACTGGGAAATCGTCGAGGACGCGTCAACAGTCACGCTATAGATAATTTATTATATTCCTCTGTTCGTCCGAAAAATCAGCTGAAATAAAAACGATATATTATCGATTACTAGGCAAAAGAGAAATTTTCTGCACAGGATCGAATTCTACCGATTCCGGTCCAATAACTAAGTGGAATCTTGAAAATGCAGGCTCGCGCGACCTCAATTAAAACGAGCGGCGAACTTGTCCGACAGGGATGCCGCGCGAATTTCGCAGCCCAGACGCGTTTTTTCTCTCTGTGTGTGTTGTGTGTGCGCGCGTGTATGCGTGTGTCTGTTTTTCGCCCGGATACGTTCCAGGCGTTGCCTATTCCGGATTAACGCCTATTGCCCCGGACGCCATTACTTCGGCGTTGCATATTTCCCACAGGGCTCAACACGCGTTGCATTCCGGCACGCGGGGCAAATCGATACCGGCATGCATAACGTATAAATCTGTCTGGTTGATACATAATCACGAGCTGCCATAAAAGTATAATGCCGCGGCCGCGGCTGCCGTCGCGTTGTCGCACACGCGCGGGCATAGGCGTTGGCCTCGGCATATTTTTGCCGTTACTACGGACCGCGACGGGCTTAACGAAACAGAATGGCCGCTCGCCCGGTCAGCCCCCTATTTTCTTCGCGCGGACCGCGATCCCAGACCCGCAAGAACGCTGACAAGTTTGAAATTGCGCCGGGGATTCCCGATTTTTCGCTCGTCCGCACCGACATTTTTATACGTCGGCTCGTGCCGCGCCGTTAACGCGACGCGATCCGTGCGGATTATCCTCCAACCGCGCCGAACATCGATCCTTGCGATCCATTTTTGTTATAATGGATTTTCTTTCTTGAAACATTTAATATATTGAAAACGATGTAACAATATTTTTAAATTTTCTCAATGTTTTTTTTTGTTTCAACCGACACCTATTCATTTTTGCAACTTTTTACAACTGTAGTGTTTTTCTTTTAACCCTTAGCACTCGAGTCAGAGTGGCCACTAAAAATTATTGTACCATTATTCAAAATATTGTTTACATTACTAAAAAAGTTGGCATCTAATCAATTACTGAACATTTAAGTATTTTATGAGGTATTATACCAATATCCATAAAATGAAAAAATATCATATAGAATAGAATTATTCTGGGTTGGAAGAAATGTTTAATTTTCAAGATAAAATAGCTCCGAGTGCAAAGGGTTAACCTTGCAAAACGGAAATGAAATTATTCATCGCGACGCAGATTGTCGGTTTTCATTCCAACAGATGATCCACTGTTTCATCGGATAAACTATTTCGCGCGCACAAATCGCATCGGAAGTAAGCGGAAATTTTTCTCAGAGGAAAGTTTCGACCGCAGAACCTTCCGAAAGCATTTGCCTCGCGCTATTCCGCAGATAACCAGCCACTCGACAGTAATTACAGTAGCTCACTTGGCCGTAAGATGCAGCTCGAATTAACGACCTCGGTTCTCAATGAACTCGGGCCTCGCGAGAGTCTCGTTAGCGGAGGAACATCGACGGCCGATAAGAGGGGCCGTTGTATCTCTGGCGAAAGAAGAAGAAGTGGACAGAAGGAATATAAGAGAAGGATGAGACGCGAGCGACCGGTCGATTTTTCTGCGGCTGTGGAACCCGTCTTGCCGCTCGGCGCTCGAATTCGATTTGCCACGGTGTCCGTGGCAATCGTTTCATCGTGACGGAGCGACGTTAATTTAATCGGCATTCTGAATCGAGTCGCCGGAAGAGGGGGATGGACGAGAAACGCGGAGAAGGGCGGCAGGGGGGCGAAGGGAGAGCGAGAGAAAGGAAAAAGGACGGACGAAGAGGGTCGGACGTGGACGAAGGGCGAGGTAGAGATGGAGGTTGCACTCGAATCTGCAAGGGAAATTAACAATGTTTTCCTCTCGCTCTCCTTCTCAAGGATCACTTGTCGCTAAGTAGTCTTCCGCACAGTGGAACATTCCACTTTAACTTTGCACCCTGTCTTCATTACTTCGGCGACCCTGGAGAGAGAGGGGGGTGCATCAACAGAGGAGAAGGGCGCGAGGGAATCGGTGGAAAGCGAGAAAAACGGAGCAGTGGGAGGGGATGATAAAAAACCCGGAAGCCTGCATAGTTGTATACTTTCGCGCGGGCGCTAATTAGGATCTATTAGCGACGCGAGAACTCCGTTTCGTAACGACATTGCTTTGTAATTTAAGACACGCTGCCCGGGGCTCGTTGAGTTTCATTGCTCGGCAAGGATGCTTCGCTTTTTGCCGGCTCGACACTGTCCCCGTTCGAAATCCGAGTGCGACGCCTATACCCCGGATCGTGACTCGCGATCTCGAATTCAAAGTTGTCCGGGGATAAACGAGCTTTCGGAGCTTCTCGCAGACTTCGCCGAACGTGGACTCCGAGTCTACTTCGATAGACGATCAGTCAAGAGTTCAACAAGAGAAGAAGTCAACTTTAATCTCTTGAATCTTCTTCTTTTCTCCTCGCCTTACTCGAACAACGTTGTCTTCCGAATACAACGAACACGAGTAAATTGACTCGATGAAATTCGTATAATAACTGCAACCTCCTAACCTCGATTATAAATTCATAGTCGAAGATCCGATTCGAAAGTTGTCCGCTGATTAATCAAATGATACTGGCTCTCGAAAGCGCTCGGGCCGGTGTCAAGGCACAATGGCCGAGGTTGAGAGGGAGGGGGTTGAAATAATTCGCAGGGGAGTGTTCGAGCGTCATAGGTGTGAATAAAAGGTCAAGCCGCGGCTAGAATGCCTCGCGGTGAATCGCCCGTGATAATTACGGCGGAAACTTCGGGCCGCTTTTTAAGGGCGGCCCTTAGCAAGCCCCCGGTTAATGACTCCATCTGGAAACCGCGGATATAATTGAACGGTGGGAGCCCGCGGAGCTGAGTCATCCGGGGCTTTCAGCGCGATAGCGATGCGAAAGTTTCTTTGAAAAGCGTGCAGGGAAAGGGATCTCCGATAGAGCCACAGGCGTGCGCCTTTCGCGCTTGGATTAAAATACCTTCTGTATAACTAGGAGAGTAACGTCCCGACGATCGCCTCCCTCGGGAAAAAACTGTCTTCTCATTTCCTCGGAGGCGTTCCAGATCGATAGCCCCGCGATCATCGTCCAGAACAAAAGTCCAAGGAACAGCGAAACGAAATCCTTTACCCTGATCCCCGTCACTCGTTTCACCAACCGAATCTGTCCCTCGGTGCCAAATTGACGGTGATGATCGTTCGATAAAATAACAAGGTGAACAGTTATTTTTCGATATTTTTTATTCAAATTGACCAGTTACATGTTGTTGAAAGTCCCGACGTTTCGGGCAAAATTAACCTACAAATAATGGGAATAATATAACTAGACTACGGATCTTTATGCAAAATAAAAATTTTCTACACCGATTGCAACAAATAGAAACTAAATTGAATTTTACTTTTTCCCGTAATGATCTTAATAGAGGAGAAATTGTATTAATATCTTTAATTTAAAAAATTTTTCAATAACTTTGATTTTTATACATATACTCAATTTTGCTATAGATATAACTTATTTCAGGAAAACCGAGGGTGACGAGGGTTAACTTGTCGGCCACTTGTAATTAGAATTCGCCTTCGAGGAGAAGCGAGTTTTCAGTTCGCATCTACAAAGAAAATGATCGATGACTCGCGAAAGTGAAGGCTTCGATTGTTGAACGCTTGAAGCTTTATCGCCAGAGCATGGATCGCAACATCGGTGGGTGTTGCGTTGTTTTCGCGTTCGATGTTGCGAATACGAATAGAGAATAGCGGAACGAATAGAGAAGATCGCGAGCGTATGGCAACGGAGTAGTATCGCGCTGACCCGGTGAACTCCGAGTACCGCGATTCAAATTTCCCATTAGCAGCCGCCCCAATTACCGAGAAGCGGCCGCAAAACACCAATCAATCAACCGACGGGGAAGCCTGTTAAACCGCGTATTCGATCGCGGCACGTGAAAAAAAGAACGGGAAGAAGGAGAGATGGAGGAGAAAGTGCTCGAGAGATAGAGAGAGGATACCGGGGAACCGGGGAAAAAACGAGGAGCCCAGGCTATTCCGAGGCTTTTTAAGTTCGATCAATTTCGTGGGTAATCCGACTGATACGGGAGTCGGAGCAGAGAGACGTAAATCCTATCGGGGTGAGAGACAAGGACGAGAGAGAGAGAGAGAGAGAGAGAGAGAAAGAGAGAGAGAGAGAGAGGGAGGGCGAGAGACAGAAGGGATGGCAGAGGGAGCTAACTTCGCTACATGCCTTTAGCATATAATTATCGCGTGTATCTGGCCTATCACGCATGGCTACACTTGCGAACGAATGCAACAGCTCAGCCGGACCGAGGGGGGTGTTAAAGCATTAGGGGATTCCCCCGATCTGTCTGATGATCATTTTATATTAGCCAAGGGGAATCTGCATGACAATGGGTGGTTCCATTGTGTGATAAGCGCTTCACACCGCGCAACCCCATCCATATGTTAATATTCGCCGGTGCTTACAGCGCCCGGCCAACTCGTGAAACTGAATTATGTGTACGCGAAAGTGCGTGATGCTTCCCGCGGCAGCCCAGTGTCCCACCCTCGCCCGCATCGCGAGATCTCTATTTTTTTTCTTTTGTTCCTTTCTTTCTTTTCTTTTCCGCTTTCCTCTGTCCCCTTCTGCACGCGCCTCGCGATTCGTGTTCTCGCCCCTTCGTTCGATGACAGTGCGTTGCGTTTTCTTTCTTTCTGCTCGTTGTGCTCCTAGAAGCCCAAGAGAAAGCTCGCGGGACGATGCGCTTAATACCGCGGGACGCTAATTGGGGATTATCGGGGAAACGAATCGTTTCGGGACGACTACAGCGTCGTCTGGGAAACCCGCAGCCTCCAACACCTAGTAAATTGAATGAAAAGTGAAAAATCGTCGGTTCGTTAACGTTACCGAATCAATTTTATGAAACATCTCCACTGTTGACGAGGTTCTTCCCATCCACTTGACAGAAAAACAGGTATCGTTGACGCGACGAGATTCGTTGCCATCGCTGTCGCGCGGATGCATTATTGGATCGGTTGAACAAATATTTCCATCGATGATCCACAACGCGATCTCCATAAAATTAATTGCCGGCAGTCCGTGGAACGCAACCCGTTTGCGAGATACTTTATACGACGGATCTGTTGCACACCGGCTCGCTTAAATCGAAACGCGCACACAGTTCCCCGGCCTTATCAAATTAGCCCTATTACCCCCGCTATGTGTATACCCCCGCCCACCACCTCTGCCCCCGTTCCCAGCCATCGGCTAAATCCAACAAAATCGCAAGCACGCGCGAATAATGCGGGTGTCCCCATAATTTACAACCAATCAATACGACAGCGCGCCCGATAATTTATATTCATATCCCCAGTCAGTACGCGAAAACCAAGCCCCGGCCAGCACGGAAACATCTCTACGGAGGACCATTAGTCACGACCGACCAATAACGCCGCCCAGTACCTTGATATTCGGCCACGCAAACATCGGTGTCCCTCCTGTTCCCGTCGACAATAAACATTTGCCGAGACGAGCGAGCCCGAAGAAAGAACGTTTGAAAAATGTTTCTACATATATTCAACACACCTGCAAAAACCGAGACAATACGCGAAAATTGAAGGCACCGAAAAACAAAAAAACTGGTTCTCACGAACCATCGGAGGAACTTCGAATTTCACGAGAGCCCTGAATTTTCGCCGGATCCGACAACGAAATACACGTTCGGCCCGGGTATTTATTAAAACATCGTAACCACTGCATCCGCGCTTGAAACGCAGCGAAAGAAGAACAACCCCTGAACAACGAGGCAAACAACGAAACCCGAGCCCCGAATTTGCATTATTAAATCGCGCGCGCGGAAGTAAATGATCGCTGCAGCATTCCGAGGGTACGCTCTCTCCCCCGGATCCCCGATAAATTTCCAGATACCATTAAGCAGAAGTTAGAGGGGGATAGTTTGGGCGCGGCGGGGAGCGGCGAGAGGAAGGGAAGGGGCGGGAGCCGCAGGTTCCGCAATTAACAAGATGCCTTCGCGATTCGCGAACGCGCGAGCGTATAAAGTTTCATGAAAACCAGTTCACGGTTGTTCCCGTTGGAAAAAGGTGCCGGTGGATCCCAGCCGGGTTACGGGGAAACGAGAGAACCGCATGGGGGTGGTTTCGCGCGAGGGGGTTGGTTTACTCGTCGACGCACCGTGGTCCACGATTTCGTTTTGGACGGCCAAGAATTTTTTCATTTCTGTACGCGCGTAAATTGAACCGACTTAACGTGAAACGAAATGGATGTTGATAGAAACCTTGCGGGGCTAAAGAGGCTCTCTGGACGATTATGTCGGAAAAATCGCAACTAGACCGCGGGCCGGGGGGTTAAGGGAGGAAAGGGACGAGGAGTGGGCATCCCGAAAAGCGAGGCACCCTCTCAGACCCACTCCGCGGCACCCTCGAGAAATTCATCGTCGACGGTTCCCGGGCTGTTGCACCCTTAATTTCGGGTCGGGGGCGGCGTCGGGGTTTTTGCTCGAGTAGCTATAGTGAATTCCGACACCTCGTAAAAGGGTTGGGTTCGGCTGTCGACGCCGCGGTGTCGCCGCCGCTGTCGGCTGCGCTGGCAACGACGATGGCGTCGGCGTCGGCGTCGGCGTCGGCGTCGGCGTCGGCGTTGGCGTCGCGACGACCGCGTGTAAGCCCCTTTGACAACGGCCAATAACCCTCGTCTCGTTTCGGTATCGCGATTCCAAAGGCACGCGAGCATTCCGCAGCGTCGCACGCCGTCTATTCGTTGGTTCTCCGCACCGCGTTCGGCTCTGCTTGGCGGCAACGACGCCAATCGAGGCTCGTCGGGACGCCTCGTGTTACCCGCGATCGACGCCGTTCAAAGGAGAAATGTTAATTTCAATGCAGACTGCCGCGCGAAGGGCCGCCGCACACGCGAGCCCGACGCATTCCGCT
The DNA here is from genome assembly GCA_028454225.1 of Lasioglossum leucozonium. NCBI lineage: Eukaryota > Metazoa > Arthropoda > Insecta > Hymenoptera > Halictidae > Lasioglossum > Lasioglossum leucozonium. The sequence continues at coordinate 900,058 of CM052205.1, read as the reverse complement.
TCAGTCATCGCGCGCGTCGCTTTACGGCACCCACAGCGCTCCCGAATGAAGATTTACCGGTTCTGAATCAATAGAAGTCGGTCTTTCGACCCTCCATCCGTCCGCCGCGCCGCGCCGTGTCAATTTTCTACAACCCTCGCGAATACCGAACGAATATTTGGCGTAGGAATGATTTCTTTAAACCCTTATAACCGGGTATCCGGGTATCTCCTTTCAATTTCTCTTTGAAACTTCTTCAACACTTTTCTTGACAAATATTCTTGAATCATTATAAATTAAGCTACATTTGCCAAATAAAAAACATCATTAAATAACAGAGAAATTTTGGTTATTGACGTATAATTTTAAAAAAAATTCTTAAAAAGGGGACACTAAAAAAGTGTTTAAATTGTTTAATAAGATGCCAGTGTTAACAACAGATCCAGACACTGAGCGCACAACGGTGCCCGACGTTTCTTTATTCATTTATTCAGGGGACACCTCACCCTTTATAAGTATTTATAGGGTCGGCTCGCTGCTTCTTCGCTGTCCCAGATACCGTAAAAGGACTTTAGCCGTGACGAACGACCACACCGACGACGCCGCATTCAACAGGCAACGAATGCGCCGCGGGAAAATAATTTCGAATACGAAAGAAAGGGGGTTTTAGAACCAGTCGAGTGTAAACGCGCCGATAACTTCGATAAATCGCGAGGACGATGACCGCGCCGATGGTTTTTTCATCGGGCGAATGGGAAAGGTCTTTCGACAAGATTTTGCTCGGCGGTTGTGCATTATACAGTGGGACCGCTTGTCCGACCAAGCCATCCTTCTTCTACTTAAACCGTCGATAAATGGAAACAGAAGAAACCGGGGGTTCCCTAACTATTGTCCGCTGACAGGGATTGATTTCGAGTAGAATCAGCGGTGTTCGGATAATATTAGATCTCACTGGCGAATATGAAAATATATTCATGTTTAAAAAGGAATTTTAATGTATATATTCGGATCCTTCCTCCCAAATAAAATAAACGAAACGAGAAGTTTAAGAGCCGTGCGAATCCGAACGTAACATTATCGAGACTGTGCAAACATTATCCAAATCTACCTGGCCGATCAGTCTCTTCCCATTCTCCTTAGAGCCAAAAATCCCACTCGTCTTCCGATCCCGTGGCCGTATTAAATTCGTATCATCGTGCCGATTGGCTTTCGCGGGGATCGATCGTCGACTCGTATCGCTTGGACGTAAAAGTAGGCGCGGTAGAAACGGTCCGTTACGAGTCGACCTGAATCCGCCATTAATCTCTGCCATAAATCGCGACGGTCCATTCGCCGCGTAAAATTTTTATCGGCGATACACCTACAGGACGAAAAAAGAAGATTGAAAGCTCAGCTTTTCGAAATAGGCGTTTCCACAATGAAACCGCCGCGCCGGCTCGACCATTAGACGATTCAAAAAGAGAGAAAACGAGACACGGTTCGAGAGGCGTTCGATTGGTCTGTAAGAAGAATTTTCGCAGGCGAAATGAGATCGCGGCCCGCTGCGGCCATTTTTGTCGAACGAGATGGCTTGCGGTAATTGGCCCCGGGAAGTCGAAAGGCGCGGATATAATGCGACCGGCTCGGCTCGACTCGCCACGGTTTTTTCATCGCGTCTTAGAAACCGGCGGCGTAGGAACCGAGCAAGCGAAAGCGCGATCCCACGAATCGGAAATCAAGATCTCCATAAATTTTAATGGCGACCGCAATCTTTTCAATGCAGATTCCCATTCGACGCGGTCGCTCGAACGTTAAGGGGAACGTCGATAAAAATTTCCTTTCCCGCGAGCTTCCGTGTCGACGCGTTTATCGGATTCGATCCGAAGAAAATCGGAGTAACCTGTATTTCCATAAATTTCCATAACTATTGTAATTTCTCTAATACGAATTTCCCGTCGAGGATAGCGACCGAGCCCAACGCCTTTCTTCCACGTTCGGTCTAAGTAGAAGCACCGCGATTTTCGGAACGAACCTGCGTCTCTGAGAATTTCGAATTGAAGTATAAGTGTGATTCTATGTAGTAATTCGATTATAACACGAATGAACTCTCCCTCTCTCTATCTCTCCCGGTGAGCAGTTTTTGGTGGGTGCAATTTAAAACGGTAATAATATTAAAGAAATTTAAAGATATTGTTATATTATTTTCAACCTGTTAAACAAATTAAGAGAGGAAATAAATTTTTATTTCACTCCAATTTGTTGTAATTCATCTAAAAAATTTTGCATAAAAATCCGCTGTCTATTTATTCGAAAATGCAACTAATTACAATGAAATGTTGTATACGTATTTCCCTAATGACTAATGACACAAAACTCCAAAATGAAAAATAAAATAAAAATTTGGCAAACTGCAACTTGTGAACGATGCACGCCATAGCTAGCGCAATTTCAGTAGCGACTCCCGCGAGCAGTCTCGGAGAGCGCGAAACGCGGAAATATTCATACGCGCGCGATGCGTACATCATCGGCGAGCCGGCTTTCTAATTTCAGCGACGTCGCCGAGGAGCCGGACCCAGCGCTCGGTTCAAGAAATTGAGAAAGTTGAGAACGAACGATCCTGTATTTTCATAAACTCGATGGCAATCCCGTCGAGACAGACTTCGCCACGTTGTATCGTTATAAATTCTTATATTCCGAGAGAAGTTTCCTCGTTCGGCTCGTTGTTGTCACTGTCGAAACGCGTTCTTCGTCTTGGATTCAGTCTGCTCTCCGGTGAAGAATATTACAATCGCGTCTGTTCGAGAGGCCGCGGATCGAGAGAAGCGGAAAAGCGTCGCGCGTTCGAGGAAGTTTTCGCTGGCAATTAGAATTCTTCTTCGACGCCGAGCGTCTCGCATTCTCGCCCCGAGAGGAGAGCGGAACGCTATCTTTCGCGGCGTAACCGTTTCTGGCAATTCTTTTATTTTGCTCCGGCATTCTCTTTTTTCACAGCGTTCGAATAGAATCCGCAAAACCGCCGCACCGCGCCGCGACGAAACTCGCGTTTCCCGTGGGCAGCACGTACATCCTGCTTAGAAGGGAATTGTTTTATACGGAAGAAGTATGCGACGGCGTGTACACGGGCCATGTACAAACCGCTACACGTTAACGCACACGCGACTCTATTACCGGGCCGCGTAAGTCCTCGCTACACCGGGAACGCGCAAGTAAATTTTACTTCGTGCCCCGAGCAAGTTTCGCTACGGAGCGGCGCGGCGCTGCGCGGCGTCGGATAAGTTCAGCCGTGGGGGGCTCGCAAATTTTCCGGCAATTACAAGGCACGTCCGAGACAACCAGTCTTCTGCGCGAGTTGTAATATACCCTGACAACGACGATGCTCGCCGAACTTACGCGTTCCTACCCGTCGAATTCCACATTATCGTCTTATCAGCGGCGCTAATTTCAATTATCCCGCACCGAGAGCATAGTTCCTCGGATATATGTATAGTCTGGTAGTCTCATCCGGCGACCCAGTTCTACGAATCGAGAGCTCCTCTCTTTCTTGCAGTCGCAATTAGTTTGCTCATTTAGAATGTCTTTGTAGAATATCTTTTCAAGCGCGACAAAACTCCTGCGTTCCGAACGAGAAAATGTTCTAGCTTGCAAAAATGACAAGGCTCTATTTTTAGATTTTGTGCAATTAATCGAATTGTTAAATTTTTAATATTTTACATTTAAAAATTTATCGAATCGATTTTCATGCGAGCAACTTCGTTATTTCAATAATTGAAAAATGAAAAATATAGGAGGTAGGTTCAGTGTTAAACGAAGAACATATGTTTGTCCGAAAATTATACATATATTGCTCGGTTTTGGAAACGAAAATGTAGCACTGCCTATTCATACCGTGAATCGCAATTACGAAGCATGAAAACATTAACAAAGACTGTCTGAACGCTACGTCATGCGTTATAATTGTAAATAACAACGTGCATAAAGTTAGCTCGACCTCCTTTAAGCAAAATAGGAGATCGTGGTGATCGCGCACGCGTAACTGTCGGTAGACGTGTTTATAATATACGAATAAAAATTTCCTGCGAACCAACAATTTTTCACTTAACGGTGAAGTTATTTTAAAGTGTTCATCCGATCTTCCTATAAACAAGAGGTACGCGGGCGTTTCAGTTCGAGAAATTGAGACGGTTCATTATAATAATTCTACTAACATCGCCGCTATTGGCAGAGTAGAGTTCCTATATTTTCCTTCCGTAAAATTCTGCGCGGAGTTCTCGCCGAACTTTTCAATTCCTCTCGAAATCAACCGAGATTCTTCTATCCTTGAGATTGCGGTGTGCTCTACGAAACTTCAATTTTTAATATTCCGGCTCGCCGATATAACCCAGATATTCTTGGAATTGCAAGTTCAATTATTGATCCGTCGGGAGCTTTTAATTTATCCTTCGCGGTTCTGGGTATTCGTTCGCAAGATTGCGAGAGATCGGTTCCGCGTTCGAAAGCGAACAGTCGATCGCGGTTCTCATGCGAAAATTTTCGGCGTTCCGAAGCATTCGTCGGGCGCACGGTGACTCTTTCCGCGCGGAAGCGAGAGACCTCGTAATCGATGCGTGAAAATTCGGTTCACAAAGGAAGGGGAACAGAGAAGAAACGTTTCGAACCTGAGACGCGCGGCGATGTCGACGTCTACGTCGAGGACGAATCGTGCGCGAGCGACGACGCGATCGTTCGAAATCATTTGCCGGAAAATTAAAAGAAAACTGCCGCGTCGAGAACGCGGACCGAGAGACCGACTCGCTTTTCCCCCGCCGCGCCAGAGGAGAGCAAATATACAGTGTGTTTTATAACCGAGGATTCTGCCGAGGCACGGGAGAAATCTTTCTGCTACCGATTCCTGAACAAAGAATGTTTAATCCCTCTGTTATCACCCTAATTTTTTTACCGTTCTAGGCTTTTAAAAAATCTAAAAAAATTCTAGAACACGTACGGAGTCCCTATTTTAACGGTTGCTCGCAAGGGTTGCACGTTCCAGTTTTTACAACTGGCAATTGTATTTTTGATCTACGAAATATGTTTTGGGTCTGGAATTTATTATAATTAAACATTGCGAAAGCTCGTCGGTAACAAACTTGTCTTCGAATTTCCGGTTCAGCTTTTACGGTAGATTATTCGCCCCTCAATTACACCTGACACCTCGTCTCCTCTTACACGCATTCACCGCGTCATCCGATCCATACGCCACCTAACGCTCCCCCATGGAAAAATTAAGAGAAAACCGTGAAACCGGAGGAATCGTCTCCGTGTTCTCCAAACGCTTCTTCTTAAGGGAGATTCTCGACAAGAGAAAGAAAGGATCGATCAATTTGGACTTCTTTATCGAAGGAAAACATGGCAACATGGAACAAATAAGACAATAACGATATGCAGAAAGTCATGGATAATTAGAACACTCCCAGACTAACGTAGTCGGTCGGGTAAAAATTTCTTAGTCGTCAAACTGAAACGAACAAGTACACAATTACCGCTGTTCTCAATCTTGCGACTACCATCTAACATGTTTGTCGGCGTGCTTCCTGTGCGCGGTGGCACGTCGCCGAGGAGGCTCTCGTAAGAGCCGGAAGCTGGCCTGGAAGAACCAGAAGATCGTTCGTCGCCGTTCAAACGATCCTCTCGATCGATGAGCAAAGTCAGCCTTCTCTGCCAAAAGCTGTTCATCGAGATCGATGGCAGAATCCGCTCTCCCTAGCCAAGATTTCGCAACGATGCGAATTATCGTCAACATGGTAATAAAAAATATTTTTCGGAAATTATTCGCGAGATCGCGGAAAGAACCGGCGAGAGCTGGTTGCGGCGATTATGCTTCCAAAGTATTCCCAGACGAAGTTCACAGCTCTGTCGAGTCTCCCTGGTCCCAATGCTCGCGTTCAACCGCCTCGAAACTGTTATTCCGCGACGTAACTCGCGAACTTCTGTTCTCGCAGGCAGCTGCTCGCTGCTATCTGCTTCGCGGAGCCATGTACGCTCGCACCGCCTTCGAGTTTTGACTGACTTCTCCTAATTGTGAGTATCTTTTCCATCTTTCGCCGTGGCCCGATCTCGCTGTTCCATTTTGCTACACGGTTGCTGTCTCGGCGCTGATTACGGAGACGTAGTCGTCGGTGAAAATTCCATGTATTTTATCGTTTTAGAAAATTTAGAAATTTCTAGATTACAGCATATTATTAATATAACACATTTGCTCGCGATATCTAATTGTATTCAATTATCTTGAGCCCAACGCTCACACAATCCTCAAACGTCTCCCTATTCTATTAACTGAACACCTCGGTCGTCCATTATAAACCGCACAGTGAACCCAATTCCGATCAAAAAAGAGTAAATTCCGGCTCAGAAAATCCACGATTGAATTAGGCAAAAAGGTCCGGCTCCTCGAACACTGGCGAGGACCGAATTATTCGAATACCGGACGCGGGGTAAGGCTATTAAGAAAATCGCTCGGTGAAACGAGCGAACGTTAGGGAACCGGAAGCGGTTGAAAAGCGACGGTCGCCCCCGGCCCCGGAACGTCCTCAGATTCGCCAGTTTTAATAAAGCAGAAACGTTTCTCCGCAAACGAGTCGGATCACAACGAGCGCGGGTGAATTCCGCGCGTATCTTCCGTCGGATCGAATGCGGGGCGGCGCGGCGGCCGCGTTTTCCGCGTTTTCCGCGCGGGCCGTCGACGTGCTCGCCGACCCTCCTCGCGGTCTTCTGCAACCGTTTTCGAGTGTAACGCACCGCTCGACGGACAAAAAGGCCGCGGAGAAAACGCGGAACGCAACAGTGGTAGAAAAAGAAAGCTGGACCGGAGAGGGAAGCAGCGCGGAAACCGTGGGGAAAGAAATAGACGATGAAAAGGGGGGAGGAGGAGATAGAGAAAGCAAGAGAGAGAGAGAGAGAGAGAGAGAAAGAGGGGTGGAGGAGAGGGAGAGAAAGATCGCGTAGAAGCGGGCGCGCGTTGCGGGAAATTGCGAGAGAGGGTACACCATAAAGGTGTTCCTCGCAGTGTTGCAGAAGCGCTGAATGCGTCTAGACAGTCCCACTTCATGCGATGAAAAACACCGCAAGCAACTCGCGCCAATGTAAAGTTTCATTATTTACCGGCGTGCCGCATCCTCCTAGCCTAAAGTTTTCCCTGAGCTTTTCGCCCCTCTTCTATTTTTATACAACTGTATGTATATATTTTGTACGAAAACCGTCGAGTGAAACGAGCCTCGAACCTTTTCGTTCTCTGCCGCTTCTGTTTCTACGGCAGACGCGGAAACTGACATTAATTTTCCGGATTTCTCTAACAGCAGCCTCGCGAACTCCCGCGAACAATCGTAGAACCTTTGATTTCATGGTATCGATAGTCTGTACAAGATGGCTGACGGCGCGGAGGATGTAAAGACAGAGATCCGTACCGTCAAAATTTAATCGAAGATTCGGTTTGCGGGGACGGCTGTCTCGTAGAAGTCGATGCAAATCACAGACGAAGGAAGAACGGTTCCCGACCCCCAGCCACGAGTTAATCAAGACGTCAGTTGATAGAGACATCGATTAATTGATGCACCGGCTCGGCCCGGAGCCGGGCTCAGCGACGTGACCGTTAACAGAGACGTTGATTAATCGACGAAACCCTTAATCGACGCTTCCGATACAGCTGGTGGTAACGAGGATGAGCTGTCTAATGGCAGAAAGAGCAGAAAGAGGCGGAGCCCGGACGTCACGGCGGAAAATTAAAATTTTCTGCCGAACTTGAACAGAGTCCATTTCTTGACTGCAAGGTTGAAGTTCGATAAATACATATATATACCGGGTGTCCCATCAAAATCGATCGCCTCGGATATCTACGAAATTATTTACGGAAAATGTTTCAAACGAAAGTTGAATGGTATCGAGGAGGACACATATACTGTATACATATAAAAACAGATCTCAGACAGCGGGACACAGCTGTCGCAAAGGAGAGAGACGCGGGACGAAAGTGGCCGACGGTGTGCCCGACGGCGTCATTATCGAGCTCGACAGGAGAATTGCCCGCCGCAAACGGCCGACTCTTGGATGCCATTTTTCGATGAATAATATTGTTTGGGATTTTTCGATGACGCGACTTGCTGAGGAGAGTCCCGATTAATTTCGTACAGCGACGATTATTTTCGCTAGCAAACTCTAGCCTCTTCATGCGTCGGATGACCGATCTCCGTGAGTCCTAACGGTAGAGGAAGCAAAACTTTTCTACGGTGCCTCGGATGGATATCCTAATTCCCCAAAGTCCACAACGAATCTGTACCGAAAGATGCACGAAGGAACTCGACGGATTCTGCTTCCGCACTTCTGTGTGTTCTTCGGCGATCAAGAGGAAGTTGCGAGTTCCTGGGTCAAGCGGCCCTTAATCAGCAAGAGCCAACATTTCGGATGATTAATACGGCGCACCGTCTTTGGCAGAGCGTGGCGGTGGGGTGCGGTGGTATTCGAGGCAAAAACGAGAGGACAGGGGAACGCGTGCGTCCAAGAGGATTAAGAATTGAGAGAGCGAGGCTCCGGTAGGAACTTCGCGGAGAGGACGGTCGTTACGGATTCTTTTTTCACCGGGTAGCGGACAGGACGCGTCAAACGCGACCGATGCACGCAGCTGCGCTTGTCCACTAATTTAAATTGCCGTTTCGCCGGCGCAGCGCGGCGTATTGCTAGGAGTAATCAAGCCCGGCCCGGACGGAAGAGGACGCGGTCCACGCACGCGGTGCGCCAGGCCTTCTAATTATTTTTCGTCGGTAGAAAATTACACGTGCCCGGTTTGGCTCGACGCCGACGACGCCGTATACCGGCCGCATTCCCCGTGCGTCCTGTGGTCGTCGCGACGCCGCGCAACGTACCGTCGCGCCGCTGTCGTCGACAGGCTTTCCACGGTGTATCCGTGTTTCGTCACGCTCGGGTTTCCGCGTCGACGTGCGCGACAATATAAAACGACGCCACTCGAACCGCTTTCGCCGCTTTTCAGACGGTTATCGCGCGGTCTACCTGCGAGTATCGACGATCCGTCCCTGCTCCCCGCGGATTCCTACGGCGAAAAGCGTGAAAACCGCGATTCCGCTCCGATGGAGACTTCCGCTTCCCGACGCGACGCGACGCGACGCGGCGGAGACTCAGACCCTTTTTAAGCCACTATCGATCCGCCAGAAATATCTTTTTGCCCGCAAGAAGCGTGTAACTCGCGTCGCGCCGCGTTGTCTGGCTGTTACATCGCCGCCCCTACGCCTGCGTTTTGGACAGTTACACCAGCGAAATGCTCGGAAAAGTGTTCGCGCAAATCGGTGAAATTTTATCTCGCAATAAAAGGTACCATTTTTTAATAACGAATCATTAATCGACATTTTATTAAATAAAACATTTCTTCAACCAGCGCCCTCCATGTTTTTCATTTGCTAAATTTTTATCCTCGTGTTAATGTTTTCAAACATCGACGACCAACGCGTTCCGTTATTGTACTTTTACGGAAACGCAATTTTAATAATTCGCGCTGCTGTTGCAGCAGTGAAAACATTTAACGCGAACAATAGCTTCGAAAGAAAATTTTTCGCCGCACGCATTGTGCAATGTTCAATTAAAAGTTACATGCCCGGTGACGCGTCAACCCTCGTAGAGACGAACTTGAAACTCCGGTAGAACGTCCGACAGAAACGTAGAACCATAAGAATCTAGTCTAGAAATTTAAATAGTCGGAGAGACGTCGTGCTTTCTCGTTCGAATCGCAGACATTCGGGGAAGGAAAATTGATATAGGTACTTGTCAAAAATCTATCTGTCGCGGGGAGAATTTACCAACGATAACTTCCGCCCCCAGCCACGTGGCTCTTCAGCCATCGCGTTTGTAGCGAGACAGCGACTACAAACGTCTGCGTGGCTGACATTCGTATCGCGGGATCGAATGTTTCACGCAAAGTGCACCTTTCGACGGACGCAAATTCAGGGAAACGAGAATGTCCATTGTCGATGTCAGCCCGAGAATAAAAAGCATGGAAAGTATACATCCGAGGAAAACCGAAGGAGAGAGAGAGAGGGAGAGAGGGAGAGGCTTTACCCCCTTGGAGATGGAGCGGCGACGTCGGATCGCATGGCTGACTTGTTACCCCTCATTGAATGCCCACCATCCGTATAAAGACAATTCTCTTCCGGTCGCTGCTCCTGACGTCTCGAGAATCTATACTTCGAGCGCCATTCATCTTTGATCTGTTCGGCTGCGCGCGAGATACACGATGCTCCGCGTCGCGGATTTGACGGCGACGCTCCATTCCGTTCTCTATTTTTCATTCTCGAACCTAAGGGACCCGCTCGTTTCAGGAAATCCATCGTGTCGATAAAAGTCACCGAGAATCGAGCGCGTTAGCCGAACGGCCCGAGAAAAACGTGGCAACAGGAAATTCGTCTTGGAAACCGTTCTCTCCTCCCGGCACTGCCAAATTTATCCTTCGCTAAGAACACAGCGCGATACGACCGGCCGCGGTTGCTTCGTGGTTTCCAAACACTCGTGATCCACGTGATCCCGCAACGTTTATTCTTCCGAAATAACAGGTAACAATGAAACCAGTTTGTATTGGATCCACAATTTTTCTACAAAGTACTCGTTTGATTTTAATTCGACGAAAGCAAAATATTTTCGGAGAACACGCCGAGAGTCCCGGAATCGGTTGTTAGACCGGCGAACTGTAAAAGGATCAAGACAGGGCACGGTCCGAGCGATCCACTCGACTTCATCCCCCATGAATGATCAATGGAGAGTTCCGCAAGCTGCGGGGCCCGGGTCCGCAGTGTTTACGTCGTTGAACTGCACGGTGAAATATTCAAGTGCATTACGCAATAAATACGATTGTAGGGGATGAAGGGCGGGGAACGATTAACGGGATCGAAGGGCGGTCCGGAGGCCGGAACGGCTTAAGACCTCGCATTGTGTACCGTCCACGGATCAAAGGTGGAGAACTACGGTTTAATATCTCGGAAGTACGAACCCGGCGAAAGGGATAAATTGGAAAGCGAAACGGTGGACTGAGGGAAAGCGCCGAGGGCGTGAAAGCGCGTCTCGTCGAGCGTGCTCTCGTGGCGAAGGGGATGAACGGGGAAAGAGTGACACACATACACACACACCCAGAGAGAGAGAGAGAGACAACGATGCGTGCAGCGGCAATGAGAGAGCCGTGCCGAGAACAATGTCAGCGTCTGTCGACGTCCTAAGATAAAGAGAAAACTCGGCGCGGAACGGTGGATCCCAGGCCCCCCCACAGAAGACGGCGGTTTTGCCGTCGGATGGAAATTACGTAGGCAGGGCCGCACAGAGGAACCATCACCACGGAAACGCCCCACGGCCGTTCTGTAATCAAGATGGGTATTACATTTCCGGTAATGTCGTTGCGCAAGTTTGCGCCCCCGGTGCCGCGGATGATGAACTAAAGTGCTGCGAAAAATTCGATCAACCTGCTTTTCCGAACGAACTACCCCCTTCGCTACGACCTTTGCGACCCGCCAAAGGCGCCCAGACAAACCGACCTCGCAACTCCCGACGATCCTCCTCTGCGAACCGCTCCGTGAAACCACTATTAGCGACGATTATCCGATGGTTTTCGGGTTCTTCGAGGAGCCACGGCTGAATCGAAAGTTTTCGATCGCTCGCACCCCTTCGGTCGACGATGGGCCATCGGGAACAGGGTCGACCGACTCCGAAAATTTACGAAACATTTCATACTAGACACGATTAGATAGCGAAATAAATTCATACTTGATCGAAGACTTCACTGAAAATATATAGGAAGAACCGAGGAGAATTCTGGACCCACTTCACCCCCGTGTTACCGCGACCGAATTCGACTGAACCGTGTTTAATATCAGAGATATTGTTTAGGCTGATATTTTACGTGAGCAATCACCGATACTCTCTCAATAATATTGATTCGCGGCGCGTTTCATACGCTAGCGCTAATTAAGAGCGTCGACGTCGAAAGACGATAGGTGATCATCGAGTTATCCAACTAATTGAGAATTATCGATATAAATATTCAGCACTTCCATTCGTCGCTATCGGAATAGCGGTGCAGAAATTAAGGAAGCCAGGACAACGGATCAACGATGCTTTCAAGAAAATGTCTTCGTTCGGGGGGGATAGTTTGGTCGGGGCGCATCATCGGCCGGCAAATTAATTTTCTACCTGCGATATTGCTAAAACGTTTCCCGTGTCCGGACGTAGCAAAACAACGCCTAACGGCCGGGACACGATGACTCTGTTCGCGTGGAGGGTTTTCCGAATACAATGTCCACACAGTCGGAGTGACCCAAAGGCGAAGTGGCTAGCAAAAAGTGTTTGACAGCGGCTGCCTCGACGGAGCGCGACGTCCGCGTCCGGGGGGGTAGATACGTCTGCTGCGACGAGCGCAAAAACATCCCCTTGTCTAAACGTCCGCCAGTGGTCTTCAAAGGAAACGGCTTGTAAGCCTTGTCTGTCGCGTTGAGCCGTGGGTATTACGTTGGGGAAGTGGCCTGCCGAATGTAAAGTCTGCGGCCCCGAGGAAGCCGCGCAGACACTCGCGGAAACGGATAATCGCGGACGTTCGATAAATTCTATCGGGTTGCCTTTGAGTCACCGACGATCATTTCAGTTCTCGCCGTTTCGAGGATCTCGGAATTATTTTAATCCCTTGTAGTATTTATCAAATACTTTTAACGCTTGGTAGACTTGGTGTTAGAGGTCATAATGAAAGGGTTGATTTCTGCCGGTAGAACGATTTGATTGCTAAAATTAATTAATTAAGTCTTATTTGGAGCAAGTCTAGACGTCTGATAGATCACCCCCCCGACAGCATCGGATCCGAATAACCTCGAAACGCGAACGTTCCGTGCCAGCTTCTTCAATAATTGTTCCCTTCGCGGCTGAAGCGAGAGGAAACCGCGTAGCCCGCGAAAGAGGAGAGTTATAGAAGGAAGTAATTTAGTCGGCGAGCAAATATTCGCGCAAACAAAGACCATCCCTCAACGCGCAGTCGGCGAACGCGGCAAATCGGGCTTCTTATGCTGGTGCGTATATTACTTTAACCCTTCCGCTACGACAAATGTTCACACATACCTATAGCAACGTGCTCGAAAATTTTCCGAACAAATAATTAACCTCAATGAAACACCGAACTAGCTGATTCACCGTATCGATAAACCTGTCTCGCTAACATTAAAATTTTCATCGAAAATGCAACGTGATTACGAAGCCAAACATTAGGTCAATATAAAATAGAACACAACGAATGTCCTGAAGAGGACGTTTCTATGCCGTTGAAAGCCTTATCTTTTCCCAGTCAGAAGACCATTATGTAAATGCACCCTTTTAAGGGATGATCGATGAAAATACAAATTGGATGGCGGTTCTAATGGCTAAGGGAAGCGATTACGTCGGTGTTCCTGCTCTAAAAAATGTTATTCTCGCTGGTTCATTTTCAAGAAATACACAAAGGACCATGATTAAAGTCAGCCCCGCGAGAAGGCTCGATCCCCGAGTAAAAGTTTGCAGGCAGCTTGCGTTAACGAAATCGATCGAGGTCGCGAATCGCCTGGCAAGCGTCGTCGTCGTCGTCGTCGTCGTCGTCGCCGCCGTCGCCGCCGTCGCCGCTAACAAGATAAACACCGCGGCGCGGCGGCTAGGTGGGCGTTCGTAGGGTGGCGAAAGGAAAGGAGAATCCATTTGTAGTTTAAAGTTAACGCGACGGGACGGGAGCGCGGGCGGGTTCCATCATCCGGTTCCCGGGGCCGGTAATAAAACCGTGGCCGTGAAAGGAGAGGAGGAGGAGAGGAGAACGAAGGGTCGTACGGGGGACAAAAGCCTGGGCGAACGTAAAAATGTTGAGTGCCGTGAACGAAGTGCGAAACCATAACGGCGGAATGAGATCTCGCGAGCGACACCCGCTGAAACAATGTGACCGTCTGGCCCGCCGAAAGCCAGGGGAGAGAAGATCGTCGGAAAGACGGTGAACGGGGAACGAAAGAGAACCAGAGGAGGATATCCGGAAGCGCCGAAGAAGGGCCAGCGAGGAGGAGGGGCGGCGCGGCGGTTAAGCCGGTGGCTGGATATTGCGCAGTGACGCAAACAAAAACCACCCAGCCCACAAATCCCCTTTCGAGGCTTCGCGTTTCGCGGCGAAGAAAAGTCCTCCGACAGCCCTTGGCTCCGCGTCGGCCAGGGATGAACGCCGCTATCTCCCCGCAAAACATATAAACTTGGACAGCAGAAGGCAAGAAACTTAATTCACTGGAAAATACACAACGGATAAAGGTCTCCTGGTCCCGAGAGGTGGCTCGCGCGAGGAGGGAGAGTCGAGTCTTCCTCGTCCCCCTGCTTTTCGTCTTCCTCTCTTGCCAAACGAGGCCGACCCGGCAAAAGGATCTCTTCGGTCGGGCCAGCCTCGACCGCAACCTCCGCCGTCCGCTGCTTTAATGTCCAGGAAATAATCGTAAATATGTTCAATGTCAACCGACGGTTTTGCCCTCTTTTTACCGGCGTCGCGTCGCGCCGTTCGAGCAATCCCGAGCACGGCCGAGACGCGGACCGGTGCGCGACCGATCGCGTTGAAAAATTTATTGCAATTACCGAGCGATCCCGGCCGCGCCGCGGTTCACTCTCGTCGATGCCTATAATCCGTTTCTATGGCGCGACCGTTCCTACTACCGTCGCGTTGCTCTGCCCCCGAGAGCATCGAGCGAACCGCGCGTCTATTCACCCGCCATTTACCCCCGACAAACCCGTCCCGACTTCGAATTGATCGCGAAACCACCGGTACACGTCCAGGAATTACTCGATTTGGCGGACTGCGAAGAAGTTTATGTGTCTCCGGTACTCGTCGACTGATCGACCGTGGCCTTTATCCATCTGGACACGCTCCCGGTATTTACCCGCGCTAACTGCGTCGCTATGCGCTCGTTCCACGATCGAAAGACGTTTAATCGGTCTCTCTCTCTCTCTCTCTCTCTCGCCCTCTCTATCTCAGCCACGACGAACCCGAAACACCGATCCGTGGTTTACGAGCACGCTGCGGTGCGGCGCATGATTTATGCCGAAACCCCGACCACCGTTTGCTCTTTCGCCACCTCATAAACAACGGGGACACCGGATGCCCGTCTGCGATCCCTGCCCGAGCGATTGAGCACCGTAGGTGAGCCGCGATCTCTCAGCGACGCTGTAAGGAGATACTCACTCGCCATTTCAACAGATTTTTCAACCTCCCCAGATTTCGGAATCGCTTTCCGCTGTCACTAGATCGGCGAGCTTCTACATCTTTTTGAAGGTCAACGATCATTTCTAAAATAAGAATTGTAAAATAAGAACTGTCAAATAAGATTTATATGGATAATGAATTTTGATAAATGGAACCTGTTCAGACTCCTAGAATGTAATTTTCGATTTTTCAACAATCAAACCAAAAAGATTAGGTGTTCCGTTTTCGAAAGACTGCACCGGTGTGCACGGCATCGCAACGGTAGGGTAATAATAACAGTTTTATTCGTAGCCAAGGGGAATAATCGGCGAGGAAATAGAATGGAAGGAACAAGGGTTGCAAGCGACGCGCGCGCGAACCGCGAATTCAAGAACAACTCACGTGCAGGTCCATGGCTCCAGCTCGGCTCGGGCCGGCGCGGCGCGGCGCGGCGCCGCGTTTCGCGCAAAACAAAAGACGCACCGAAGCGTTCGCTCCGCGGTGAAAACCGACCGGGTTAAACTTACGTGAAATTAATCCAGAACTCGAGTCCCGGCATTCTCCCGCCCGGCTTGTTATCCCACGGATGAATATTGTTGCTCATGTGAATACACTAAATAAATTACGACGTTTCAGAAACAGCGGCGGAACATAATTTAATCACATTCCGCGGAAGTGAATATGAAGGTAACCCCCAAAATAATTTAATTAAACGCTAAACACGCAGATGTAACGCGGCGCGGAGGCGGGGAACACGCGGACAACGCTGCGTAACTGTGCCCGCCGCGGCTGTTCCGCGCAACGGTTGTCCCCGCTGTTTGCCTTGTCAACGAGGAATGATCCCGCGTCTCCGACGCTACCATTTTTCCACAACAATTCCACTATCGCCGGGAAAAGCAGCAATCGACCGCGCTCGTTGCCCTCCGCTTAGCGATTATAAATTGAAAAACGGAAATGTTGCCTAACTGCGATTCCAACTAGACAGTGCATAAATTTTAGGTGTAGTTTAAAATACTATTATTATTATTTTCACCTTATGAAACTAAGGAGAATAAATTCCCGTTTCACTCCAGGTTGTTGCATTTCAGCTGGACAATATGTATTTTGCATAAAGATCCGCCGTCTAGTCATAAATGTACTTGATAGTTAATTTTTGTATTATTCTCTTTACTTATTAATTGTCTACAGTTCTTAAAGGTGCGAACCAATCCAACTTCCCTTAGCGCTTAAAGCAGAACCATCGAAATATGCAACAATCGTCGTTAAAGCTCCGCAAGAGCTCCGAAGAGTTTCGAAGCCGGGGAGATTTCAAGGGCGCGGTAAAACAAACGTTTGAAAAATCAAAATTAGTTTTCTCCCCCTAGAATGCCGTTAAAATCCTCTTTGACCGTTTCCATCCCCCGTCTTCATCGTCACCCCCGCTATTTTTTTGCATCCCCCGGCGCATAGAGTGGTCGCGTCGATACATAAAAAAAACAAAACTGAATAGTGCTCGATACGTAGCCGGACAAACTGGTCGTTCGCCAATAAGGGTGCGCGTATCATCGCGGCACGCATACCGATCGCTTCAATTTCACCGAACCTTCCATCGAACATCAAAAGCTTTCGCATTTTACGTCACGCACCGCGCCGCGCCGCGCATCACATTACGTCTTCCTTTCTGCCGCATTCACAACGAGATCAAACGGAGGTCGGAATTCGAACGAGCTTGCAACCGGGTCCGGAGGATGCCTGGGCTCACGGTATTTATTTTAAAAGCGACGGAGGGAGAGCGGGTTGCTACGAGCTGCCCGGGGAATGGTTTTCAACGGAGCTTCGGGAATTACCGACGTCGTAAATAACGTATCCGCGGTCCCTTCTTTTCGACTGTGACACGCGCGCGCACAGACTCGAAAGAAGATCGGGGAATATCATTTTACGCGAGACTGTAACCCCCCCGAAAAAATCCGAATATAAATAACTTACGATCTTCTGTGCTCGGTGTGAATTATTCCTGATCGCGTGGTCGCAAACAATGCATTGATTCATTGTACGCGGCTACGTTGAATTACGCAGCTTGACGTTCTTCTTCATCAGCGAAACAACAATAGCTGAGTGCGAAGGACGCCGCCGCCCCTCGATTCGCTGGATAAATTAATTACTGTTTACGACACGGTGACGCTTTCGAAAAGTCCGCGCGTGGGGTGCTTCAACGAACCTGTTACAAATTATGTCAGGTAATCCGTTAATGATTTGAAGCGTTTCTTTTTGAATATACATACGCGGAAATTGTTACAAAATGTTTCATCCGATCGGTTTGACAAGATTGTTTCATTCGCAAGAACAATTAAATATTTTATCCGAAATTTTGGGATCGCCGACGCATTAATTTGAAGATGCACCTAGGCACGCTATTAGACAAATATTACTGTCGATCATCCGTCTGCCAGCCAGAGACCACGGTTTTGCAATCGGGGGAAAACTGCGAGCAACCCCTACCCCTCGCCCCGGCCCGGACCGGTGACTTTCTCCTGTTGGCGGGCCGCATTTGTACAAAAAACATTTTAAGCCGCAAAACTGGTCAACCCCGACAAAATGAATACAGAGTTTGATAGTAATGTTTACAATTCGTGGGGGGGGATTTTTAGTAAATGCCTGGCGGCGGCTTGATATGCAAATGCCACCTGGGAAAAAATTCGACGGCGGTTACCCGCGGGCGAGTCCCCGTGCGAATGCCGCATTATCATTTCCCGGGCTCGCGTTTTCCCAGCACGCACGCGCACGCGCGTACAAACACACGCACTCGTACGCGGCCGTTTATTTGTACAAAGGACACGGGAACGATACGTACGCGGCCCCGACGACATCAAAGTGGAGACAGAATTTTGCTGCGGGGGTCTTTAACTCGATGTTATGCGGGGATCGAAAGGACCGCATTGTACGCGCACATGGGGAAATTTCGATGTAAATCGAGGAAACGACGGGAAGAACCGGGAAACGCGGAAATTAACCCGCGTGCCGCCGCCTTTTCGACGCCAGGAATTGTTGCCATTTTTCTTTTCTCGGGCATTATCAGATCGCGGATCTCTCCTCGAAATTAATAATAAACAGCTAAATAAAAATTTCTTTCGATCTTCCGACCTCTTAACCGACTGCTTAAAATATTAATCATTTTTGTTATAAATACATAAAATCTCCGCAGTCTAGCGATTATTGACACTAGGTTTTCACAGATTCTACAATGTATATTAATCGGTACAGCTAATAAAATTTTTTAACATATTTATGAAAGTTTTCCGATTTGCGAACGATAAAATCCACTGGCTATGATGCAAAATACGTGGACGTGTGCGTTATGAATCTAAATTGCAAATTTACACTTTTCAGTAACCATAGCAACAGATCCAAAAATATTTCATGAGATCGTCTCTGTTCTACAGTACAACAAATCTTTCGCTGATGCGAAAACATTGTTTCGATATCGATTTTCTGTGAGAATCGTTACATCGACCAAAACAGGTGTAACGCGTCAAGTTGCGTTCCGTGATACTGTTTTAAACGAGAACGACTAGTTACAGCAAACTAAAATATCGTAGCAAAGTTGCAAGACGAACGCGGACGAATATAATTGCCAGTAATAGAATGCCTTTGGTTCCCGGTCTGTATCCTAGCGTGACCTTCATAAAAATCGCGAAACGTCGGGAATGCGAAACAGCAAAAAGAACGAGTTCATCGTAACGCTGTTGATAACGAGTAGACAGTTTTCCATATTGCCAGCAGAGGCGGAAGACGAACGCGACAAAGCCGGAGCCAGTCGAAATTAAAACACAGCAATTTCAGAATATTATTCCCGTTTAATCGGAACGTCTCTGTCCGCCAATCAACGTCAAATCCCGCGTTTCTGAAACTAATTCGCATCTACCGTCGTTGTTGCACGCGGAAAACGGTCGGCGGCGCCCGGCGAAATGGTGCAAGGGTGAAAACACTCGCGTTGAAAGTAATGGGGACAAAGGCGATCGCTGATGCAATTAGCGCGCGACATGTACACGCGTTTGCATTCACGTGTATTATTACGAGGATCTGTGTACTGTAATAATTGAATAACAGTTAGGGTGGTGTCCCGGCGAACGAAATGCAAATACGGAAACATTTGTCACGAAAATAACTACGATAATAATAATAATAGGCGAACAGAGGGTGAGAGAGAGAGAGAGAGAGAGGGGGGGAGAGGGAGGGAGAGAAGAGAGGGTGGAATTATTAGTGTAATTTATGGGTCACAACGGTGCGCGAAATTGAACGAGCCACGGGACTCCGTGCACACTATAATTAGCGAGCCAGAAATAGGATAGGCCATCAATGTTCTTACGGCCATTTGCCGCTAATGCAACGTTACCTATGTATATAAGACGTTGTCAGGAAGTTCGTCGGCGCTGCGATCGCTCACGCTCGGGAAAGTAAACTTTTCTCCAATGAAAAGCCGCCACCCCTAATGGTCACGCTGCTAAAGCGGAGCTTTATCATCGACAGCGTTGTCATGGCCGACGTTCAAAGGCTGTCTCGTATCGATGACACGAAAGGCGTCGCAAGTTACTTTCGCGTAGACACGATCTATTAACGAAGTTCGCGCGACGTCATGTTTAACGAGGCCTTTCACGAAGACTTTCCGGCGCTAAATTTAATCCTTGATACCTGGTTCTGCAGTACCGACAATATTCCGGTGGGTGTCGTGTTACGGATGAAACATCACTCGCGGACAGCGATACACCGTTGCTGGAGGCAAACAGGATTGATCAGGATTCAGAATAGAAAGGGGCATACAGAGCTCGAGGGTCTCAAAATCATTCTCTAAGTCAGTTCCATTTATTGATTTCTTCGTATAAACTCCTCGGATCATGGCGATTCCGCAATCAGGTTACAGATTTTTGCACCGTAGAAATCTGAAATGCACGATCTCTATGCGACCGCCGATCGGCAACAGATTAATCGTTTAGCCAGTATCGGAATATTAATTATTCGAAATATGATTGCCAGTAAACCGCGAGTCGTGCGCTCGATAACATTTCCTCGTCCCGGGGATATCGGCATGGAAATCTTTGCATGAAAAAAAACCTGAAAGTTAGCCGGACGTCCATTATTTTATATTCGAGCATTTAATTCGCCCACCCACGCATCGCCACCCCGCGCCGCGCCGGGGATTCGCAGAAGCATCGCTCGATGAAAGCATTCCCGACGACCAAAAATAATGCGGCCCCCCGAACGACGACGGTGTATTTATTCTGCCAGGCTGCGGAGCACAATGGCGGGGTTATATTACGCGTTAAGCGACCGTCCAGAGGGGTTAAGAAAGCAGCCCGACCCTTTTTTCCATCGCGTCGCCCAATTGAGATCACAGTTGATCTATTTTAATGGCGCACTTCGGCGAGACACTTGAATCGCCTCAAAAGAGGATGCTAAGAGACGACTGGATCGAGGAGGGGCTGAACACAGAAAGCCCGGAAGAACGGGGGTGGACAAGGGTGGAACGCTCATCCACGGTTATTTCTTGGCCGAGAAAACTATCCCTCTGAATGCAGGTCAGGGTGCTACGACCGTGGAACCCTCGCTGAACACGAATAATCGCTTAAAAATATATTTTATCTTCGGGCATCGAGCTTCAATAATGGCTGAACCACTTGGGCAACGATGCTCGCGCCATTCGTACGACTAATCTTTGAAAGAGTACATCGAGTCCAATTTATGGACAATTAATGTTTCATCGATGCAAGAAATGCCAGGAGCCAAATGAAATATAAAGTCCTGGCAAAGTGTAACTTTTGAAACTTCCCCACCAGAAATCGGAAAGCCGGGGGATGAATTGAAAAGCGATAAATTAAATCAACCCTTCCCGCGTCTCAAGATAAAACAAGAAACCGCATGAAAAAAAGTTCTCTTGTTTTTTGGGTTCCGGGATGCTTCCGGTCCAAGGAAACTTGGAGAGCCTGTTCAGTGGTTCTCAAGATGGGTTCGTCGAGCACGGTTCTTCTCGTTCGTTTCGTTCTCGCAGGGGGCCATGAAGAATTCACGGTTGCCGGAGAGTTACCGGAAAAAGTTGCGACCAGCGGAGGCGGAAGAATCGCAAGTTCGATCGAAAGTTTCCGTGGTTTCGGTGAATTCTTAAAATTGCCGGGGTCCTCGGGGTGCCCTAGCCGAGATGCCCCGCGGAAAGACGGCACTGCGCCACCCTGAGCACGGGGATGGACGAGAAGAGAAGAGAAGCGAGGAGAAGGGTGGTGGTGCGTGTACACGTTGCTACTGTGCGCCGCCCGAGGCCAGGCCATTAGACGGCGACAATGCGCACCCTTTTCCCGACTTTTATACGTATTTCCGCCATTACTGCGCATTCTATGTCGCAATAAATTCTTTCTCCGTCGCATTAAAATTCTTGAAGGGCATTCTGAATACTTGGCGCGGCGCGGCGATATTGATGTCCCTCACTGGGAACAAAACGGCTGCGTTACACCCTCTTCTTCCTCCTCCATCGTTTCCACCCCCTTCGTCTTTCCACCGCCCCCCGCCTCGGCGACGATGGAGAGCGCGACGAACACACCATTTCGGAAAAGAGTGCACGCACGGTCTCCTCTCTCTGTGCGAACAGAAGGGGCCATTAGCAGCAGGTATACCGTTCCACGTGTTAACTTTCACCCCCTTCTAAAACCGTTGCAACTTCGGTTGCTCTCTCCCTCGCTCCTCTAGCTTTAAGCGCCCCACGAGTACTCGGTCCTGGACCGAACTGCGCGCTGAATTTCTAACGTCCGACTCTGCGAAAGAAAACCAACTAAAACGAGTCGCGGGGCTGTTTTACGGGGGGTGAATAAGAGCGACTCTCGCGGGGATGGGGGGGGAGGCGACGCGACACGCTTTCATCGCGACCGAACGTGACGAATTCACGGTTGCCGACTCCTTTATTTGCGTTTCGTTCCGAGTTTATCCAGTTAAGCAAAGATGCTCTTGGCTTTCTTATAGTCGTCCAATCGATTGGTACCGAGTACAATCGCCGGAGCTCGAGGAAAGCGATTCTCGAATGGAATATCAAACCGTTTTAAAGCAACAAACACTTCTGAGGATTCCGACACTGCCATTGTTGGATTCCGAAATAACTAGATCCCTTCTACAGGGTGCATTCGAAGCATCGGAATGTTCTACGTATCCGCGTTCCGCGTTCATTTTAGAACGCGGAGCTTATCTTGGAAAGAATGCTCACCCTCTTGTAAACGTATCTAAATGTCTGCTTTATCCCTTACGGCGGGACAATTGTAATTCCAGATTTTTCTTGAATGGAAAGAAAAAACTTCTTCAAGGTGAAAGGTGAAACATTTCGAGGTCGCGGCATCCCTTTTGCGGAACACGGGTCTCTTCGTAAGAGGAATAAAAGTTTTTCTGGGGAAAGGGTACCGTGATCTCTTTCTTTGATCTTGCAAAAAATTTTCCGTTTGTAATACAGCTCTTTCAAAAGCGTTCAAGAGATTCGAGCGACGATCGTTCCGTCGTTTAAGATCGAGACAATGCAGGGAACGTCGACGTGTCTTGTATTCGTCCGATAAAATTAGACGAAAGCAAGCTTACCGAAACACCATAAAGATTAAAAATCATTGGATCACCTTTAAACAATTTAACATCGTTTCACTGACCAAGTATCACGTTCGGATCAGTTTCTCTCTCGGTCGTAGCTCGAACAAGAGGGAACCACGACGGCAAGGGACGAGGAGGGAGCGACTCCATTACCGTCGCTAGAAAGAAAAGGAGCAATTGGGAAGGGCCTGCGATCTGTGCCGGCGGAACCCGGGCCGAAAGTTTAATCGGTCGCCGTGTGTTTCGCGCAATTTCGCGCCGCTCGCCGAATTACGCGGCCGAATTCTTCGGGCGGAGTTTCAGCGCGGCAATACGTTCCCGGCAATTCCGACTTGTTGCGAACACGCTCCCGGAATTATTCCGGGTCTCCTGGTCGGCCATCAAACGAGGAGATTCGGAAATTTACACGGGGGAAGGGAGGATGGGAGCGAGCGAGTTTCGCAAGCAGTCTTGCTCGAACAAGGGGATAAGGGGGGACACTCGACGCGATTAGCATGCATCGGAGCTGGCGCAACATTCTTTTCGTCGGGCTGACAGTCCGAGGCATAAATACCGCTCCAATTTTAAACGAATCCACCCCCACTCTCCGGCGAAGGGACCGTCTTTTTCTCTAATAGATCGGACGACGATGGAATTTCAATTTCCGGGGAGACGGGGAGCTTCGCTTCTCGCGAGCTGATATAAGTAGTCGGAAATATTGCTGTCCGGACAACACCGCAACCGCGCGCCCTCGGCAAAAGAATTGAGAATATTTTCCGAAAGATGCGTATTCCGATTGTGGAAAATAAACTGATTTTTTATTTTCATATGTCACTCCATTTTCTCTAGTCTTCAAACTCTTGCGATTAATTTCTTCTTCTTTTCGTGCATTTAATATCTGCCAGAAAAGTGAAAGGATCCGTGGAGAAACTATATCGTTCGATGATTCGGAGATTCGTCGGGATTCTCCGGGGGTAAGTGAAATAAAGTAAAGCGGAGGGAATCCAATTCGCATTTCGATCACCGAAACGAGTGTACAAGCCTCTTTTGTATGCGGCTGACAGAGTTAGTTTTCAGGGAGGGAGTTGAAGGAGTATAGTATAGTAACACGGCGGAACAAGGGTAGTTTACAACGATCGAGTAAGCAGAGAGACTATGTCGCGTTGGCTAGAGCAACCGATATACATATTTTCGCTGATAGAAACCGGGGGCCTGGATACGCGGCCACTAAACTGGGAGCTTAATGAACACATCTTCCGCTAATACAGCCTATTAACAGCAACGAGATATTAAAGAGCGACGATCCGATCGTAAGGAGACCTTATAAACGCTATCGCACGGCGATTTATGATTGAAATCGTTTATTACTCGTCCGTAGCCGATCATTAACCCAGAGAACAGGTACCGGCCTGCTTTCATCGAATAATCATCGGTATCTGACTTTCAGGGCTTCAATTAAAATATTTATGCCGGTTGCGAGGGCCGAATGTGATTAATAACTAAGCAGAGGGTTCCGTTGTCCGGTTGCGATTCGGTCGCTCGTTATCCGGGTGACATCGGATATTTAATTGGCAGCCGGTCATATCCCCAGGAATATAAGGTACCATTAAGCTGCTCATTACTGAAAACAATTACGCCGGCGTCGCCAACAGTTACTACCGATCAGGCTTCATTAAAATTTAATAATTCTAATAGGGGGTGATTTCCGGCCTTCCATTATTTCGACGGCGCGGCGGTCGAAGGAGCTCGCGTTCCTGAAAGGAGAACCTTATTCGCAACATCGGAAATAAGGCAATTTTTCTGATTTCTTTCGAAGAAATTACGAGGCGGATGTTTTTTAAAGCTTTCTCAAGAATTTATCACGTGTTCATGGAGCATGTACGAATTTTTACCTTAAACCAGTAGAGCATTGTCACCGATACTGAAAATCGATGAGCATCTGTAACCTTTTTTTTTCATCAGGATCAAAGAGAATCGATGATATTCTTAATCCTTATTGGCTAGCGGTATCGATAAACCTAAAAGGCTCGAGAAAAAGTATAAAATCGACAAATGGGCCTTTGAATGAACGATTCCGGGTAAAAATTGTAGATATCATTCTATGAAAAATGATGTCCCTCGAGGATAAAGTTCGAGTAAATATATTCGTTGGTCTAGTTTCAAATTGAGTTCCGTCTTATAGCATAGGGTGTTCTCAAAAAGGTTTGAAAGGCTCGACTATCAAGGAAATTGATATTTCGGCGTTGGCAATGCCAGCGATAATCGCGACCGACACCGTTGAAAGGAGGATTTCACCCGGTTACAATTTACCTCGCCACTTAAGTTGCGCGACGCGGATCGTTTGCATGACCGTCGCGTCTTGCGGTGTCTCGACTTTTAAGCGAGCACCGTTGACCACGAAGGGAACGATAAAAACGCCGCTTCTTTGGTACCGGTTCGAAGAATAAATATTGAAGAAGCGACGAAGAGAAGAGGGAAAAAGAAGCTGCGGAGGATGGTCCTGGCTCTCGTAAGAAGGAGGGATGGGGGTTGGGTTGGCGGGAGAGAGGACAAAGGATCAAAGGAAAGAAAGTCGGGAGGAGAGGGAGAGGCGGCGGCGAAGTCTTCGCTCGATTAAGTGGAGCTCTCTTCGTTACTGTCAGCCGTAATTAACAATGTACATCCGCAGCGCTTAGAAGATAAATGGGGAAAGATTATCCCTAATTATGCCACTATTTTTCCGGCCCGCCTCCCCCGTTCCACCCTGCCCGTGTAACCGCTCCCTCTTTCTTTCTCTTATTCTTTTCACCCCTTCCACGCGAACTTTCATGTAAATTCGGGCTTAATTAAATATCGATTGACGGTCCCTTACATCGCGGAACTTCCCGATTCTTTTTTCTTTTCTTTTCTCTCCCTCTCTCCACCCTCGAACCGTATATACGATATTAATAAAGGCAATACAAAGTCGTGTTATTATTAGCGCAAAGTTCCATCGAACGGCAGCGCGTTTAATGAGATTCCCATCGATCCGTTTTTTCTTCTTTGCACCGTGTCCTCCTCCCCTTCCCCATCTGCCCCTCCGCCAACCCCGCGCGGAAGCCCCATCTGTCTCGATGTGTATCGCGGTTTACTTTGAAAATACATATACCGACGAGAAAAATTCCGCTTGGACCCAGGTAATTGATTAGGGCCGAGAGGCAAGGAACGCGTTCCGGTGTGTAATGAGTAATTGGACGAGGATGAAACGCCGAAAACTTTCAATGCGCGTCGCCGTCTCTCTTTTTCGCATCTATAGGGTCGGCCGCGCCAAACCCAGGGGTGTAACCTACGAAAGGACCGGAGGGGGGGCAGACGCTTTCATCTCATAATTACAGGCTCCTTTGTGGGCCCTTGACCCGGAATGTAAATAAACCGGGCAGGACCGCCTCCTCCGCCCCCTCCCACTCATGGCCTACCATTTCATTCCGAAAATAATCACGCTCGTTTGCTATTATATTTCACCTGTCCTCCACCTTACCAGCCTGCCAACGAATCACCGCGTGCCGTTGACACGCGCCGACGATCGCCTCTACCGGCTACCGAGACGGCCCTGTCGCCCGCAACGTCCTCGGAAATTGTTACCGACATCATACAGCACGACAGCTTACCAGGCTTATCGATCCCTCGAAACCTAGCGGCTCCGAACGAGAGATCACAGAACTATTTTGAAGATTCAAAGTTGTAATCTTTTTTTCTGGCACACGCCTGTTTTTGGATGCCAGCTATGAAATGTTTTCCGAGACGATGGTCCGCGGATGTTAATTACGAAGGTCGCGCACGATCCCTGGCTTCTCAACGCTTGAATCCAACGCGATGATTAAGCGGCCTATTACGAATTCCGGAGAGGAAGCCGAGCGGGATTTTAATTTCCATGAAAAATGTAATTGCTGTCCGGCCGGTCCTCCAGGATCAGCTGAATTTACAACCGGCCAAGTTGCTGGAAAATTGGCCCCGACATATGCCGTTGTTCGCACGCGGCCGAAATGTCTGTTGCGGGCTTCCGCTGGGAAAGAAGTCTCCTGTTACAACATCGATTGAAAATCAACACCGGCCATTCCGCCGCCGGGCGATATTTGTTTATTCAAAATTAATTCGGAAATCGAGGCGCACCGTCCGAACTGGTATTTAACGCATTCGATGCCGAATTAGAACAACGTGCGATCGCCGCTATCGCACGCAATTTTACAGCTAACCTTCGAATGCGTTGAATTTAGATTTCGAGGAAACATCCGAGAAAAGATATTGTCGTGGGAAACTATATAAATTTTCCAAACACGATGCTATGTGTTACAATTTTAAAGAACGATATGCATGAAATTCATTTTACATGATTCTCAAAATTGTAGAAGAATTTTGAAAATTGATGATTTCTTATCTATTCAAAATTATTGATGGCAGAAATAACATTCTATTTAGTTTCTGTTCCATGCAGTCGACGCAGACAATTTTTATTTTGCATAAAGATCCACCTTGATCAATTTTCTTAATAAATACGTCGACAGCAGCGTCAGCCATCTGCAACCGACAGAATTGTTTCGACTGGCTCGAGAAATTAATGTTTACGCTGACTGTAACAAATTTGATTAATATCTTCGAAATACGGGGAGAGGTTGAGAGAGTATATCATAGACATTTCAGTTTTAATTAAATTACTGTGACACTATCGAGTACTTGAGGTTGTAGAATCAGCTGTCGGCTATATAGTATGTATAAACAGTTTCGCAGACTCGTACAATTTCCACCGTGAAGTAAAACGAAACGAGGCGAGGGGTTCGTTTTAAATTTCCTTTCAGAGGCCCGTAAAATAAAGGCTCGGAACGATGTTGCGCGTTCAATCAGCATCAAGGGTAGCGCAACCCTTAAATCATGCCGCGTCTGGGCGTCGGATGTAGAGACGCGAGCGAGTCGAGTCGGCCACGTATCGAAGATCCGCGTGCACATAATTTTCTGCCTGCTGATAGATACGTTTTCAAATCAGCCGTAGCTAAAAGCGCGCCCCTATTTTCGCTCCTCGGCGGAACGCCTTCGATAACAAACCGGGGGAAAAACGACAGTCAGAAACGAACTACGGACTCGTCTCCCCGTTCCCTTCTCCCCCGCCCCTCCTCTGCGTTTTCCCAACCCCGTCGCGCCCTGCGCACTCTACCCTCCTCGATGTCGACGTAATACCTGTTTCCAATCACGGGAATTCAATACGGGGTGCCCGCGTGCTCGCACATCCGCGCGCATCTCATATGCAATACCGGATTAATTTACATTCCTGGGCTCGTTGATCGGTGAAAAAATAAACAGCGAATGGAATGAAAAAGCAATCTTCGAGCGGCGACGCGACGCGGCGAGAGGCTGCGTGTCGGCTTTCTGATTGCTCGTTGACTTGGAAAATCAACTGCACGGCCGGCGGTCCCGCGATTTTAACGAAACTGTATCAGAACTGCTCGTTCAATACGTTCGCACTGTGAGTTTTAGGCGAGACGCGAACTTGCATTACGCCGGCGAGATGATTTTCGTTGCAACACTTCGCTCAAAAATCTATGCAAATTAACCCCTTGGCTACTGTGAGCGCAAGGTAACTACATTGTTTATTTTTATTGCATCGTGTAACTGATCGAAAAATACATTCGGATATGTATAATAACGTGACCTTTAAATGAACTTGATCTTCGAAAATTAAAGTGAACATTCCGGAAAAAATCACCTTGAGAAAAAAATATCATCTGCGACGTAATACCATGTATATTGCATTAAAAACACATTTAGGTGGCCACATTTATGTAGGTGGCCCTGTATAGATTTAATGCTAAGGGTTCGGAGAATATCCACCGGGATCAGTGGGAGAACCTGTTCAGCCTCGCTCTAAATAATCCAGTCTAATAACGTCCGTAAGAATCACTGTCGCAATTAGTATTTAAAGTTCCGAAATGGCGGCGCCTCGTGGGGTAGGGGGTGCGACTGAACTGGACGGAACTGTGTCGCATGCTGTCGGTTCAATTTACTTGGTGCCATCGCGGTAATAACTGCGCCGGCAGCGGATAAATGTTATCTATTTTCGGTATCGGTTTAACGTCAAGCGCTGTTTCATTACCGTCGCCCAAATAATTTCATCGGCGGGTGCTCGTCCGCGAAGAAAATGGAAGCCGCTAAATGCCAGACATTCCGAAGTATGTAATTGCGAAGACAAATATCGAGCGGGTGGGGAGGGGATAGGAGAGGGAGAACCTTTCCTTTCTGTTCGAGGGTTGTGTCGTGATTATAAAACTGGAACGTGTGGCAGGAGAAAACAAGGTTCGAACGATCGCATCGGGGAAGTTTAGCGGTGTCGTGTCCTCATCGATTCGAAAGTCATTAGACATCGCCGGAGACGCCGCTTGGGAAATTGTATTCCGGTCTTTTGTTCCGACAGGAAATACTCCGGAAGCTGTACGTATTCTTCCCTCCGACGACGACGACGACGACGACGGCGGTTGTGCCTCCTACATTACCGTTCTCTACGGAAACCCGAAACTGGGTCTTGGCTACGTAGCATAAACTACATTTTCGTCCCTTATTTACATGATCGTGGAGCCGCCTCGCTCGGGGGACTTCGATACTTGCTTAAGAATACTTAAGAATTGTCCCGTATACTCGACAAGTTACGAGCCACTGCGAAATATTGCACACCGCGAAACCACAGTTTATTTAATCGTACACGGAACGAAAGTTGGCCACGATCGAACGCAATTCATCTCGCCCCGAGGGCTTTTGTAATGCCGGTTCCTAGGGACTGCCTTTCTGTCACGAATACACATTTTTTGTAGAGACTGCAAGTTTCTTACGGTAGCATGTGTGCGCACTCACACCGCTAGGTGAACCGTATACGTACATGGGGATTGCAAGGATCCAGGACGCCTCAAATCATGTCTCAATAATGCAAAGACTTCTTAGTAGTCTTAATCGCTAGATAAAAGATCAATCTAGAGCCGAGGTGTCCCAAAGTGGCCCACTTTTGCATTTTCGAAGCGTAAATTGCATTATTCGGCTGCATGTAGCCCTCGTAGCTGTATGAAAATGTATTATTCTACTAAGAAGTCTTGACTTTGCATTATTGAGACATGATTTGCACACATGCTACCGTTCCAGCGCCTTAATGCAATTTGAATCTCAAGAAAGAGAATATTTTGCAGCACTATACAAACGTTTCAATACATTGTAATACTTTACATAATACAATACAGATTATAAACGATCGTATGCCTACTAAGCTGTTTAAAGATGTGCTCTTTTCTTACATTTTTAACTCACACTCATTCAGAAACGAGTGGGTCAGTTTACGCACCTCCAGCATAAGTCGAGAGAGAGAGAAAGAGAGAGAGAGAGAGAGAGAGAGAGAGAGAGAGAGAGAGAGAGAGAGAGAGAGAGACTGTAAGTGTTCTCGGATCCTTGAAATGGGAAAATTTAATAATTCCTCTCGTTTTACATTTCAAGCCGCCACAGAAAAAGCTCGTCCCCGGGAGCGTCTCGAGAAACCATTCTTCTTGAATATATGTGGAATGTTCTCGAACAGGCGTCGCGATCAAGAAGGATCCTCGGTTTGTCGAGTTCGTTAACTCAGCATCCGTCATTTTGCGATGATCGATCGGTTAAAGGACACTGTACGGACAAAGGAACGAACCGCTCCGACGCAACGCGACGCGACCAGACCATACGGATTGAATAAAACGAGTAAAACCGAGGACAAGTTTTTCCCTGGTTCGGAGGGAAAGCTAAATTTTTCAGAGAATGTGAAACCGAAGAGAGCTCGGGAATTCCATCACGGACGTCCATTACCGAGTTCGGAAAGATTCTCGAAGGTATCGACGATCTTCGAGGAACACCGCGCGGTGCGGGACCGACTGGAAAGTTGCCGGAACAGAAACAATCGAGTTGGGACGAAAGTTCTCGGTTGTCCTTTCGTTCGAGAACTTGCAATCCTTTGGATCATTAATACCAATTAATATTATACGTAACCCGGAGCTGACGCAGACCTGGCTCCTCGCCCAACTTCCTCCGATTTAGCGTCGACTTAATGTATTTCCAATTGGGAGCTTAAAGCGCGCTCGGAAATTGCATTTAGATCGTTCATGATGCATTCTTAATTTTCTCTGCGGCGTAGGGAGGACACTGGGAATTACGTTCGTTTCTTGCGCCACCGCCGGTGCGAAACATTCGCGCTGAAGAAACTGGGACAATTAGGAGACGGCAATTGGCTGAATGTGTTTCGAGAATAACTTGGATAGGTGATGGAGAATTTATTTCTATAAGACATTTATGTAAGACAGCTTTAATGCTGCGACGAGAGGAGTTTCGACAGTGTATCGTAGAAATTTTATGGGGTTTGTTCCGACAGTCTGATGGCTAAGGTACGGAGCACGCCTGTCCTTCTCTGTCGGGTGGCACGCTCGGGAACGGAGCAATATTTCCTCTCCTGTCCGCTCAGACAAACCTGTCACGTCACCGGTTACGTCTTGGAATATAATCCGGAACAAGCCGAAACTATGCGTGCTCGTCGAGGCCGGGCCTGAAGCGGGCTGCGATTGTCATGGATGTACGGTAGGTACATACGTTCCGCTCGATTCCCGTGTTACATATGCCGGCCCGGCCCGACCCAACCCGGACCAGGCACTTCCCCCCACTCCGTTTACACGCGAACAATCAGGTGTACATGAAATTTACACGCGTGCGCTTAATGTGCCCGGGGGAGGGGAAACCAGCGTGAAAAGCTGTTTGCCGTGCCCCATTGTTCGAGACACGGGACCACGCACATGTTAAATATTACGTGTGCACATGCACACGATGGCACAGGTGTAACATGTACCGATCAGGGCCGAGCGGATAGACGACGTTTTCGGGCAGCTGCTGCCGCACACGCGGTCGCCCACCGCCACCCACCAGTACCGCCCTTGCCCTTGCGAATTTAAAAAAAAATACCACAAAGTACCTCCCGGTTTATTGCAGACGCTTTAAAAATCCCTACTTGTGAAAATTCTTAATAAACTTCAGCGTTCGTCCGCGATCGAATGTAAAATAAAACTTGGTAGATCCTTGCCGCTTTTGTAAATTGATCAAAAGCCAGAACTCTAGTTACTGGGCGTTTCCTCGAGAAGAATGAAAACGAGGAGCGACGAAGAGGTGTAAACGAGACAATTTGGATTTGAAAGATCAAGGGTCGTTGCGCGGACGACTTGAAATTGGATCTCCAGTCGATCCCCACCCCGAAGAAGTATCGAGGTAGATTTCAATTAAAATTACGACGAAGGGTTGAAGACAAGCTATGAGCCGATGATTACGAGGGCTCGTGAAATTGTGAAGTTGCGGGTGTGCTTTCTACTAGCGTTAACCTGCGGATTTCAATGAGCGAAGAACCACCGTGGCAGCAGAGTGTGAAAATCGTGATAATTAGGGTCGCGATCCTCCATCTTCCCTTTCTTGCCGCGTTTATTTTCTCCGTCCCTTTTCCTCTTTGTAAGGTACTCGGTTTTGCTAAAGAGCGGTGGAGAGAGAGAGAGAGAGAGAGAGAGAGAGAGAGAGAGAGTTTATGGTAAAATCGAGGAAGTCGCACGAATGTGCGCGCGGGAATATTTTCGGGAGGTCGGAGTTAATTTGACGGCTGCGAGCCCTTTGGGGATGCCCATTGTTCCAAGTTGGAGTCGCGACAGTACACATTTCGCTGCTGGTGCTTCAGCTCTCCTTTTTTACAAAGTGTTTCTTGCCGAAAGAGTTTCCTCTGTTCCCTGCCCGGGGAATGTAAACTTTACAATATCAAGCGGAACGCAACCGACAAAAAACTTTGCAGTATTGTCTTCTATAAACACAGCCCCGAAATGCACGGAGATACTTTTACGGGCGTGCGCGTACACCGACTCTCCCGTGATTTTTTATGCGTCTCATCGCAGCTGTTACGTCTCGCGAAAAAGCAGCAGCGTTGTTCGGCAATTTGTTCTTCGATTGTTGCGCATGCCTCGGATTCTCCTACACGTACACAGCCGCTGACGTTGTATAAATACCGGCACAGGATCGATGGATAATTAGCCGCAACTTCTTTTGTCCTCGCTTCTTGTAGCTTCAATCCTTCTCCGCGTTCTGGTCCATTAAATTGCTCTAATTAAGGCTCGCTCGGAACACACCGGCGCCCTAATGAACCGAATTCATGTAATTAATCGTAACGGCATATTGTCACTTGCGACAGATAACTTCAATATATTGCTATCTATGTATAGAAAATTAATGGCGCACCTGTCCGATATAATCCCAGATGTAGACTGCGAATTTTTATGCATTCGTAGGGCACACAAATGTTTAATATAAAAAATAACATGTATGTTAACAGAGAACTTATTTCACAGCCAAATACACATAATTTTAAACATTTCTGTGCTCTACTAACTTTTGTAACATTGCGAGACAAAGAGAATATGTTAAAATTGCGAAGGAGAAAGAAGCTAATAATAT
The DNA here is from genome assembly GCA_028454225.1 of Lasioglossum leucozonium. Taxonomy (NCBI): domain Eukaryota; kingdom Metazoa; phylum Arthropoda; class Insecta; order Hymenoptera; family Halictidae; genus Lasioglossum; species Lasioglossum leucozonium. The sequence continues at coordinate 866,820 of CM052205.1, read as the reverse complement.
TAATGTGCGAAGAATGTTCACAGGGTTCGAATAAACGCATTCCAGGAGAGAAAGAACTTAGGGACCGAGCGAAAGAACGCATATCCATGGAAAAATCGTACGTTTCGCGTCGAAATTCACGGAAGGCTCCGTCATAGATGGCGCGATCCGGCCGAAAGTGTTTTAATTTCGAAGCGTTTCCTTGCGAAGGCCATTGAGTACGCCATTATGATAGTCCAATTACGAGATATTGCCTCTTCGAGTTGAAGTGTTTGAGCAGCGCTGCCCGCGGTGGTTCAATAGCCACTCGAGGTAAGCTGAAGACCCTTTCACCGGTTCGAGTCCTGTCCAATCGTGAGTTATGAAACGCTAAATTTCCTAATTAATTTTCCGACGGTGACCGACGCATGCCCGGCCAATTTCTTTGAATTTCTCGCTACGGCAAAAATTAGACTGTTGCGATTTTATATTTTAGAATTATTGAATCTATTCGCAATGATTATACAAAATAAATTCGATCGTGTCATATTTATATACTAGCTATTTATAGTGCAAAATAAAAAGTGTTAATCGGTCGATAAAGCAGAATTTGATCTGAGGAGGATTTCGACGAAATTGAAAGTCACAAAGGCCTAGGTCGTCGAGAAATCCTTAGACTCGGGATCAGAGCATTCCGCAGGAGTAGAGACAGAGAGAGAGAAAGAGTCGAAGAAGCAACAGAATTCAATTACAAAACCTTGAAACGCGAGTGGACGTATCCTTGGAACTTGAAGAACGCCACGTATTTCGATGGGGAGGATGTCGAGGTGGATAACGTCGCAAAAGCTTCGGAGACAATCGTGGATCGACGAGTGCCTCTCTCCTACAATTGCGTGCGTCACTTTCAATTTTGAATCGGAAACGAGACAATCCCCGCATCGCCGCGTTGCGCGCATAATCGTGATTCCGAAATCACAGGGATTCTCGCATATTCGACTGAAGAAATCGCGATTCCCGCGTTTACCTGAAGAAAGATCGCGAGATCTTCTCGAGCGAGAAAAAACGATAAGAAACCGTGAGTTCTCGTTGTAGGAACGAGTTTGACGTCACCGGAGCAACCAGGACGATAGACATAATTTATTTTAGAATCGTTTAAGCTCGCCCGACTTGTTATTACTATTCGCACCGACGCGCGACGACCGGAAAAATTAATTTTCCGAAGACCGAGCTCCTCGTCTCCGTTAAGTAATTATTGAACAATTTCTTGAGCTTCGTTTAAACGTTTCGCAACGTCGGATACGACGACGAACCGGTTAAAGATCGTTCGTTCTCTCTTAATGAAAATCGGAATTCGTATTCGCCGGGAATTGTACGATTCGTCGGGGACAATTTCTGTCTTCGCCGAATCTATAATACGCCGAAGAGTATCGCGAAGTATAATTAAAGAGGAGGTAACGAACGGTCGGAGAAAAATCTTTTCATTAAAAAGGAAAGGTACGGAATCGAAGTTCTTCGTGGGACTCGAAAGCGTTCGCAGGCTTTCGGTTCTTTAATATAATTAAAGGGAAAGCTATCAGCGTGAACCCGTGTTTTTTTACGACGGGATTCATGGTCGCCGTGGTAAAAGCAGCGCGCCATTGTTCGCCGCGGGAACCGGAACTTTCATAATCACGATGCACAAGCGAGCATTGCCGGAAATTGGCGATAAATACGGTCCGCGGGAGGACGGGCGCAGAAGAAACGGCCCGGATAAAATTACTCGCGCACGCAGCGCGCGTAAGAACCGAGACGGAATGTGCGGAATTCAATCGCGATCGTAGATTGCAACACCTGCTTTTATCGCCGGGACGGGGACAAATTGCGTTCCGCCCGGAAAGCAATGATCCCCTTCGCGGGAACGAGAACGACTCGCGTCTGCGTGTGATCAAATTGCGAGTACGAAGAACGCGACACCGCGCCGCATCGCGCGCCGTACGGAACCGGTCAGAAGTGCCCCCGGATCTAGAAAAATATTTTTATTTCGAACAGCTCTAGCCTCGCGCGCTGATTTATCGAGTCGCAAAACTGAACGGAAGTGCCGGAGCAGATGTAGTAACGAACAAAAACGAGAAAACTCGAATGATTTCTCAACGTTTCGTGTGTCCCGCGAATACTTCGACGCGTTTCATGCGCTTGTAAATACGTGGCTAGCTCGGTGAAATTTGATGCGCTCTCTAATCGGTGCCTTCATTTTTATTTAAAAAATGGCAGCTTCGTTTGTTAAAAACCGTGCCTTGGGGCCATCTATCTTTATTATCCGCAGTGGGAGCTTTAACTCGTGGAAATTCTTGTCAAACACAGGCTACGCTGAATACGATTTGCACGATATCCGTTTACAGCGTGTAAAAATAATATTTCGAAAACATATTTGGAAATATCGATTTATTAAACCACGGACACGATAAAAACGATCTTCGCGTTTCAATGCTGCACGCAGACCTTTATGGTTTCGCAAGCTCGTTTATTGGAAACAAAAATATAAACGATTGTCTATCATTTCGAATTTTGATCGAGGCAATTTTTTAAAAAGCATAGCTTGAGGATATTCACCTATTAAACTACGCAAAATGTAAAATATTTTTCGATACAGTCGAATATGATTCATTGTTATTTAACGATGCTTTATACAGACCACGTTGACTGACTTGTTAATAAATAATACGGTATGAGACAAAAATTTACGAATATACGCTCCGGGAATAATCTTTGCTACGATTTGCCGGGATGGCGCCCGTAAAAGAGTTTTTATTATTGTTTTAAAAAAGACAGTTCGCCGGAAGCTCAGACTTGAAAATACAAGCAGCGAACGGCGCGTCAGTTACGAGCCGGCAAGTTCTTAACGAAGAACAATCGAATCGGGGATTCTAAGGCAACGCTTAAAGTTCATCGTTCTCGAATCGAAAATCCTCGGGAGATTACGCACCGCGGCGCGGGCCGCCCCTTTAAACGTCGTCCCCATTATTTCCCCTATCGACCCCTCGAACCCGATGACGTACCGGTACGTCGCAGTTGACGCCTTCGGAGCATCGCTCGCCCCTTCCCCCGGATATCCGTTCTTCCGTTTCTTGCGGGCACGCCGTTAACTTTTCGAGGGTGATTATTACGTGGCTCGTCGCCCATAGGCGACTTCGTGTTTTACCGCGTGTTCCCATAAACAAACGGAGCCGTGTTTATGTTGGAAATGTCGAGGGGTTGCTCTCGCCGTGTACACAGGCTTGTTAAACTCCGTTTCGATTTACACGGGTATTACGCCGACCGTGCGCGCAGATTTCAATGAAATTTAGTAGGTTTGCGGAGAACTAAGAAAACAGACGATGAATGATTGATGGCGGCGCCTACCGCTTTGATCTGCCAGCCTGCCTCTCGAGCTCCCAGCCCGTTTAAACGCGAAACACGTTTCGACGTTCTACAATTTCATTTAATTCGTTCATAATATTTTCCCCTTTCAATTTCATCCAGATCTCGTTCTTTCGTTCTTGGCAGTATGCATAATGAGAAAGAGAAGAATCCGGGATCGAAGTAAGTTACAGTCTCATAGAAATTTTAAACAAGCCGATATCGTGCAAATCTTTGTTTGGACTCGTTGTAAAATGTCGCGAAATTGTACAAGTTTGACAAAAAGAAAATCACAAATAGTCTTAACATTAAATTGGTAGTGTCTCACCCGTATCATCTTTCTCTACTAGAAGATAAGAGATGAATTGTTTCCACATACAGAACGATAGCGCGCGAAATTTTTGTGAGCGCCGCGCCGTGGCCACGGGGGATTGCGAATAATCCATCGGATCTGGAAGGCGACGAAATCAGCCTCGCTCGGCCCGGGGCGTTATGCGCGCGGCGTGATTAATTAATCGCGAATGTCGTATCGAAATTTCCGAAATTGCCGGATGCAGTTTGCGTTCCGGCGGGGAGCACCTGGCGTTGCGAGTCCGCGTCGATCAACACGGAAGGGAAGTTGAAGGGTTTCGGGCAACTCGAAGGAGGCAGTCGTCGCGTCGCGCAGTGCGTCGCGTAGAGTCGCGCCGCGTCGCGTCGCGTCGCGTCTCGCAGCAATGCGGAGCGGAGCGGCTCGACGTGGCTGGAGCTACGGGAATCCGGGCAGGCGCGCTTAAATATTAACAGTGTACTCAACGGATACATTAGTAACGCGGGAACAACTTGTATACACACATACCGGAGCCAACATCTATGCGGGAGCGCTCGAGAGGCCGGAAACGGGGATGAACGGGGGGGGTTGGAACCGGTGCTGAACGCGCGGGATCTATTCGGTTTTACTTAACGTCTAGACGGCAGTCTGCAGTCGGTAGGCGGTCCGTTGAACGCCTTGTGACGGTCCCGGCTAACAAGAAACGTCAAAGGACCTCTTGCCGCGGCTTAGAAGCCGCTTTGTGCGCGCTATCGGAAACGTATACGGCACAAATCGACGAACAACGCGCGTCGAGTAATCACGAGCTTCTTTACCGCCCTGTTTCACCCCCGAACCGCCCTCGCGCGCCAACCAAATCGAAATTAAAAATTCGTGGACGCTTCACGGATTTCAGCGTCGCGTCGCGTCCCGTCGGCGTCGGCTCGATCGAACTCCGGACACTGGACAAAGAAACTCGAGGCCAACCCCCGCCAGCTCTCTTTCTTTTTCTCTTCTAGCGACGCGAATCTCTTGTTTCCTTGACCGGAACCGTGATATTGCAAATGCCAGGGAGATTGTTCTTCTTCCGACGTGAAAGGGCGCCAGAAATCGGCACCCCGACCGGTGGAAAAGGCATCGGCGATTTAGAGCGTGCACCCCCTAAGCGCTCGAGGCAAGGTGCGACACGTTTGAACGTGACTGGTAGCGTTACGCCCTGTTTCTTTGGTGATCGCTGGAATCTGTAAATTGGAGAGGATTTGCGATCGGTTGTTCCCTTTGCGACGACGCTCTTCAGAGGAATCGTATAGAAGCGAATTTGAGAAAAAAGCGTTTACAGGGTTACCATCCTCGATTTATTATTTCATAAATTTTACTCGTACAGATCCAAGAAGAATGACGCGGATAAGTCTACAACGAACATAAAAGAGATAAATCCTTTATCGGTTAAACCCGTAACAGATGCATACTTTTTCATACGCCCGTCAGCCGGATCAGAAAAATCCGCGGAATTTTTCGAACGAAAATCATTTAATTATATACATCTCGTTACGATATTTTTACCAACGCCTCCGAACAAATTACCCGAAGCAGTTCCAGAGAATTAATACACATTTCAGAAACGTACTTATTAATTTTTCGTACAATAATTGAAAGAAAAAAAAACAGAAAATTCGTTTTAACGAATAAAAGATCGATCGCGGTGACGCCGTCATCTACAGGGTATTAAAAAATAAATCCTTCCCGTTGTTCTACTCGGAAACGAACGGAACACGGAGTGCGCAGTGCGGAGAGCGTGAAAACACGGGAAACAAAGAATCGAGTCTATAACGCGAACGACCGGATGCTCTTGCCGGCGGATGCGTAAAAATCGTGGTGCGAAACAGATGCGCTTTAAGGGATTTAGAAAAAAAAATCCGTGCCTTCGATAAACATCGATACTGGGGGCAAAAATTGAATTTGCACGTTGCGGGTGACAGCGTTTGAAGCCGCGGGCGATTGTCAGCAGAACGTGGCGCATCGTCATTCACGCGGTGGCAAAATCCAGGGTTGTGTGGCAGCAGGCGTGCGGTAGTGGTTAGAGAGAGAGAGAGAGAGAAAGAGAGAGAGAGAGAGAGAGAGAGAGAGAGAGAGAGGCAGGGAACAGCCTCGCAGAAAATGCCGACAAATTGCACGCAATCCTTGAATTATACAGAGGGCTTTGCGTGCAGCGTACACAAGTTTCGCCGACTACATAATTCAGTTATCATAAGCTATGCCGCTTAAGTTACAGCCACGCCAGATGTCTAAAATTGTGGTGCACGCGTATGTATTCCGCGGCGGGCCGTAGAGCCCCGCGCCTCACCGCGCGCCGCGACATGCCGTCGACGTTTCAGCTGGGGCCGCGTAATAAAACAAGCAGCCGCGCGCCGCGAATAAAATCATTGCTCCCCTTTCCAAACGACACTAATTGCAAGACACGAGTTTATCCTTAATCAGGCGGACGCGACGCGACGCGCGCGCTAGCTCGAAACCACCCCGTTCCTAGCTGGGAGCCGGCTTCATAATGGACATCTTTTCATTCTGCCGGAATATGAAACGCTTATGGACAGCTGGACAGCCGACGCGGCGCGGCGGTCCGCTCTGCCATTACTTTGGTTTTTCTGGCTCTCGTATAATTTCGTCTTGCCACGACCCGGCTCCGTTTTATCCTGTAATTAGTTTCGTGCGCTGCACGCGACCACGTGCGCCCGTAATTCCGAAGAAATTGACACATGGACATTTCCTGAACGAGATCTACGTGTTATTCGAGCCGTTATTCGTAAATACAGTAATCCTTGCCGTACTGCTAACGGTAAACCTACCGTCGCCGGTCGAACGACCGGTTCAAAATTTATCAAAGTCTGCCGTAGTCAAGGGGTTAAAGAAGAGAAGGACGTTTCCGATGTTGTCCCCGCCTAAGTTTGCTCGAGGCCAACCTCGGTTTAGCGTTAAAAGCGCGAACAAAGAACTCCCGTTGCCGCGAATACCTCCAGCCCATCAAATCGAGTAAACGATAATTTCGTTTCACGGTAAGAGCAATTCGCAAAAGAAAAAGAATACTATTCCACCATGGTGCATCGATCCGACTGAAACAGAGAGAGAAGACAGTTTCTGTAAGAAACCCATGACAAATATAGGGAGTAGGTCCGAAAAGCCGGGTGTCGACTCGGCAAGAAAAGAAAAGAAATCGGGGGAATTACCTAAAACGTAGCCAGACCGTGGCGAGCTCGCCGCTCCGCACCGCAACGCGCCGGTGCGGTGTCGCGTCGGACTCGTCGCGATCAACTCAATTACGTTAACACACCTTCCCGTCCTTTCCAAGGGACTGCACCTGTTCCAGACCATACTCGTCTGGCGGCGTGACCCCATCCCGGGGAATATTCGGATCCAAAAGGCGGCGGAGCGACGCGCTGGCGTGTTCCTTGCAGCGGGTTCCTCGCCAAATGAGATTAAACCGGGCCGGACTGTATGTAATGCGGGTAGACGCGTCGTCGTTGCCAATAGCGGCCACGTTTTGCCGGAGCGGAGAGAACCTCCGAGGGCTCCGAGGGCCGGTTGGAGGCCAGCAACGGATAAAAGTGGAAAAGATTAAAACGGCGGCGGCGGCGGAGTCAGGCTAAAACACGCGAGAAGGGGGCGAGCTTAACGAGAGACAGACGATTGTTTCGCGGCGCAGTCACGCGGGTACCCGGTCCGCGTTATTAATGAAATCAATACCCGTGTAACGATCGGCCCGCAACCTAGGCCGGCTGAAATTATTCATCCCCCTTCGTTTCTCCTTTCCAATGGGGTGGCCGATCGACTGGCAATTAGCGGGAAATTCGTTCTGAACGCGTAGATCGCGGAAACAGCCTCTACGAGCTCGAGGTAACCACGAAGAACTATTCCACGTGTCCATGGAACATGCGTAATGCGTAGACAGCGGATCATTATGCATAATAAAAATTTTCTGAATTGCAACAAACTGGAATGAAATAGAAACTGCGAATTACATCATACGTCCAGGCAAACTTGCGGAGGAATTAGTTCAGCTTGCGGCACCATAATGGCGGGTACGTGTCCTGGGATCCTTGCTCGACGTTTGTTCAACCACCGTGGTCCGGACTGGATACGGGTTGCTGAGAACAATCGAAGGACTTTGCGCGCAGCAACAATAACGTACGAGGGAAGAAAGGTTAATTGAAATCTGTTCCGCTCGGGAATGTAAAAATCGAAATAGAGAAGTAATTTATCGAGTAAACTTTTAAAAATGTACTTACAACTTGATAAATATGTTCGTGCAAATTTTGTGCGAACGTGTGAAACTTGTTACAAACCCTAAGTCCGAGAATGAATGGACCGCGGAGCAAACTCGGTTATTTTAAGGTAGGAAAATCTTCACACCACCGAGTTCCGAACTGTTCGTATGTCGTCATCGGAAGATTGCGAAAGCACTGCGCTGACCCGTGCAGAATCCCATCTCCTAAAGGGGCAGTAGTTAAATAAAAATTTGCGACCCAGCAATGGATCATTCGGCAAAGTGCAAGGGGGGCCGAAAGTTTACGCGAAAGGAAACAATGCATCACTCGTGTTGTCTGTTCAAATTTGAGGTCGGAGGGTGATAAATCACGAGGCGGGAAGCGAACAATGTTTGAAACTATCGGTTGACTCGAGGCGGCGAATCGGAAGAACCGGCGCGGGGCGCGGCAGCCTAGCCGATGGCGGGTAAATCGCGTCCAAATCCGTTCTTAGCTATTCCATAAATTAATAAACGATCATCGATTTATTAGCGGCGGTCCGGCTGATTTGTGCGGACGCGTATGTAAGCAACGCCGATTCAGCAAACATCAGAGCGTGCGAATGATTAACTAAGCCTGGCACGGCAGGGGTGTCATGCAAATAAGCATTATGTATTCCTAGTTCATTGGGGGCCGATCATTAATATTTGCGTCCCCTGGCTCTTCTCTCTGTCTCCCCCCCTTGTCATCCCCGTACCCCGCAACGCCACCGAAACCTCCACCCGCAATATGCGGCTTTCAGAGGCACGTATGTTATTATCGATTGTTAATGTGCGGGGCATTATTTAAACGTGCGCGTTCCCCGTCGCTCGCTGAAATCGATACAGACGAGTCGTTGTCCACGTCGCTAGCTTCGGATTACCGTGAATCGATTTATACGTTTGCTGCCCGCCTAGCCGAGATTTCCGAGTCGGATCTGTAACCCTCGCAGCTGACGTCGAACGCGACCGGATTCGATTATTCTGCTGCTGGGGAAAAAAATCAAAGGACCAATTAATCCTATCGGAACCCCTGATACTCCACCTGAATCCGTTTGAAAAATATTTAAATGTTAATTGACCTGGACGGTATTCAAAATACCACGGCTCTTCGTCCCCTTCGACTCTTTGGGTTCGAGGGGCGACCCTGAAACATCGCTAAAAATTACCATACCATAATTCTATACCATTTTTAATCCTTCACATTTTTAACCCTCCGAGGATATTCAAGGTCATTTATTGCTATCTAATAAATTGCTAAAAATTTCAGTGTGGTATAAAATGTACTACATCGGCTAAAACTCCTAGATTCGATGAAGTACCACTTGTCTCTTGGGTGAAAATGGCGACGAGGCACGTTCGTTCGTCTCTGTTGGTGTAACTTACTTTAATTAATAAATGTGTCAAGCGGTTCATCAACTACTCCGCTAATGAGGAACGACAATCATCACGTTTTTATCTTCGTTCTCGACCAGAAAGAGATAATAGCGGAATCCCCGGCCGATGAAAACATTTACCGGCGGCGTCATCCCGCATTAAACGATAATTTCACGCTAAATTATATTAGCCGACATTCGACGAGAAAAATACACAGGAGATTTGATTCCTGTTTGCAGGAACAACACCAAAAATATCGTTACCGGATAATTTCGTATACCAGACGCGCGCCCGCCTCCCCCCACAGTACTCTTTAATTTGCGATAATTCAGCCTCCACGTGGAAAAATCGAAAAGGCCGCGTGTTATATTAATGCATTGTTTGCCGAACAACGGGAATATCAATTAATTTTGCACGGACGGCACGGAACGTACGCGAAATTATCGTTCTCTGTACATTATCCGTGATTCGCTCTGCCGGAAAGCAATCAGAAATAAATCCTTATATACCGGCGAACGTTCAAAGTAATTATTTACAATTATTAACTTCGTGTATACAGAAGGAGATATATGTATGGCGATTCCAGTTCGATCTTTACACTTGGCCGTAATGGCTTCCATCCAATTCCTCCTCTCAACAGCATTCAACTTCTTAACAAGAGCGTTTGAAAAATTCAAGAAAAATTTTTTAAAAATTATATACCAAGTCCCGACAAGCTCGGAAACATTTACGAATTTGCTTCCATTTAAATACTTGACACGTTGAGAGCCCAGCAGTTGCAAAGATTCTTGTAAAATCAAAGACTTTGTGAACATACTTTTGTAAATCGCTCTCCGTCTCAGCAGTGACATACCCGGCAACCATAAATATACCAATAAAAAACCGTTGCCTCTTTCGATGCTTCGCAAAGTAGCAGACAATCGAATGTCGTTAACGTGGCATTACGATACATGTTGCGAAGTGGAGGCCACGTGCAAAAAAGAAAGCAGCCGATACGCGGTCGCGAGCGGAACACAAAGGCGGAACAGAAGTCGGTATATGTATAATTCACTGTGGACCGGCAAAAAGAGCGAAAGACTTTTCTTATCGCGAATTACACGTTTAGCGTCCGCGACCGGGCCCATAAAACGGAAACAGCAGCTCGATAAATAAAAAGGGCAACGATAACGATCGCAAAGCACCGGGTTGCAGTCCGGAGGACCGCGGGTAGAAAAATACCCGCGATTTGCACGCAATCGGCTGTGCTCGGGGTCCTCCGGCTCTGCCCGTAACATTCAAAACAAACAGCGAAGAAACAAGGAACCGAGTCTACATATAACAAACCAACAAAATCCGACTGTTTCGTTGGTCGAAAAAAGAGAAAGAGGGAGTGAGAGAGAGATCGGTGGCCGATTGATACGCTTTTTCGAGCAACAAATATCCGAGAGCCGCGCGCACCGGCCGTAATAGCCGTCGAGAGAGAGAGAGAGGTAGAAAAAAAGTCGCGCGTTTTTTTCAATTACCATCACAAAGGGACTAAAGGGACGAAGCAGGGAAAGTGTTTACGGCGAAATGTATGCGAAACGACCAGTCGAATTTGTCCCGCTGTAAAAAATTCCGTGGCGTTTTACTCAACAATTATTTCGATTGCCCCGACAACCGGTCCCGCTCGGTAATTGCTTTATTTATCCAGGAGGAAGTCGCGCGCGCGAGCTCTCATCCGTAAGTGTAGAATTTTAATTGGCCTTGGACCATCCAATTAATTCTATTCCGATGTTTGCAGAGCCGACGCGACGCGCGCCGCGACATTTGTCGACCGCACCGATTCCCCCTCGCGACACACGTGGAAATTAGCCTTCGATCGACGTTTGATCGATCATTACTCCTGTTTGCGTCCTCCGGCCATCGATTCCGGCAGCTGACAAGAAATCGATCCCTTCGGGCATCCGGATCGTTTAGAAATCCATTTCCAAACGGCCCGGACACCGTCTATGTATATCCATCCACGATTAATCGGTATTGGTTTCTCGTCTGTCCGCCGACTCGTGCAAACTTCTATGTATTCTTCGAAGGTACGAGCGACTCATTTCATAAATCTTTGTTTTTTAGTCCCCAGCACACATTTATATTGGCCATTATCCTTATGCCCGCGTTTAAAGCCGCAAGCTCTATTAATTAGTTTATGCCAGGTCCGGTCGGTTTTGGTTATCGATCTTTGTCGGCAAACAGCTAGTCATGACTAAACAAATCGAATAAATTGAATCATCGACAATAAACAATTCAGCGCGATCAGTTGTGTCGCTGCGGCACATTACCGTGGAACGGCACGCATAATATTTAACCAGACCGGTGAGCTAATACAAAATTAACATTTGCTGGCGTATATATATATACATATATATATATATTGTGTATACATATATATACATACGTAAGTATATACAACATGAAACGACCGCTGAACAATTCGTGCCGGAAACCACGGTTTGATTCACCGTACACAGCCGGTTTCTTTTCTAAATGTTGGGTCGTCTGCGTGTCCGGGAGGAGGGATTAAAAAACCATGCAGAAACTCCAACAAAGCCCGGTAATTATTGACTCCGCGTAATCTTCACGACGGTTCTATCCCGGGGGGAGAGAGAGAGAGAGAGAGAGAGAGAGATAGAGAGTGTAAAAGAGGAAGTACAGGGTCGAGCGATCAAAAGAACCGGCCGGAAAACGGAGGAACGCTCGGTTAAGTAAATCTTTTAGCTCTCCGTAGGAGCCGCAGGTATTCCCGTTGTAGAGCCGCGATTTTCCTTGCGAGAGGCTGAAAATAAAAAGAAAAAAATAAAAAGCCGCCTTTAGTTGTTCCCCGGTGAAGATGGCGCGTCGAGAGAACGGAAGAGAGAAAAAAGGGGGTTGTTGGCTGGAAGAAAGTGGTGGAAGAAGAAGAAGAAACAGCCGAGAAATACGTGACTCGTGGTGCGGCGGGAAGACGCCAGCGATTTACGTAGGACAATTTTCGCGTTCGCTTAATGGCAGGTGAAGGTTCGACTGGCTGCCTGGGTTGGCTGACTGGTTGGCTGGCTCGAGGCAGCAAAAATACCCCGAAGGAAAGTTGCGTAGAACGAGCTCGCACGGTAATGGTCGACATCGCCGCGTCGCGGAAAGCTGAAGGCGCACCGGTGGGTGGGCTTTTGATGTGGTCGCCTCAATGGGACTCCACATACGTCACTCGAAGTCTCGTTTAACGTGGCGCATCCCACGAGAAACGAAGCTTACCTGGCCCGGGCCACTTTGATGCTATTCCCTGCTAGGGGGTTTGTTAGGGCCGGACCACTCGTTTGATGTGGCCGGTGATATTTGCCGTGAAATTGAACGCGCGAGCCACCGCACCGGCGTGCGCGCCTGTGTGTCTTCGCGCTTTTTCCACGAGGAAGCCACGCGATTACCCTGTTGTTTAGAGGCCAGCGGGATGTCGCGCGCGCGCGAGGAGCCGGCAAGATTACCTCAGGAACGGAAATTAAATGGAACGCCGCGTCGTGCCGCGCGCTGGAGAGACTCTTAAACGGCGACTTATCGTTACCGTTATTTAGGAAGATAGTTCTCGCCGACCAGCGGATTGGATTCCTCCGGTTTCCTACCGCTCCAGATCCCCGCTCGAAAGCATCGTTCGACAGTTAGACCGAGCGCGCTCCTTCATCGTAGCCGGGAATCGTGGGTCAAAGTGGCGGCTGTTCGTTTCTAGAATTATAGGTTACGAATTTTGCGTATAATTAAAATATACGAATTAAAAGATACGAACAAAAATATCATTTATTATTCAACGTAGCGTTTCAGCAAGCATAACAATGAATTTTAGTATAAATTCGAGAAACAAATATACCCCCGAAACGACAATAAACGCGTCTCTGTTAATAATGCAACATTTTACTTGAATGTGTATAATTTTACATTAATGGTGTAAGAAACTTTCTGCGGAAGTTCGAACATCGAGGGGAGCTAAAGAGATAAATTGTCTTATAATTTTTTTGCTCGTAACGCAATGCGTACAAGTCTGTATCCGCGTAAAGATCCGATCTACCATTATTTTGAACGAACTCGTTCGTGGCGTGGAAGAAACTATCCCCGCGATTAAAATACACAGCCGAGAATCACGGAAAGCGAATCGAACTGGTAAAAATTCAGACCCGCGTTCGTTCGTTCGTTCGTTCGCTCGCTCGCACGGAATGATCGGCGGGGTATAAACGTTAAAAAAGGTGCATCGAGGTTTAATTGACAGCTCTGCCTCTCTCCCCCGATTAAAGGGGAAGTCGGCCAGTTTAAAAAATTACGCGAGAAATTTCTCGCTGACGGTGGAATTACAGGGGCGATACGATCCGCTTTCTGGAAAACGGGTCGGCACGGAACGCCGCGCCAGGACGACTTTTGGAACGCGAACCTGCTCGTAATTTGAAAGAAACAATAATCGTTATCGTGCATCCGGCGACGCTAATGGTGGGCGTTTTTATGTTGGCCGATCGACCGCTGGCGCCGTGAAATGAAATACTCGCTGGCCGGTCGCGATCCAGAAAAGGCGTCGCGATCACGATAAACGCGGAAAGGAGGTTCCGCGAGCGGAACGGTTTCCGTTGTACATGCCTCATCCGCCAGGTGCGCCGTCTGTTATCTGGGGAACTGTGTCGCTGACACCGATTCCAAGTCGTTTGCCAACCGGAGGCTATTTTTCAAATAAAATCTGAGAAACCCAAGAGAAAAGAGGGGACAGTTAAAGACGCGATCGAAACGTCGATCCACGCACAGTGTACGAGGATCGACGCCGAGGGGAGCAAAAATTTTCAACTTTTTTCTCAATGCAATGTTGTACAATTCGACGAAAAAAATTATAAAACTTTAAATTCTAGCGCGCGGAATCCAAGTTTCAGCGTGGGGAGTTCATTCGGATAAAACTTATACGCGAGTAAAGTTGCTCGATTTCAAGCGCGTTTGAGAGGTTAGAAGGCTGCCATATTGGTTTCCAGACGTAAGAGCGGGTACGATGTAGTGATCGGATCTGCTACATCTGGGTTAGATCTTGGATTCCGCGCACTAGAATTTCAAGTTTTATAATTTTTTTCCGTGAAATTGTATAACATTACATTCGGAAAAGTTGAGAATTTTTCGTCTCTCGAGCGAAAGTTTAACCGATGCTGAAATAACCACTATGGTACGTATCGCGTCTGTTCCAAAAAAAAAAAGAAAATTGGTAATCGACATTCTGGCACTCGAAAAAAAACATTTCGAGATTTCTGTGTAATACGATCGAACCCAACAAACGCGGGGCATTTCATTCTCACAAGTGGTAACGTAAAGTACCGCAACGTGACAGGAGAACAAGGTGCAATTGTCGACAAAGCACAGTTGACATCCATTTTAGATAATACGAACACTCCATTAATTCAACGATACGTTCAGCGTAATATTGGTGTAGCCGGAATTGTTGCTGCTATCACGGATAACGTGGTAGAATATGTATGTATACATACATACATATGCAGGTATGCGCATCGAGGCGGGAGAGAAAGAGACCATTGTGTCGGCTCCTTTTACCAAATCTCGACACGATTGCATGCACGCCGAGAACAGACACATAACAAAATACCATTTGCCTGGGAAACCACGGAGATATCGAATTCCCGCAGAAATAATATGTATGTGCCAGGGCAAGCTGCGCTCCGTGTTATTATTGAATTATAAACCCGCTTTTCCTATACGCCACGCACAATATCCAGTACATATACATACGTATAATATACAATTTCGCAAGAATATCACTTAATATTAGCCGGCGCTTCTACGCGCAATCTGCGTTCGTTCCCAGATGTAACTTGTTTCGAATTCGCGGAAACTCTTTGGAGACTGTCGACGCGGCGCACAGTGGGCAACTCGGACGAAATCGGCGACAAAATCAAAGAACTTTCGATAGAAATGAGATAGAGCGATGAAATTTTTTTTAAATTGTAGTTGAAACTTTGTAGAATATGAGAAAAATAGGGAGATTATGGTACAAACGTTTTTTAACCTTGATAAAATTCGTTAAACTTGTACAATTTCAAGAAAATTGTGGTTTCCCGTAGATTTTTTCACGCTGATTTCAAATCTGGTTTCAAAATTACCTACGACATCAGGATGCAAAAAATCTATTTTTATGACAAGAAATCAAAAGATTTCATTAGTTTCTTGTCAGAAAAATAGATTTTTTGCAAAATCCTGATTCATCAAACTCTCTTGTAGAACGCGATACGAAAAACAAATCTGCTCTTTCTCGTCTACCTGTTCGGCATTTCGCGTTGCCAGAAAGAAGTTTTGTTGAAACCTCTAAAATGGTAAGTTTGTTAAGAAATGACCATACTTTCGTCGCTCGTCCTCGACTCTAACGATATTGGTTATCGTTTTCCAATTCCCGGCGCTATTTTTCCAAAGCGCCACGCGTATTCTGCAAAGTACCATTAAGGCATACAACTATTAATCATCGTGGAAACTCGGAACTCGATTCTGATCGGTCTATTGTGCGATTACAATCGAATCTGAAAGTCATCCGAATTATCCACGCGATGCTCGTTCGTGCGGGGTAGGGGGCAGAGGGGAGCCCACGGGCCAAGCGGAAATGGCCCCCAACGAAGACAAAAACACCGCCGTAGAACGTTTTCGGGTCTGCGGGGCCATTGGACGCGGGCCGCCGCGCCGCGGTTCCGGGCTATTAGCCATCGAAGGGGGAGACATTCATAATAAAAAGCCATAAACCACGCCGCGTCGCGCAGGGGATGAGAAATGCCATTGCAACACGACCGGGGAACGGAAGCTAACCTGTCGGTGGAGGAAAGAGGGGAGGGAGGTGGGCACGGACGCACAATGGCGTAGAGGGGCGAGACACCGGGGTCCCTAACTGCGAGGTGGTGACACAGGTATAATAATCCGAACCGGTTGGTTACCCCCGTCGTCTGTTAAGTGGCCACAGATGGCTGAATCCACCACCTAGCGTCGTTTAGAGGCTATGATTCACGCACGGCGAACTTTCCGGCGAACCTAATTAAGCGGAACCACTTGCGTACACGCGATCAACCGGCGATAGCCGTTTCCGGTGTCCCGGGACACACCCGTCGCCACGAAAATCTGTCCTTTTCGAAATCCACACGCGGTCGTACCTACGCGGTCCCTTGGGAGGGCTGCCGATTGTGCGAACGTCACCGTGATCGCGCATCTTAGCGACGAAGAAACTGGGTGTCTCCGACAGATAGACGCGTGTAGCTGAAAAAGCATCGGGTAACTGACTTTTGAAAATTACCTCGGGTTGTTCATTTCACTGGATTTGGCTGTTTTGTTCTGGAAATGTATGACCTAGATTTACGAAGCATTAAAAAGCGACTATTTTCCATTACTGTCTAAAAATAAGAAGAATGTGTTTAAAAATAAGAGGATTGATTTTACAAGACCTTTACAATAGAAAAAGCAGAACGAACAAAGAGGGACGGGTGAAAAATTGTGTAAAACAGAGCCAGTACTTCGTATTTTTCACGGTGAAAACAATCTAGATAGACGAAACGTTTCGTGAAAATAGACGACAATAGCGCGGCGCGCGATAGCGCATTTAAACGGTACGTCTATTGATCATTATTTAGGGACCAGCGGCTGAGAAAGCATGTAAGTAACCCATTTTTAGCGAGAGTGGAGAAATACGATTACCCGACTGGCTTTAGTTCGTGATGTTTCATTATTTCGCATGGATTTAGAACCTCGGTGGGTGATCCTTTTTGAACCACCATGTTCCCTGGAAATGTACAAACAGTTACGAAAAGGTTTTGCAGGGTTTTAAAGGGGATTTACAATAGAAAGAGGGCAAAGAGAAAGAAGAATGTAGGTAAATGAAAAATTCAAAGCGCACCGTTGCGCTGAACAAGGGTAGAAAGTTCGTATTCTTCACGGAATAGAAAATTTAGTAAGATAAAGCGTTTCTTGGAGGTGGGCAACAATGGCTGGGCGTGATGGCGCATTTAGATCGCAGAGACGGGTGGCCCTGGCAGGTGAAAATACCTGTAGCAATCATTATTCAGGAACCTGTAAGCGCATAACCATCGAAGACGGTGATTTCTGCTTACAACGACAGGACACGATTATGCAAACGAATATACACGGAACGTTGCAACTTTGGAAAGTGAGGTTCGGTTGGAAATTCTTTAGAAAATACAATACAAAAAGCTTCGACGAGATATCCAGTTTCGAAATATCGAATGATCGCCGCAAATTTTTATTTGGAAAATCGAGGGAAGAACGTAGCGAGAGGAAGGTGGTAGGGGGGTGGGGGGAGCGGAGGTAAATGAAAAATGCAACGGGAATCATGGCGCGGAACAGGGGCAGAAGTTCATATTTTCAGCGGAGCGGATATCGACTGGCGAAATTGAGAAAAATCAGGGGATTGCGTTCGCCGGTGGAAGTTTATTCCGTTAGTACATATTGAACGAGGGACCGTGCGTTATGCAAATGATACTACGGTCTCTGTTATTGCGGGATTTAATTGTATCGCGTAATAATGCGCTTTGTTTAAAACGAGAAGCTATCGGCGCACATATTTCGGTGGGAATCCGGCGGTACGCTCGGGCAACACAGTTTACCGCGCGATAATTCTGAAGTGTATAAGCTCTCGCGCTCCTGCCCCCCCACCCTCGTCGCGATATAACTGGTATCGATCAATTAAAGCAACGAGTGACACTTAAATATTCCGGGCTGTAATCGGGCCGAGGCGAACTCCATTTCTCGTAATGAGAATTTAATAGCCCGCACCGGATTCGCTCGCAGGCGGCGGTTTCGCGCCGGCGTTCGCGACGACGAGGACGATAGCGTTAACAATCGGTACAACCACGACGAAGGGAAGGTGAGCGTAACGGGAACAGTCCCAGTGGCCGCATTAAATCCGAATCTTGCGCTTTCGCTCGAAGCTCCTGGCCCTCGCAAATTACGATAAAAGAAAGAAGCCGGTCGACCAGGAACAATTTAACGTTTGGCAGCGGAAGAGGGGAAAAAAGACAACCGAGAAGCGAAAGGAGCCACGGGCGACTCCGCGACGCGTTCAATAAATATTCATAAGGTCCTGGTTACCGAATAAATGCCGGACAAATGGCCGGGCGTGTCCGCGATACGCGAAACCGGTTCTCGTTTAAACTCTATTTGTTAAAGTGTCCCATTCTCTGCGGAATGTATCGACTGGCCAAATGGATCTCCTCGTTTTTTCCAACCTCCTCCGCCGGACACATTTGTTCCTCCGCTAATCGTGGTTTCCGACTGCGATTTCTCGCGACTTGATGCTTTCGCGCGAATTTTGAAATTTTCAATTCAAATTTTTAATATTTTCAATCATGCTTGCGGAAAGAAGCTCTTAACGTGAAATAATATCGACAAGTCCAGTAAACGAATAGAGCCACCTTAGAAAAAATAAAGACGTAGCTGAAGCGACAGCAATGTTATCTGTATTTAATGTTTCGTGTTTCCAAAAGAATTACACTACGTTATTGGAAGGAAGCGAATTTATTACAGGACGCAAAGAGTTAATGAAACCGATGAACGATCTCGCCGATCTCCTCTGGCATTTGGATTCACCCTAAGCGCGCGGTACGTGCACCGAATGCCTCGTACGTATTCAAATATGGAAGATACCGATACCGGAATATATTTTTTTCATCGTGAAAGTGGAGCGAGCCTATATCAACGGCATCGAAATCGCAGAGTTCCGCATCGTCCCGCCCTTCGGAACGGATACAGGACTCGGAGGGACACCGGTCCCTTGACCGAACGCGAGACGCGACCGAAATCATAAAACGGTCGGCCATTTTGAAATATTAGGCCCGTGCCGAGGGAATATTTCGTCGGTTCTCGAACGGCTCAATTCGCGAAACATTTGTACGAAATGCGAACGATTCGATTTCGCGCGGTGTCCCCTGATTTTCTTGTCCAGATCTCTGGTCATCAGCATAATATTTTCGATCCTGCGAGGATTTTCTGTGCGTATCGCGAGAACCTTATCTTCCGACGCGACGATTCACCCTGGCCGTGGGGCTCGAGTATATTCGAGGAGATACGTCGGAAATAATGGCGAAAGGAACTCCGATCGAGCCTCATCAACGGGTGGAGCACGAAAGACGTGGAAGTGGCGCGCACCGTTCCTCGTTTCCGACGATAATAACCGTGTAAAGCGACGCAACTGACCGTCCCACCTCTTATTTCCACTTATCGCGTTATCTTCTTTCCCATTACACGTTCTTTCCGCGCCACGTCCTATTGTTATTGTCGCTACTTAACGCCGCGTCTCGGCAGTCAGTCGGGCAGCCTGCTGTTTCCGCTACTTTGCCTCGTAGTTTCCACCCCTGAAATTGCGCTTTTATTGGCCGACGAAATTCGATGTCGTTCCGCGCTCGCCTTCGCGCATCCCTACCCTACCTTCTCGTTAACGCTCCTCGTTCGCTTGCTCTCGGGTGATCGAGAATTTCGGAAATTATACGAGAAACCCTCCCCCTTGCTCGATGCTCTTCCCGTACCGCGAGCTAATGCTGCTGCCATTAATGCAAGAAAAAAAAAGGTATCGACACCGCCGCTGCACCTTCGGCAAACACTACAATCGAATCACCGTAATAATACCAAACTGCATTCAATTTGCTGCACTCGGTTTGTTATAATTCTACGAAACTGTAACGTCCCCAACGTTCCGCTCTCCTCTTCGCGCGAGGGATAACCAATTTAACTCGTTAACTTGTTCAGGAATTTTCTTTCATTTAAGAAACACATAGTCCGACATTCTCTTTCATTTATTAATAAGTCTACCGACAAGACTAGTCAACGACCATTGCCCCGCTGCAAACACAGGTTCTCGTACCATCACCGAAGTTAAACAGCGTGGGGCGTGGGCAGCGCTCGGATAGGTGACCGCTTGGTAAAAAGCCGGGATGTGGCCCTCCGAGCGCTTTTCACGTGTTGTTGGCAAAATAGGTGGTTCGGAACCCACCTTAATGAAAAGTAGGTCCCGCTGAAATTGGAAATTAAACGATAATGTGAAGAGTGGTAGAGGGAGAGAAGTTGGTAAAATAGATTTGAAACCCTGAGGGGACCAAATATCATGACATACATACTGACAAGACTAGACGAGAAATTGCTCAAGATCCGACTATTCGGTGACACATCCTGACGCAGCCTCGGAACGTCCGCGGAGCATCAATGCATCCCAAAATTGCCTAGTTTGCGCGAAGGCCGACTTGTATGTACATACACGGAGCGGTTCCGTTCGGTATAATAATACTTGAATAATACCCACTGTGCCGATGCGATCGGATAGCATGAACACCCACCTTTCTTGTGCGCTAGAAAATCCGTTCGTCCGATCGGTGCTCTGAACCGTTCCGTTCGAGCAGTTAGCGATACAAATTTTCAGGATTAATTTCCCGGATAAACGCGGCCATTGCGGGCCGTCTGAAAAATGGTTCGGTTCACGGTCGACCGATCCATTGTGACCGGGGGACGTCCAGCGAAGCAGGAGTCGGTACGCTTATTACATAAATGGAGCCGAAGAATGGAGCAACATAACAGGAGCCCGGCAATATGGAATATGGACTGTGCGCTCTCGTTCTCGTTTCGTTTCGTTTTTGAGCGTTCGCTATAATAGCGAGAGGGTAAAAGGTGGCGGTTGTTGCGCACCCTACGGGAACCTAACGAGCGTCTTCCCCATTTATGTGTCAGTGAGTCGCATCGGTAAATCGCAGCGATTCGTTGCGCACATGTGTCCAGATCTAATGTCCCCGGGACCGTGAAAGCTGCTTAACGCGATGATCGATACCCCCGGACCGTGGAACGCGACACATCGTCGCGCGTTGCCGACGGAATTTGGCACGCGAGGAATAAGTTGATCCGCGAGCGGCGCGGCGACAGGAACTGTATCGCGGAAACGGGCATCCTCGGACGTCCGGGGCGAAGCGGAACAATGCCTCCTAGAATTTTAAAAGCGGAAGGGAAAAGCCTCCGGGGCCGAGTTCCCATTTTCTCCGCGTTCTCGCGTGCCTCGTGAATTCTTTAACCGGCGTGGGAGCTAATTAACAGACCCTCCAGCCCTGCGAAACTATACCGAGACGCTGGGAAACTTGTAGAAGTAATTAATAGGCTGCATCGAGCCGGAAGGCCGAGACTTTGGGTCTATTTTAGCGCCGCGCTGCGCCGGCTTTACCGGAGGAGACCGCCAAGGCCGGATGATCGGTGCTCTGAACCGTTCCGTTCGAGCAGTTAGCGATACAAATTTTCAGGATTAATTTCCCGGATAAACGCGGCCATTGCGGGCCGTCTGAAAAATGGTTCGGTTCACGGTCGACCGATCCATTGTGACCGGGGGACGTCCAGCGAAGCAGGAGTCGGTACGCTTATTACATAAATGGAGCCGAAGAATGGAGCAACATAACAGGAGCCCGGCAATATGGAATATGGACTGTGCGCTCTCGTTCTCGTTTCGTTTCGTTTTTGAGCGTTCGCTATAATAGCGAGAGGGTAAAAGGTGGCGGTTGTTGCGCACCCTACGGGAACCTAACGAGCGTCTTCCCCATTTATGTGTCAGTGAGTCGCATCGGTAAATCGCAGCGATTCGTTGCGCACATGTGTCCAGATCTAATGTCCCCGGGACCGTGAAAGCTGCTTAACGCGATGATCGATACCCCCGGACCGTGGAACGCGACACATCGTCGCGCGTTGCCGACGGAATTTGGCACGCGAGGAATAAGTTGATCCGCGAGCGGCGCGGCGACAGGAACTGTATCGCGGAAACGGGCATCCTCGGACGTCCGGGGCGAAGCGGAACAATGCCTCCTAGAATTTTAAAAGCGGAAGGGAAAAGCCTCCGGGGCCGAGTTCCCATTTTCTCCGCGTTCTCGCGTGCCTCGTGAATTCTTTAACCGGCGTGGGAGCTAATTAACAGACCCTCCAGCCCTGCGAAACTATACCGAGACGCTGGGAAACTTGTAGAAGTAATTAATAGGCTGCATCGAGCCGGAAGGCCGAGACTTTGGGTCTATTTTAGCGCCGCGCTGCGCCGGCTTTACCGGAGGAGACCGCCAAGGCCGGATTTATGACACGGACATGTTCGGCGGAACAGCGTTCGGCTGAACGCCGCACCGCTGAACAGTCAGGCTGCCGCGCAGATTCTTTAGTTGTTGCGTCCCATAAATTATCGGTACTTCCGCAGGTGCAGTTATTTTGGGAAGCTTTACTTTCCCATGGAATCGGAACGCTGCGGGTTGCTTGGCGAGAGGGTGGTTAGGTGCTCGAGCTTCTGGGACTGAACGCGGGTTGCTGAGATTTATTCGATTGTTGGTTAAAAAGCAATAAAACGCGTTTGAACGACTATCTCAACCCTTATGTCAATCACAAAAATTTCTACGCAATGATCGTAGGGAACCGGAATCGAGGCGTTATCGAAAGAGAAACCGCGCGTTTACGCAAAACGGAATCATATCACGGCAGTCTGCGGCCAGCCTGAAAATAATTCACATCCCTCGGGAGCTCTCCGGTGAAATTACCACGCCCCGGCCGAAGTATTAAACTTGTTAAGATATTTAGAGCCCTATGGAGATTCGCCGTGAATTACGGCGTCGGGCACGCGAAGGCCTGCGTAAAATTTCAAGACCGCCGCGGAACTTGATAACAAAAACTTGCCGTTTTGTAGAACGACACCGTTCTCGAAAAATCACGGTTACGCGAGGGATTGCCCGATTCGTT
Organism: Lasioglossum leucozonium; assembly: GCA_028454225.1. Classification (NCBI taxonomy): domain Eukaryota; kingdom Metazoa; phylum Arthropoda; class Insecta; order Hymenoptera; family Halictidae; genus Lasioglossum; species Lasioglossum leucozonium. The sequence continues at coordinate 843,808 of CM052205.1, read as the reverse complement.
ATTTAGAAACGAGACACCGCAGACGGTTGTAAAAAATCAGTCGATATACTCGCTAGACGCGTTTAACACGATCGGAAGAATAGAAAAAGACATGGACCTCGGACATTCTTTATCACGAAATATTTATATCGACGGAAAGCTTTGAAATCGTTGCAAGAGTACAAATGTCTGTTAATCCTCGGGGAGGTTGCGACAATATCTAAAGGATTACCGAACGCTGGGAGTGAACGTGACACAAATCGGGTACAGAGAGTGCAACGAAACCGGGTGACGCGTCAGTCGACACGGAGCAAATGAAATGCAAATAATAATACGAATAAATGGAAATCCGTCGGAAATGTCTTCAGCCGGTCTAAGTGGAACTATCTCTCCGCAACTTCCGGCGAACTAGCTGCGGAGGATGCGTTAAGAGGCTTGCTTCGAGTAGTTGGCGAGGAGAGGTGGTGGCCGGGTGAGGGGCGGTAGGTACAGGAAGAGTGAAACAAATTCTCATAATGTCGAACGTAACCTGGAGTCGCATATTCCGGCAGTGTTTAAACGACGGTGAATCGACGTTCCACGGGGTGAAAATATATTTAAGCGGACCGAGAAGAATCTGCAATCTTTTAATCACGGGAAACAATGAAATCGATCTCCAGCGGCGAGAAATTTGATCGTATTTGACGAGGAATCGTGTGGTTTCGGAAAGGAAACAGGATATTCGATGGAAATTCATCGCCAGAAGAACTGTACTAGTAATAAGGGTGGAAAACGCCGTGGAAGAAGTAAAACGAATTTACAGTCGATCAAAGGTTTCGCGATACAGGCGGGTGAAAATGGGCATCGCGAATGAAATTGAATAATCTAATAACGTCTCGAGAACGAAAATAAAAATATACATTTACCATGGCAGAGAGAGAGAGAGAGAGAGAGAGAGAGGGCTCGTGGACAGAGACGATGCGGCACAGGGGTAAACTATATCGCAACCGGATATGTACTTCGTTTTTTTTATCGACGCGCGCGTTCTTCCTGTGCACGCTTACGGGGAGGCTGCGTTCGACTAACCGGGGGGGAACGGTCCAATAAGAATCGTACGAGTTAGGAGAAGCAAATTGAAAAATTTAATAGCGTATCGGGAACGACCATGATACCGCCGCCGTCTCCGGGCCGGAATCCTGTTTCGCGGAATGTACTATTGCGCCGTGCCTGGTTTCTCTACGCGACGGCGAGCGAGCCGCCGGAAGAATAATGAAAATCGAATACGGTAACTTTCTAATTATCCTCCGTCGTGCACAGGCTGCCCTGGGAAAAAGTAGCAGCGCATCGAGAGCATCCTGTCTAAACGCTCACCGAGGAGATGTTCTCCGCGCCAAGTCGTTATCCCTCTCCTCCGCTCTCCCGTATCATTTTCTGCTAACAGGTAGTAGCATTTTCTTCGAATCTCGAATCCCAAGGTAAGGCGGAACATAATGCGTACACTGAATTGAAGTTTAGAAACAATTAAAACCCACCGTCAACAGGTTAAATGGAAAATCAAGAATCGACATTTCTGTGAAATCACAAAACCCGTTCGATGAAGTGCGTCGAAGGATATATTCTATTAAAATTTAACTATCTCGAGTGAGATTACAACGGCTTTGTAGTACAAGATAGTATGGATGATACCATAGAAGTCCGTACGTATATATTCGCTGCACCGACAAAGAGCTGTTGCATGGAAGCACGAGAATCGTTAAATTACCGCAGCCGTAGGCGAACGGACGTACGTTTGTTCGCTCAAGCAATATCAATGGACAATATCAATTGTAACTCGACGACCGACGCAAACCAAATGAAGCACCGTCGTATTGCAAACTATTAAATCGAGTTGAGTCCCTCAAACATCAGACGCGTCGCATAGTGGCGTGCTTTTTCAGTCGGATTCGATTGCAAATTTCGAGTTTACAGGTATCTCTTTCCAACGTAAACGGAATACAGAAGCTATGGATCAGGCAGTGAAACTGTACCAAAATCAATAAGCCAAGATCGTAGAATCTACAACTCCGATCAATTCTTTTTAGACCAAGCAAACCAATTATTATAACCCCTCCAAAAACCTGAAATCGTTTGATCGAACATTTAAACGTTAACCGGTCTTGACACAAAACTCGCCAAGCACTCAAAGCGATTAAATTGTTTTAGCTTATAAAACTGACGAAGGTTTATTTAGATTTGGTGCAATTTTTATTAGCATGTGCTTGGATAGAAAGATTTATCGAATCAATTTCCATGTAACTTTATAGAAATGCTTTGGTTTTAGCCTTCCGGCTATAGGGACTCGGTTGACAATTCGTACTAAACCTCGCATACTCCCGTAAATCCGTACACCCGTTCATACACTTTGCTTTGAGCTATCACAGAAAATTGCTTCGCTTTCTTTTCTATCTCTCTACGTTTTGCTTCCTCCGACCCCTTCTTACTCGATATTCCCTCTCTGCGCATACCCCTTTTAAGTAACTTTATAATTACGATAATTGTGAAATGAAAAATACAATACCGGTCGTTCGACCGGCAGTGGTAGGTTTAACGTTGAAGGCTGCGCGAATATTAATGGAAGTAAGTTTGCGCGCAGGAAGTGCGAAGAGCAACGCGACTGACCTAATAACCGTTCGACGGTCCCGTTAACTATTTCGATCGAACGCATAGCGTCTCGTCGTTGTCGGAAGGAAGCACGGTTGCGGAGCAGCACCGAGAGACACGCGGACGAAGGGTGAAGCGTGGAGACGAGAAAGACAGAGAGCCGGGGAAACCGCACCGGGTCGCAGGTCGCGGGTAAGCGGTAAGTTTCTAACGAGAAGCATTAGCGGAGTGGACGAGGCGACATCAAATATGTAGATAGCGCTACGGGGAATTTCTCCGGAGAACAAAGTTGCTACAACGAAGCCCGGCCTCTCGGAAATAGAAGGAGGTTGGATCCCGAAGAGGCGCGGTCTGGCTCGGTCTCGGGCTCAGGGTCCGTAGACGAGTGTAGAACGCGGGACGCGAGTCTTGCCTCGTCCTTGGAAGGCAGCTCGCGGCATCAGACTCCCTTGTGGTGCGCGTTCTCCCACCCTCTCTTCCACCCTCCGTACGTCGGATAATAATGGGAAAGGCTGCCGAGGGTCCCGCGCCGCCTAGCTGCAGCCGAGCACGAATTAAGTCTGCGGAAACGACGCCGCGTCTGGAATTGATTAACCTTCGCGCCGCACCACGCGCGGCTCGACGAGCGTAGCCGTGCGTTTGGCACGTTGCGGATCGTGTCGATTACCGAGCCGTCTTCCACCGGGGGGCTGAAAGAATTCGAGGGTGGAGCGAGATCCTCATTCCCCGCGGAGGCTCCCTCTTCGATCTTACTTCCAGTCATATCTAATTCTCCCTCGTTAATACCAATTTCTCCGCGTTTTATTTCGTCGAGCTGCCCCCCGGAAAAAAATATGGCGCAGGAGAGCCTGGTTCAACCCTTTGCCGACAGTGTTGGACATACACCTACATCAAAAAACATTATTTTTCAATTCGTAAAATTGACGAAGTCGTTAACGCTAAACCTAACGAGCTTTGCAAGCAGCCGGTAATTTTTACCGTATAAAAATAACAGAATTAAAATTTGAACTTGTGTATTTATTTAATCGTTTACCACGAAAGCAACCTTAGAATCTCGATAATCGTGAAATAAAAAGAACCTGGAACCGGTCATTTGGCTGGTGGTGGTAGGTTTAAAAGGTCTTGTAAAACATTTGTCTCCTCGCAATAGCGTTTATCGTATGAAGTTGATGCAGAAAATCGTCAGCGCGCAACTGTTGTTACAGAGAAAAGCATCGAAAAATGACCAAATAACCGACCAAAGTTGAACAAGTCGACTCGCATGGACGATTGGGAGCTATAGCAGAATGACACCGGAGCAAACGCGTAACGGGATACATCGACGCAAAAATGATCCCGGTGTAACGTTAGTCGCGCGCATCCACGGCTAAAAATCACGGGGCGATTTCAATTTCATTCAATTGTCCATGAAACGGATCGGTTTACCGTGCCGTCTGCCGTTTCGGACGAATCATTTTACCCGTGCATTACGAAAATATTTCGTTGGGAACTTTCATCGCTGACCGGACACTATTAATTAACCAGCAGATCGCGGCAACTTTCCTCGTTAACGCCGAACCCGTCGACCATTAAAAACGCGCGTTACATTATAAAAACGGGAAAATTCAATTTATTTAGATCTCGCTGCCATCGTTGTAATTTCAATAATTGTCAGATTACAAATTCGAGACCGATTATATGACCGACCGTGGTAGGTGTTAATCCTCGTGTCTATAACTCTCAATTTTTTTAAAACATTTATTTATGACAGAATTATATAGAAAATATAAATATATACGGTAATGCAACATCGTTGAATATCTCGGAAAACTTTGGTTATTGGCGTAATAATTAATACCCAGCCATGGTTAATATAAAATTCGCAGCGCGACAACGGGAAAGATGCTCGCATTTCGCTGAATCGCCCCGATGCATTTTTAATCTAATTTATTCAGGAGCCCCCCCCCCCCCGCGCTATATAAATTACGGAAAATGAGTTTGTTTCGCAATGGAGGTTCGAAGGGGCGGTGACGTTGTTTGAAACTTTAATTAAAACTGCTGTAAGATTCAACCCTTTGCTAGCCAAGCAACACCTTTTCAACTTCCGCTTTTTAATCATCCCGCCGCGCCCCTCCGCTCGCGCATCGGAGCGTGTGCGTTAACATTCAGCGACTTTAGAAATTTCTGCCGGACTTTAGAATCGTTGCGTCATTAAATTAACCTGTAGTGCCCGGGGGCAGTATTTTATTACCGCGCGATCTTTGCGATTCGCCGCGTGACCCAATTACCGCGATTTCATTAGCAAAAGCGCGCCGCGAAAAGAAAATAATAAAAGAGAGAACACCGCAGCGATCTACGGGGCGTCTCTTAAGATTAACTTTTCCGCTTCGAATTCGCGTTTCCCATTAACCCGCCGGTTAGCTGCGTGCACTTTTACGCGGTACACCGGAACAAATAGAAATAGAATTTCCCGAAGAGCTGGGATGGCTCAACGTTCGCGGGACGTTGAAATCTCGACGGTCGCAAGATCCACCTCTGCGCTCGCGGTTCCGCGGAACCAAATTCCACGTTTTCAACCGCCACTATAAATTCCGAATGTCATTTCCTAGCCGGTGCGGTGCGGTGCAGTGCGGCGCGGTGTGCCCCGTGAACAAAAAGTTGCTCTCTGTTTAAGGGGTTAATCTAGCCCCGGTGCCAGCGGCGAGAAGTAATCATGAAAGAGAGATAGAATAACAGAACAGGCGGACCCGCGGCTTCCATTAATCAACCGGTTAGCGAATGATAATGGCGATTATTTCCCGGGGACGACTTACAATCAGGCCACGAACGTCGCAGCCCGTTACGCCGGTATTACTAACCGGGGAATAACGTCTAATCCAAAGTTGCCGGACCAGATAGCGGAATTAGTTAATATGTAAAGCAGCCGCGGCCGGAAATTCCGTGGATTCCCGGTGTCTCCGGAACTCTCTGCCACCCGTTTCACAGGACTCTCCACTTTTCCCCGTGATTTTGTTTGCATTTTAACGTTGATTCCCCTCCGCTCCCCTCACCGCCGTCACCCCGTTCCCGAACACCGCGGTCGTTAAAAAATGAAACCCAGTTACCTGGGCAAACGTTACACCACCAGCATTTAACTATACATTAACTCGCGGACTGTTTCTCGGCCTGTTGCCCGCATCAACGAACCCCCCTTCTTTTTTTCCGAAATTTTCTATAAACCGTGGAACGTGAACGTTTCAACTGCCACCATTTTTCTAACTACTTCGATGGTCTTTAGGTTAGTCTTAATCGTGCCACTCGCTAGCTTTAAATGTTTCGGTACAATGAACTTTCGGTCACAAGCTAAATACTTGACTATAAATTTTTAAATCATTGCACTGTTTGCAAACAGCTTTCGATATATTTTCTACTTGAATCGCAAAGAAATCGAGAACTAGAACAGACCTAAGCAGACAACGGTGTCTGGCAGTCTCGCTTCCGCTGTTGGAGGGAGGCTAATGAAAGAACCTGGTAAATCTTATCTGTAAAGATCGGAAAGGCGCGTTACGGGGACCTTTTTAGAGCGAAACGGTGTCGTCGGAGCGTCGACGGTGGGTCGCCAGTATTTTTATAGGTGCTCGTAATGTTTTCATAAACACAGCCTCCGCGAGTCTTGCTTGGCTTGCCTGTCAGTGGGACGAAGGGCAGTCGCCGGTTGTCACGAAGGGCAACGGTAACTGACACGTATCCGCCATCGGAGGAAGTTGTCCCTCGAAAACGATCCGGCGCGGAAAACTCGGGCGAGAATTCCCTCGTTCGCAGGTCGCTTCACAATTAGCGCGAATTCGCACGGGCGAACGTGAAAAGTGTTCACGTAGGGTGTCGAAACGCGGAAGGGCTGAGGTGAGAAGGATGGCGTCACACGGGGGTAGAAAGATAGATAGATAGATAGACAGATAGATAGATAGATAGAGAGAGAGAGAGAGAGAGAGAGAGGGAGAGAGAGAGAGAGAGCAAGTGGCTGGTACCACACGCTGAATCAAACTAAGCGTAACGTTTTGGGGTTGCGCGAGGGGTGAAGTGTAACGAGAGTAAAGCTAAGGGAGCGAAAGAGCCGGAAAGGGAGCGCGGGAGGGATGGAACATAGAATCGGTGAAGTATGCCAGCCAGAAAAGGGATGCTCCGCTCAGCAGATTCCCCCATAAGACGAGGCAAAGCCACGAGGGTGAAAAACAGATAGGGAAGAAGTCCGAACAGGAGGAAGACGTACACAGGCCGAGGGAGACTTTCGCCGGATCTTCCTCGCGTCGTCAACCTGTGCGCCCGTTCCCTGGGCCGAAATCGCGTGCAGCCTTGAAAACGAAACCCGACACGTCAGCCGCGCCTCCGCTTAACGGAATTGAAATGTGTCAACGCGTCCTTCCCAGCAGCCGTCGAATAAAATTCCAATGGGTCGAAGGTCAACGAATCGAGCGGCCGACGACGCGCACCACCAGCGCCGCATTTCCTGTCTTCTTAATGACTAATTTTCGCAGAGAGCTCTTATCCCGACAACTTTTCGTAATCTTCGAGGGCTGCAGGAAACGGAGGCGATTACGGCAGTCGCGAGTGATTGCTACTTGTTTAAGCGTTCCCGAGCAAGAGAGTTCAACGGTCAATTATAATTCGCCGATTCAAAGCGCCGGCGCACCCGACGGCATTAATAGAAATAATTCGATCCGAGGGGATCGACGCCGGCCATGAAACCGGGACTATAATCTCGGGTTTTCTTTCGATTAGAACAAGTTGGTAATTAGTCGCTGTGGTTCGTTAAATATTGCGCGGAATAAGTTGTACCGGCGCGGCGTGGAGTTCCACCGGCAAAAAGGTTGCATTAGCGACGACGAGAGATTTTCCGGTGAACGAGAGCATAAGGGGAACAGGGGAGCGTTAATATGGAAATAGCGCGAATTCCCGTCAAGTTTCCTTTTAAGCAGCGAAATGATTTTTCAAGTATTATTTTTTATAATTAAACGCCCGGCTACACCGGCCAGATTAAAGGCTCTCTTCTTTGTGAGATAATCGCTTTGGAAAAGGACGCGGAGCTCTCTAGCAGTTATCTACAGGTTTCCGTTGGGGGTTCTTCCGGGAACAGAAATTTTAATTAGTAGCTAGACGTCTTTACGTCGAAGCAACCGGGCGGACTATTAATTTCCATCGCCCCCTTCTCCCGGCGCGCAACAGACGTTTAACCTTTCGTTCTCAGCAAACAAGCCCCGTCTCTTCTTCGCGAGGGAGAAACGAAACGGGCCGGGCCGAGGCGGCGCGGCGCGGCGCGGAACGCGTCTTATTTTTTCCTGCACGCACACCAATATGATAATTTATGAAATCCTGCTCGCCCCGAATCCATGAATTACCATTCGAATATCGTAAAACATAATCCGTCGCGTGTCGTCGGAGTTTCCTCGGCGAATTTATCGCGCGCTTACAAGCCGAACGGATAATTTATTTGTGCCCATCGTCCGTGCTCCGTGTCCGCGCTAATCGCTCGCGACTGCACTCGTCGACGCGTACACGCGTTCCTCCGGACCGGAATAAAAGAGAGAATGAACTTTTACAACTCGGGGGAACATCGTTAAAGTTCTCCCATTAAAAAGGTCCAGAATAATTGACCAGTTAAAAATCCTCGGACGGCTATTAACCGTGCAAGCTAATACAACCATGATAATTAATCTCGCTGCGAACGGAGCACAGACCGAGGGAACCAGAGAGCAAGAGGGAGGATATATATGTAGAGGCGAGCAAGGAAACTCGGCCGCGGCGCACGGTCGAACAATATTTTTCAGATCATTTTCGACTTCCCGCGATCGCTTCTTCTTCGTTTTTGTTCGTTCGTTCGTTCGTTCTGCTTCTTTCTCGTCTCCCTTCATTCTTTCCCCTCTTGGTTTCTGGTACAAGCATCATCGGGGCTTTTCCTTCGAGAAAGATCGATCCGAATATTCCATAGAATCCTCTATATCCGCAGACGGTAAACTACTTTCGACTCTTTTTGCCCCGGTGAAAGAAGAAGCTGGAGTTCAGCCGGCCGGAGGAGTCCAGGAAGCCGCATTCAAACCGTGGAATATATATGTATCCCCCGCAGCTCTTTGGCATCGGGAAAACTAACGAGGGGGCATTCCAGGACTTGGCTTAAGGAAGTTTATTTTCTTAATACCGGGGCCGTGCATCAGTCTTCCGGCCGGAATCGCTGGCCCGCCATTCACCGGCTTCATTACGTGGCAAGCATTCAGGGGCCATTTGATTTCTCTCCGCGACGCGGGTTGAAACTTCCACCTCCGCCACCTCCAAGCCCACCCCGCCCCCGAGACTATTCTAGAAAGGTTTTAACAGTATCGAATCCTTTTTACAATTTTTCCAGAACCGGGAAAAACTCCTCCAAGTAATTTTATACGAGCTGGAAACGATCGCCGCCCGCCTCCCTCCCGCTGGTACGAGCCGAAGGTCGGCGAAAGATACCCAGAAAACTTACGATATCGTTCGAATAAATTCTCGCCGAGATCCATCTTTTATGGGGCTCCGAATCTCCGGAAAATCGATCGCAATTGCCGAGGGATTTTTCCGCGAATCGCAGCAGGACTTTCGAATGGCTGCGGTCGCGTTGAAGTGGCTCAAGGACGATCTTCCATATCTCAAAGATCAGCTTAAGTTCACCGGTGAACCAAAAAATGGGTCAAACGTATCTCTTCATTCGAAAGAGTGCTGTTTTGCATGAATCGAACGAGACAGGTCGCTGTAAGATGTTTTCCTAGAAACCGTATAGTTTCCCCTTTTTTTAGATTCCCGGTTTTAAACGATTCTCTCGTTTTCCACTGAATTTAGCGCGTGTCTATCGCTAACTGCGCCAGTAAAGTGTTAAAAGTGAAGTTAAATCTCTCTATTGTCCGATCACGTTTCTCAGGTGAACAATTCAACGTAAAGCGACGCTTGAAATTTATTGTACGCATGCACGAGGATTTAACGCCTACGTCCGATTAGTTTGTACAACCGGGGCTCCACGGTAGTTCGAATTAATGTGAGATCGGGAAGAAAGGCGAGCCAAACAAAGGACAGCGGTCCCATTCAATTTAAATTGCCGTTTCATCGAGCGCACAGAGGAACTCTCTCGAGCAATGGTTACATCGACTCTAGTGGAAATGACGGAAAAGGGAGCGGCGCGGCGGCTCCGATGACTCGGCCGTGCAATTATACCGTCTCTAAGCGTAACCCCGATTCCAGGTGCGTTTTTCCAGCGGGTAGCACGGCACAGGTCCGTCCGTCCGTCCGCTCCGCAGCCGCTGTGCGCGGGGGATTTCGTTAAGTTTTAACGATCGCCAAGTGTAACATCGCGTTCTCCATTCCTCCGTTAACGATCGTTAAGATGAATCGGCCGGCTCGCAATAACCGGCAGGGTGATTTGCGCCATCCGTTCGCCGCCGGCATTGTCAGTCCGCTTGCTGACAGAGAGAAAGAGAGGCTCGGGCCGGGTCGGCTCGTTCGCGGGGATACCCCTAATGAAAACTGTATTCGCTTTTTGTCCGTGGACGCGAATCGCGAGCCGCCTTTGTGCCGTTTGGCCTCGTTCCGAGAGCGAACGCCTCGCGATCATTTTCCGCTTCCGATTTCGGATGGCGTGCGAGCAGGAGAGAGAGAGAGATAGAGATAGGAGGAGGAGAGGGTTGCGCCCCTCGGCCGGATTATTCCGCGAGAGCCGAACGCTGACGGGGCGAATTTCAACGATTTAGACGACTTGAAAGTTCGAAATGGAAACGCGAACGCCTGCGGTCGCTCGCCACTGCAACTAAAATTTCATCCGATCGGGACCAAATGCTATTCACCCCGCCCGAAGAAGGGTAATTCCGTTCCTGCGATAACCGTCCCCCGAAAGCACCGACGCGACGCGCCGACAGCTGCGGTCGCATTCGAGCCGATCCTTTTATTTCGCCGTCCGCCTAAGCAGTAATTAATTTCCCGGAGTGTCGGATTTGTTTCCAACCGGAACCAGACGCGATCCCGGGGAAGCGTCCTTGACCAGCGGTGTAATTCGATCCGTCGCAGCGACGCGAACGTAGCGTCGCGTCGCCTTTTGACACTCGAAACCGAGGAACAACACGGTACTTCCGGTTTTCGGCCAGTAGTCGAATCGATCAGTGTCCGGTGTTTAATAGGATCGTTCGCGGACAGGTTCGCGACACGATCGTGATAGATGCGTTCATGGTATACGGCGCACACGCCTGGAAAACCGTCGCGGCGATGAATACCGTCTCGAGGCGTTTGGGCCGAGCGACGTCCAACGTTGTCCGCTCCATTTAACGCTCGCCTTATTGACCTTATGCTTAATATTAACGAGGCGACGCGGCCAACCGACCGGACCCGCTCTCCGGTATACACACACGCGGAATACAGAGAAACGTCGTAACTAGCCGAAGGCCGTTAACCTCCTCATTTGCAGCGCTTTGATCCGACCCTACTTTCCACCACCATCCACCGAACCCGTGACCACCCCTACGCTCCGCGAGAGCTCGAGGGATGCCAGCAACCATCCGGCCCCCCCTTGCGCGCGCGATCCGATCGATCCTCGAAATGTCCCTCTATTTCATCCTAGCTAATGCGACCGTGTGTGCCGGCAACCTGCCGCGACACGTTATAAAACGGATTCGGCCGAACCAGGATCGATTTGCATAAATAATTGGGCACATATCATCAAGACACACCCCAACCTCTCCTCTCCTCTCCTCTCCCCTCCCCCTCCGCACCACAGCAAACCTCGCGCGCAGAGCTGCCCGCCCCACGAAACCCTGACTAATTAGTACACCGTTCCCAGGGAATGCGGCCGCATCAAGGTGATTACCAGCGATGTACGAGCGGCTCCGAAACGTCCTGGCCTAAGCGGATCAGCATCTACACGCGGAGATGAAATTCTGTGTTCGATGCATCTCACAATCGCCGGGATGACCGCTGATCCAGGTTTTCGGGGGCCGAAGGAATCGGCTGGGGTTGCCCGATAATGCCCGTGCCGCGCCGGGGCGATTGGTTCCGCCAAAATCTCCCGTTCTGGCATTTCGTGGAAGTCCCATTTTTACCGAATGCACAAGCTGTGTTTAAACTGTGGAACGAGAATTTTGAAAACAGTATTTTATCCTCGACAAATCATAACGATTCGAATGCGAGAATTTCTTTGGCAATGTTCGATGGATAAAATGGTGGATGAGCAATGAATTAATTAAGCACTACCACGGCACGTGTTCCGCAATTAATTAACATTGTCAGAAGACAAAAGTTTCCCCGGTAAGGTTGCCGAAGAAGAGCCCAGCACCATGCAAACGGTGTTTACAATTGCAGAGTTCTTTCGCAATTAAGCGAACGCGAAAAAGGTATTCGCCGTCTTCGCCGGATTATTCGACGTTGGCTCGTTTGTACGCGACACACCGACCTATTTACCGAGAGCAGTCGTTGAATTGTTCGAGGGAACGGGAACGCTACCTTACGACCCTATGTTTATTTCATTCGAACGCCAGGGTTTCGCAATAATATGGCCCGCGGAGAAATGGCCGCCTTCCGTTTTTCCCGGGAGCGCGGGCGCGGGCACGGGCGGATAGAAAAGAAGAACGAGAATAAATGTGGGCTGCGAGCAACGGCCGCAAAATGCTCCTTTCGCCGCTTAATCCGACCGGGGGCTTTCTGGTCGTCAACCGACCTTTCGTAGTTTGCAATTGCAAAACGGCCTTGCGCTGCGCTGCGTGGTCTGCCCACGCGAAATTACCGTGAAGACCTCGCGTGGCCCGGTCTCGTTTAGAGGATTTTCTCCTGGACGAGCGTGCCCCTTGCGAGCTTCAACCCTTTGGAATCGAGCCTTTGGGGCTCAGACTTCTAAAGGTTCTCCGAGCCGGAACACGTTCTGACCAGTAAAGTATCCCTTGTTACGGTACAGCGGGGAAACCTTGTTCCCTCGGAAATATCTGATCTGTCTCCATGAAGTTTAAAATATTCTTGCCATTTGACTGGGAGGAAATACATAGCATCGATCGGACATAGTACAATGCTTGACGTTGATTGACATCGTCGATCAGTTTAAGATAATACGATAGAAACTGGAGCAATCCAAGTAAAATGCAGATGGTAGTTTTGAACGGATTTGTAGCATTCCAATTCGCTAGATCCCAACTAGAATAATGAAACCGGTGTGTTCATCACAGTACAATACTTGAAAAATGCAGATTCCTTTCAAAAAGAGACAAAAGTGCCCGAGGCGGGGAATACACTAATTTTAATCGATAATTTCGCTAATAACATGCTCGCTGAAAGCACCGTCCCAGAGTCGAGCATTCCGGAACGATTCCGTAATTAAACCGCGCCCTTCAAGACACGAGCAGCGAATCAAGCCAAAAGCATATTTCGACCGGGAGTCGTTCAATCGTCTTACACGGTGGCACGCTGAAAATCGATGGAATAATTTTCCGTCTGTATATATTGTATTATACATATACGATATACATACATGTATGAACGCAATACCGTGATCGATGCTTCCGCGGCCACGGACATCGCGACACAACAGCCTCCGAACATTGACGTCACCGGTATCGAGAACGAATCAAAGTAATTGGACCAATCGAGTTCGTATCTCTATCGAAATTCCGATCAGCGGGTCCAGCCTATCAAAGGTGAATCATCGATACATCTCGCCGCCGCAGTGGTCGCGCTTTGATTAATTAAAAAGAAGAACACCGCAATGGAAACACACGCGAATTACAGGCCGGGGGACGCGCGCAGTTTCCATCTCGCGCGGCGGAGAGAGTTCCATTTAACGGGCCCGCGAGCTGTTTCGTGGAAGGCATTTCTCTGGCTGGGCAGGCCTATAAAAAATACAAATGAAGCCTGCCACACCGACGGTCTATTCCCAGCGAAGATATATGCAGTGTCTCTTTCGGTTGGCTATCATCCGGGGTTGACATCACCGTCCCTAGGAGTCGCGGGGCCCTGGACAAACCAGACTTCGCCGAACGTCGACTTTTACCTCGTAAAATTCAAGCAGCAACTATAACCGACAAAATTGTCGATCTTTAAACTCCTGTAACCTCGTGGGGAAAATTGCTCGTTTTAACTTCTATATTTTCACATTCCCGAGTACAGTCGTCTAGAAGTCGGAAATTTTTTGCACCTCCATTCAAATGGGGATTTTCTAGAGGTCTTTGTTCAAGTGACATTCGGAAGATAAATTGTTTAATCTCTCGAAAGCGACCAACGATAAGTTCAGGGCCCAGGACACAAGTGCCCCGTTCGGTCGGCGCTAACGGCGGTGCTGTGGGGTGGCGTTCGTTCCATTTGAGGGTCCGTTACCGCGCGCGAACACCTAGAACCCCCTATAAATCCCGTAATCCAGCGTGTCGCGTTACGAATACGAATCCCTCTCGTGCGTCGTGCAGCGCCGCGCCGCGTCGCGGCGACGTCTGGTCGTGTTGCGAGCCGCTCCGCGAGAAAGATTGCGCTTTTTTTATATTAGAGGGGGATCCAGGCAACCCGCTGGAATCCCGACCTTACGCGTAACGTAACGCGGACAAATTACGGACTAGGGCCACCCCCGTGGCACGTCTGCACGTGCACCGGACCGCTCGCTCCGTAATTGCCGTTCTGTGTGCGTACGTGTGCCGCGATAGGGTGATCACCCCCATCGGCGAAATAAAACGAATAGCTTTTAGCTTATTTATGACGCCATTTTTGGGATTGCTCGCTTAAACTCGCGGTCTATGATTTCCAGCACGTGCTGGCCGAAGGGGCCGAATCGACTACGTTTAATGGGAGCCTGTTTGTTTACGGGTAATCGCGCGGTCGGGAACATTTTTAACTTTGAATATTTCAGTCCTTTAACGCGTCGTTCGACCTCTTTCAATATTCTCGTCCCAATTTTTATATCAGTCTCGCAGCGAATGGGTGGAGTAGATTTTTGTAAAATATTAACCACCGACGTAGCAGCTTAATTACAGGTACGACAGGAAGGGCAGCAGAGCGCGCATTACTCCATAGAAGATATTACAGCGGCGCGTTCTCTGGCAGCCATTCTAAATTTCTGGCTGCATCTTAAACCACCCCTGGCGCGCATTCCGCAACACCGAAACGACCGTGCAGAACCCGCCGGACGGAAGTATAAATAATAGAACCACACCGAGCCACGTCCAAGTTTATTTCCCCGTCAGGGATCACCTCCCTTTCGACCGGGCGACCCACCAATTACGGGGCCCGGTTTGTACGTGTGCACACACGTGAACGCACCAACAGAGTTTACCCGGGCCACCCCTCGCGATGCTTCCTTCCCCGCGACGCGTAATACACTTTTATGTCGCGTGCAAGAGGGGCTGCGATCCCCGTGTACCCGTGTACCCGTATCCACCTACGATTCGATACGCTTCAGACTTCGGGAAATCGCCGAGTCGTTGGCTTGCCCAGATTTTTCCACCCCTTCGTCCCCTTCAACGCAAATCTCTTCTCCCGGCAAGGAAAACTTTTCCATCTTTGTTCCACCCTCCGTGACGGACGCTCGCGGGAGACTCGTAAACGACAATTTCACGGTAACGGGCCGACGGTCGCCTAACCCATCCCTAGGAGCGGATGTAACTCGCTAGGACAAAACCTATTTGCAATTATTTTGCGGTACAGAAACGTGCAACAATTTCTATCCCTTCTTGGATATTAAAATCGACGCAGGAAAGCCGATGCGGCTCGGAACGTTTTAATATCGGAATATTCAACGGTGCTGCTGTAACGAACGATTAATATTCTGCTTACAGTTCGACAGTCGTTACCACCCCCCCCCCCCCCACGTGCACGCGAATTTTGGATCGCGTCGCCTGCCGGAAGTCTGCGTAGTTTTATTTCGTCGACGGTCTGTCTCGGTGTCAATGGAGTAATTAGTTCCTTGCAATTTTTCACCAGAAATTGGAGATCCTAATTATCGATTCTTTACGAAGTTGTTCGTTTTCGGATCGACGACCTTTTCGTTAATTACACGGTTGACGACGCTTCGGTCCATTTCCAGCTTCGTTCATCAATTTTTCTAAACGTGGATTCGATGTCACTTTTTCGAGACACGTCAATCTTAATGGAGCCACGAATTCGACTCGTCAGAAACAGAGCGATCAGATTACGATTCTGATACTCGCGGTCAAAATAAACCTGGGCACCACTGATCGAGCGTTAAATATTCAAGCAGGTCTGGCTTTAAATCTTTGATACAAAATCTGTGATATTAGGACCTCGATTAACCGACTCCATCTGGTCCGAGAGAGCTCGGATAAATCGAGACCCATCGGATAATCGAGACCTTTTTTTTTGTTAAGGGAGAGGAGGAATGCTTTTTACGCACTGACCCCCCCCCCCCCCCGGGATGCAGTAACAAACCGGGGGGAGTGCGGGATCGCCCCCTAGCCGCTAAACCTCCTCTCCCAGGGTCCTTCTAACCCTTTTCCACTTCTTCTATGCTGGGGCTACTGTCGGCCGGGGCCCCGCTTCTCGCATTTCTCCCGACCGACATATCCTCAGACCGTACCACACCTGTTCTTGCCTTTTCCTTCGGATAATCGAGACCTGTGGGTCGTATGTTTCTAATAACATCCAAAATGGCGTATAGAAACGAATAGAAAAGGTTCGGATTTTCTGCGATTTATATTACAATGATTGCAGAGTGGTTAAAATATTTTATTGATTAAAGTCCATTGTTCGTATCAAGAATTGGGTTTTATTTCACCTTGAAATACCGAAATTACTTTCTTGCCAAGCCAATAAATTCAATACATTGTAAAATATAAAATCTGGAAACGGTCGTTTGATCCGGTAATAATAAGTTTAACCTTTATGATGAAATAAAGGAGACTGCGAAGGCCGTAAACAAGAAATTCTGGCGGAGCTTCCTTGAGACGTATTATTCCGTTGGCCTTGAAAGTGTCGGAATAAGTACCTCGACCTGTCAAGTAAGAGGAAGCAATTAGAGGACAGAAATCCTATTATGTAAACATACGTATATCTTGGGTCGGCCGAGTGCCCGGGACCGACCGATTCCCGGCGTTGTACAGTGAATAATACGAACCTAATCCGCTTCGAAACGGCTCGTAAAGGTCAGGCGGCGAGTAATTCCGCCCGCGCGCGCGCGATTCCGTATAAACAATATCGGGACTGCTCATTAGCATGATGTCTACTTAACGAAACTCCGGTATTTAACGTACTGGATGGGTAATCCGGGGCGGAGGGGGGGCGGATACCGTTGCAATGACCCAATTACTGCACTCGTAAAGTGCAACGGCGCGAAACGTGAGCCACATGAAAGCCGTGAACACCGGGAAACTTTGTTAGTCCCAGTCTTTCGACACGTTAAGAGGCTAGCAGTCCCGGCCGCTCTTCCGTTGTCTCGTTCGTAATTAGTTGAGCCCCCGTTAATGCACGGGGATACTTGAAATATTCCGACCGGGAAATAATAATTATTTGTCAGATCGTTGAATTAGTCTCGGATTCGGCGCTATCGCGCGCGTACACGGTGCTGCCGAGAGACTCGCTAACGGCGACCGGCCGAGACTATGTAGACTAGCCCAAACGAAAATGCCTGAGCGTACGCCGCCGTACGAAAATTTAATTAAATCCACCGTAAGGCTGCAGCGTTTCGGTATTTGGATCCGATCGCATTAATTCGATCGAACCACCGGACTCTCTAAGTAATTTAATCGATATCGCCCAGACCGGGCCACATTTGTATAGCACTGACCAATTTCGGTCTTTTTCTTTGTCGCAACAATTTCCATTCGAGCTCCATTGTTTGTCTCGAATACTATATCCACAGTTTCGGTGATACTCGGACTGTAGATGTTTATGGAATTTTTTAATAACGTAAATCTATTTTCGGAGCCAACCTCGCAGGTTCCCTGCAATTAGCCTCGGTGACGCGGATCTCCGTTTTGGGGGCGTCTCTGAGTGACCCGCGCGGTTCGGTCCCGTCCGGTGCATTCCACGCGCGGCCGTCCACCGGCCGAGACCCATCGCCGTTTTCCGAAATTACGCCAATAACCTGTCCGATATAATGTCCAACTTCGTCGTATTAATTAGCTGGGGCAACAACGCCTGGGAACCGTGACTCGGCCCGCGAAGGTACATAGAATCTCGATTGAATTACCAAACGCCGATACCCGGGCTGGCCCGATGAATAATGCACGAGCTGATATTTCATCCAATAACAAACGCCGTTATTCCGCCGTTATTCTTGCCGTCTGGCTGACTATTTAACCGTGGAACCGGGTACCCGTTGCTTTTCAAGTCTCCGCCCCAGTGCCGTGGGAGACGACACGGGTCCCCGTAGCCCACCCCGCTCGTATAATCGAATTCAAATCGACAGATCGCAGACACCCCTGAAGAGGAGGCGTGTATTGCGGATTACGCGGGGAAATTTATGTTTTTCGCGAGGCCTCGGCCTGCCCCGCGTGCCCCGCGTGCCCCGAACCATAACTTTCTTGAGCGCGCGAGCCATGTGCAGGCTTTGCGGCCCTGCCTTATCATATTTGTACGCATCCCTCTGCTAAGCCTGACAAATGGGCCAACAGGCGGCTACTCGTTATTGCCAAGTTCGTCTTTATCGGACCGGAGCGCGCTTTTAAAGATTGCAGGCCTGATAGGACCGGAAGATTCGGGGTGAGGACGTTGCACGAGTGCCGGCGGGATAATAACTGCTCATGGTCGGTTTTCTCATGGTTTTTGGACATCTGGAAGATGAGAGATAGGGATAAGTTTTAGCGGCCTCGAGGAATGGAAGGTTTGTCGAGGTTAGAGCCGCTGGGTCGAGGAAAGGGGTTGACGAGGGGCAGAGTTTTATGCAATATATATTTATGCAATATATATGCAATGTATATTTTACCAGCAATACGATAGCGTATCTACATCTTTTTATTTGTAATATTTTTCTTAAAATAGAGGTGACCTTCGTTTATAAATTCATAATGTTTACCGTTTACGAAAAAAAACGCTGGTTTAAATTATCGCGAACACCCTGTAGACACGCGATAATACACCCGAGGACAGCGCATCGTATCAAAACAGCCTTACTTGCGTATAATAGACTGATATCTCTCCGAAAATCTATGAGCCATCGAAATAGAGAAACTGTCTATGTCACCTGTTCTGGTCGATGATCGTGTTTCGCGGCTGATGCGATATCGATAACACGTGACGGTTCGTTTGGTAAATTATAGACACTCGGTGGCGACGGCGGCGGCAGTGGTAACGGATGTCGTTGAAATTTTCACCGCAGCCGCGCGGCTGGTAATAAGATATAACGATGTATAATGTAACCCCCTAATGAACCGGCGTGCCAGGAGAGAGAGAGTGAGATAAAGAGAGAGGGGCAACAATGACACTCTACTATTTTAATTTGTGCCAAACTAACTTGGTAAATTAACGGTAAATTAACAATTTGAAGAAAAAATGTTCGATAATAAAATTTTATTGGGAAGATATGTTGGTACTTGCATCCTCTCCACTTTGAAGCCGATGTCGTCTCAGGATGGATGGACAAATGGACGGAAGGACTGTTTTCTCGTAAGCTCTACGGAAGGAAAAACAAATGTCCGCACTGATGTGATAAAAATTAGGCGGGTTCGAACGAACGTCGGCAGCGACCGAACGGGGAAAGCAGGGAGAATCGATCGCGTATCGATCGATCGCGACATGCTTCACCCGGGCCTGGTAGAGTCGCGAGAATCTAACCTGAACAAAGTTGAATGTAGAATCAAACAAAAATAAACTAGATTTCCATCGCACGATATAACTGTACCAATAGACAGGGTGACTACTGACGTCGTTGAGAAATGCAGAAAACCGCGATCACCAGTTTTTAGAACAAACACTTGAAGGGAAATTTTCGTGCTAATTATAGCACAAACGAGATGCGATATAAGTTCCACAATATTAGTTTTGGTCGATACGGTAGAATGTGACCCGCAATGGTAAGGGAGCTCTAGCGCCCCCCCGAACGTGAGACAGAAAAATACATTGGGCGATTGGTCTATTCTTATACCTCGTCTGTGGTGGAAGTTGCGCCCGTTATTTTTATCGATACCAGCGGAATTACGCGACCGACCGTCCCTGTCGCGTCGATTTCCTCGGCTATCCGTCCAGTTTGGCGTCTATCGATCCGCCGATGGGAAGAAGATCGTGCCAATGTCGGCGCTAATTACCGCGGAACTGGCTACTAAGTTATTTAGCTTACACGTGCCACCACGGGGAGCCCGTATCTGCTCCTGTCCGCTGGGATCGACTCGAATAAAGATGGACTCTGATTGTGAGTAACTGCACTCCGGTGCATTCCGAGGAACGCTGAAAAGCGGATTTATCCGCTTCCTAAATAATCATCGAAACTGCACGGACGATATCCTTCGCCTCGCTCGTTAATTTCAGCGAAAAAATACTGTACCAACGGTATACTTTTACTTTTACGCAGCGTAGCGCCCGATAAAAAATTTTTAACCAACATACGTGATTAAAATTTCTAGAATCGTAGCCGCTATTTTTATAAAATATTTCGTGCCACGGCATCGTTGGACGATCCCTTTCCGAACGCGAAAACGCAAATGGCGCCGATCTAAGGGGGAAACGCGTCTCCGAAAGTCTAAGAAAGCGGTCGAAAATTTTCGCAGGACCAACGACAGCGATACAGCCCAAGATGTTACCAGTTATCGAGGATGTACTCGGGAACGCAACGAAATTTCGTGGCAGGGACTACAAATCCTCTTCTTTCAGGGAGCAACTGGAACCAGGTCGGCAACGAGGTAACCCGATGACGCCCGGCGAATACCTCGCTGGCTCGAGCTTCCGGCAGATCCTGCAAACCCCGAAATTACCTACTTTCAACCATCTTCCCCCTGCAGGAGACGAATGGAGGTCCGTAACGGAGCAGACAGCCGGACTAATACCGCCCGCTTTACCGTCTCGGTGGAACTCGTCCTAATGGAAACCCGGGACACACGGAATCCCAGCTTTGACTAATTTATTTGTCGATGGTCCGGCGACTCGTGCACGCGGACACGACGGTTGGCCGAGTCTTTGTCTTAACGATCAGATGCTCGGTTGATTCCGACTAATTTCAGACGGGGGTAGCTCATCCCCGTGACGAGGATGTTGCATCAAATTTCGGACCTTTTGCTTACACTTGATTTCAGACAAATTCGCGACGCATCCGATTTTGTAAATTTTCTTCTTGAATCTGAACAAATTTCCAAGACATTTTTAATAATGCATTGTTTGGGATATTTCATCGGCTGTTTCAATATATCGCTCGATTTAAGAAACAAATTATGGGAGCAAGTAGTTGAATTTGAATTGGCCTACATGTTAGACGTACACTAGTGGAATTCATTCTGGACACGTAAATTTTTACTTAAATTTCGCATTTATTCAAATTATTTAACATATATAATCATTGATATTTTATATTCTAATCATTGTTTTCTAATTTTAGGGCATCGCTTATATAAAAAAAATCAGTAAAAAGACCATTTATAATAAAGAGTTTCAACAATGGTTTGTGCAAACAGCGCAACATCCGGTGGACTATGATTACAAATTAGTTATAAATAACAGCCTCTAGAAAAATATCACTTTTCTACATCATTCTAAACGTCGCTTTTAATATAATGTTAATTTTACCATTTTCAAGGAAACTGCGATATTGTGGACGTCGCATAGAGATTACGACCGCAAGATAGGGGTTGCTAGTCAACTATCTTGAAAAATAATGGACGAAAATCGAGTGACCATGGAAGGAATCGTAGATCCATTAGGACTGTGCCGGAACGGTTCCCTGGTGGGCCGGTAGACGCCAATCATTTCATCCGGCAGCGTCATCCCTCTGCCACCCCCGTTGATCCTGACATTGGCTGATTTACTCGGTCAGTATCGTGGGGGTTGAGTATTCTCCGACGGTATAGGTCAGACGATGATGCCGCGGGATCATTCACAGGCCGCGTGATTGATAAAGCGCGGCGAGGTTTGATAAACACGAGCGTTAAGCGTGCGCCGGAGCGCCGACGATAAATCAGAAATGTTTTCGAGAGGCGGAGAAGAGAGGGAGAGACAGAGATAGACAACCAGAGAGGGAGAGAAAGAGAGAGAGAGAGAGAGAGAGAGAGAAAAGAGCTGGGGAAACGACGCGGATATCGGTGTTTTCGCGTGTTTCCTGTTTCTCCACAGTTTTATTGGGCGCCGCGGCGATTCGCCGGCACGGCGCGCGGAGCACCGCTCTTCGACGTAATTGTTGTGAGAAATGGAAGACTGTACGGCGAGCTGCACCCTCGAACGATAAGCATCGAGAGCTCTCCCTTTTTCCGCGTTGCTTACGATTTTATCGGCATTAAAATTTTACCGTGATTAGAGCGAGCTCCATCGTCGTGGAAATTAACACTAAATCTACCATCGCTGGTCGAATAACCGTTTCAAATTTATAAAGATGCTTCCATTGGAAAAATATTATACACAATTCTACGTATTTAAGCACACGTCGCAAGAAAATATCACAAAATCCGAATAAATTCGATTGTGTTAGTTTTATTAGGTGACCGGAAAGTAATGTCGTTTCTTTACAGGCAGATCATTTCTATTTGTTCAGCAGCTGCGAGAAACTGTGTCGGATTGACGCGATAGTGGAGCGAGGATTGAAATTGTGTGTCGGAAAATGCGAATCCGATGCAGTTTTGCCGATCTTTGACCGGGATATGAATATTAAACGCGAGTTTGGAAACGGGCGTCCACGATTTCGCTGAATCTTACTCGAGGCAATTGGGGTTCTCGATTTCGACGATCTTTCGGGCCGGCGAGGCGCGTCGCGCCGCGGCGTTGCCGAGCTTCCGGCAATTTCGCTCGATTATTCCGCGCGGCGTGTGTCTGGCAGGTGACGGCGCGAATTGTTCCGGCGTCGAAGGAATTTTTTCCGTCGGCGCGGCGCGGCGCGGCGCGGCGGAGGGAGACAAAAACATTCGCTGGTGTTTTCATTAAATCGTTGCCGTTCCGCTCGACAAAAATTGAGCTCTTCGGCCAGCTGTTCGGCCTCCGTATTGTAACAACGCGGCACGCTCGCGTTAATTGTGAGCGGTGCTGGCCCCGTCGGACAGGGGAGAAAAAACTGTGCCAGCGGCGCGCGCGCGGCGAGAAACAAAATCGTTTTCATTTCACGCGCTAATAAAACTCGTATCATATATTCGTGTTAACGAATCGGTGAACGCCGTCTGCGGGAAATTGCCGTCGATACGGTTCAATCGATACCGAGGAAAATATCCGAGGAAAAACACTTTTCCGATGCAGCCGGCTGATACGCGCGCTGTACGCGTGCTCGCGCGATCGAGAGATCCGCTAAAATCTTTAACGCTTGTTGCATTTTTTACGAACTTAGCTAATAATGAAAATTCAGATTAAATGAACGGCGCGAGACTCGAAAATCCGCCGGGGGAAACGAGAAGTGGATCCTTGAACATCGCGAGAACGGAGGAAAACCTTACAATATTATTCATTCAAGTTTCCTTCATCGGCAAAAGCATCTTGCGGTCGAATTTTAAGAATATGCTCCCGACCCTTCGGGAGGGTAGACTTCGAAGGGGGATGCTGCTCCACGAATGAATTAACGAATGCCAGCCAGTGCCTCCTCGTTAGGATCCATACAGATACTGTTTCAGTTAGTTTTTCGTCGTTATATTTAATGATTAGGGTGGAACATATAACGCCGAAAGGGAGGTACGTTATATTCGCTAAACTTCTACAGAGTCATCGTGTAATGTTGAAGAGACAACTTTATTCCACTTTCTTTTTACTTTTCTCACGATTTAACGTACTCGATCGCATCCAAACCTACGCTTTTATACGAATCCATAGTCCAAAAATAACGTACTGCGAGATACGCGTGCCGATGCTAAAGCTCCCTGTTCCTGTTGTCCCGGGTGTTCCCTGTACTACGTGGTTACGGGTGTCTAATCCCGCGGTCGGAGCACAAAGAACGAGATTGAACAAACGAAGAGGTGTTCAGAGCGGAAGAGGTCGGAGTATCGCTTTATTAATATCCATAATGGCCACTGAAGCGACCGCAGAGTCGGCGCGAATGGCATAATGAAAATTCAAAGCCAGGCCGGCGCGACGCGACGCGACGTGCAGGACGGCTCGCAGATTCATCTGGCCGTACAATACCCGGTCGAATGAGAATTTAATTAATGTAATGCATCCGGATCGGGACGGAGGTATCCCGTTGGCCGCGGATACGACGCCTGCGGCCGGGTTCTCGATCGGACGAACGAGATGGATCCTCCGGTTCGGGCTCGCGTAAGTCTATAAATCCGGGGATGTGCGTCTATGCGCCAGACGCGTCTTCAACGTACGGGCATCGTGCCGACGCTGCGCGGCATCTCTATGTACAGCTTTTATCCCGGATTAACTACACGCTGCGGGGCTGCTGCTTCTGCTTCTCGCCGCGCGTTATACGTATGCGTGTGTCTGTGACTCCAGTGTGTTCCACGGCGAAAAAAAAAACCACCGGCGCGGAGAAAGAGGACCGGCTTCGGACGCGAATGGTCTGGTAGAGAAGGAAAAGGCGCATCGATATGCCTGTTGATGCTCGGTGCAACGGTGATACGCGTACGCGCCACTCTCTTTGTCCCCGGCATATACCTTTCGAGCGGGTGCTACGGTTTCCGACTACCCGATGAAACGCCGAGCAAACTCCCTGCCGACGGTTATCGATACGCTTTCAGCGGCCTCTCCGCGTCTTTTCAACAACGAAGGAGCCGGTACGATGCGATGGGATGGAAAAGTGAGACGGCCCCGGGTCCGATTCGAAGTATTCTTCAGGGCTGTGAACGCCGGTAGATGCCGGAAAACATTGTTCTTTCGATGCATTAACTGTTCGGTCGATCGGATGCATCAACTTTTTCTACCATCGACATATATGTTTAACACTTTGAGCATCACCGAGGACGGCTCGTTGATCGATAAACGAAATACGGATCGGCTACGAGAAATTCTTAGCCGAGAATCATCGGTCTTCGGACTGTATTACAAGGTCGTAGATTGTCGACAAGTTGAGGCAGGAAATAAGAGCCGCACCAGATTACGGTGAATCGAAGTAATTGGATCAATCCTCGAGGCTCTCGTATCGAGTCTGCTGGTATAGTAGTCAACGCAGCAGTCGAGTAGAACCAAGCGCTATGTACAGAATAGTAAACATGCTCGTCGAAAAATCAGCCAGAAGGGGATCGATCCACTATCCTTTAACGAAATACTCGATTATCGTACGATTTCCTTTTCGAGCCAAAGCGTGTAAAGCGAAGTTGACTGAAATAAATTGTGAGATTGTAAAAGTCGCGTGACGCAAGATGCTGGTAGCTAAAAACGTACACCGATGCAACGAAATAAAAGACGCTGGAAGCAGCGCGAACGATCTCCAACTTGTGATCCGGTATTCCCAAAAGAGAAGCAAGCTTCCCATTTGTAAGATCGTGCCGGCAGTTTCATTTTCTCTTATCCGCTTAATTTTTCATCCGCTCTAACGAATACCACGCGCGCTCCTAAATAATTCGGACGGTCCCGGACAAGCCGGTGCACCGCGAATTATTAAAATTTTCCAGATTAGGCGAGTTCCGTGGGTGACCGCGCTGTCGAGAGCAATAGGCAGAAACGTCCCGCACGGCCCGGCCCGGCCCGGCCCGAAAAAACGTACGGAGGACGAACGCGGAGCGCGGAAGATTTGTGGTCGGGACGGCGATATTTATTACGGGCAGCCGAGTCATCCGTAAACATAAAATAACCAGGTGCATCGCGTGTGCACCGTGTGCTGTTCCCGGCCCCATTGCAGCTCGCGCGCGTCGGCCCGAGCTTCAATTCCCTTTGAGCCGCAAAATGAAATATCCAAATCCCCGTGTATATTAAAATATTACCCGGGGATTGCGAAGATGGATGCCGCGTTACACGGCATTAGTGCTTTGATATCGCGCGGCCGAATGCGACTCTCGTTCGCGCGCCTAACCCTTTTACGCGCGCGCCGCACCCCCGCCCCCTTCCAGCCGCAATTCCCTACGAACGAGAACGGATAATGGCGACGCACTTTCATTTAGCTGGCCGTTAATAAGCGGCGGACTATCCCTAACTGTTATCATGTATTTCCGCGCAGCGACGCGACGTTCTTGTCCCCGTTTAATTGCTGCCTCCCTTTTGTTTTGTGTCGTTTCGGGCCGCTGCTGGTTAGCCAACTAGCGCAAACATGAGACTTGTCGGCGAATTTTAGAGAGTTCTGCGAACCGTCGCGTCGCGTTTGAACGCGGTGTTCGTTCCGTTTCGCGACTCGGTTGGAAACTAAAAAATCCACGAGCAATCTGTACAAGATTTTTCGTCGAACGTTGCAAATCGACCTTTAGAAGATTATTATTAGACAACGGATCTTTGTGCAAAATCAAAATTTTCCACCCGAATTGCAACATCGTGGAGCGAAGTAGAAATTAATTATTTTTTTTTTCTAAATGCATAAAATCCGTTGTCTAATTATTATTACACATACATATAGAGAGCCGTTCGCATAACCGATAAATTCGGATAATGGAGGCTCGGATCAAAGTACAAGAATTGTAGAAGTTTTGTAACTGTGCTTCGCGAATGCGATGGTGTCTTCTTTTGTTGCAGATTACATATGCATCCGAGAAGAGAATTACCAATGAAATTATTCCATTCCGTCTGATCACAGAGTGGACAGATCCCGGTGCAGAACGGGCTTAGCACCGCGGCCTGAACGATGAAACAGCGTGTTGGAGAATTCCGTGAGAAGTTTGAGGATGTAGCATAGCGTATCAAAGAAGGACGGATCATAAATATTTCACACGAAGGCCGGTACACCGCGAGGGTATGCTATACGTATTATCGGAATGACATATGTATGTCGCATACACGTGTAATATGTACACTTACATCGACCTTAAACGGTATGTTTGCTTAAACTATCTGTAAACTTTATGCCGTAAAGTAATACTTACACCGTAGTATAATCGAAAATATTTCCATCGGTGGTCGAATTCTTAACACTAAACCTACCAGTACCGGTCAAATGACTGTCTCCAGATTTTGATTTTTATAATTATTGAACTTATCTTTAAGCACACACGTCATATTTATATGGCAACGCATAGTAGCCATTTTTGGTGCTCGGTAGGTCCAGTGTTAATAATAACTAGACAGCGGATCTTTATGCAAAATGAAAATTTTTCATGTCAATTACAACAAATTGAGGTGACATAGAAATTTATTTCCTTTCTTAATATATTTAATAGGTCGAAAATAATATAACAGTATCTTTAAATTTTTTCCAATATTTTTACTGTTTGAAATTATACCTACTCATTTTTGCCATAAATACATAAACATCCGCTGTCTAATAATAACATAATAATAATAATAATAACATTATAATAATATAAATACATATAAATACTCCTACGAGACTTCGACGGTAACAATATCAATAGCAAAATGTCTCTAAACGATCCTCTATCATGGCACGTTGCTACGGAATAATGTAACGCCGTCGACGATTAACTGCTACCGGAAACAAACGGGGCTGATACAATTAGCGGACTAAATAGGTTCGCTAGCGTGACGCGGCAATACTGTGCAAATACCTGAGCATATGTATGTATAATCGTCTGGTTTCTCCCGTGCTGGAGACATCGCGCAGTACGGAGGCAGCCTGACTCATCGTAGACGACAGATAACGCTGCAAACACGCCAATGATAGCCGTAACAGGCAGCAACGAAGAATAATTAAACGCGTTAAAAATTCATTAAACGGCTACGCCCACGCGACGGGGGGGGGGGAGGAGAGGTGGGGCGGGCGAAACGCGATCGGTCGTGCCTTATCTCCGCCGGGGCGACGAACACGGGATAAACGACAGAATTATTAGGTTCTTCGGCGTGCCGTCGTCGGGGGTAGCCGAACAATGAGTCATCGACCCGACGAACGGACGAGTCAATTTTATAGGAAACTGATCCGCGGGCCTCGCCCGTTTTAAACCGCGCGGCAGAAACACTGCGATTGCCTTTTTTCCATTTTCTTCTTCTCCTCCCCCTCTTCCTCGTTTTTTCTCTCTTGCTTACGAAGTTTTCACGCGTTTCAAGCTTTCGAGGTCGACGAATAGTCGCTTCGGGAACTCCTGAAAGCTTCCCCGACCACCCGCGCCGCCGTCGTTTCTTCTTCTGCATTGAACGTGTCCCGATGCATCCAGCGCCGTCCTAAGACGGCGAATCCTGCGCGTCCTGTTTCAGCTGCGGCTTCCCGATGTTCTCCGCCTCCCACACCGTGTCCGGAAGTTTCGTTCCCAAAGTTTCCGGGAATATCAGAGACAGCAGTCCCGCGGACAGGCCCATACAGCCGAAAAGAATAAGCGGCAGCGACGGCATGATTTGTGCCTGCGCATCAAACGAACTGCGTTAGAAAATGGGGAAAGAGGACGTTGCTTTCTCTCGAGCGAGGGCAAGGACTCTCGCGAGAACCACGATTTTTCATCCGAGCAACGAAGTTAACCCGAGATATTTCCTGCGATGGCACTTTTCTCGGTGCCATTCTCCGCGGGGTCCTCCGTTCGCTAACATTTTTGTTCGATGGTCTTATAGCGGTTTAGACCATGCGTACAGAATTTGTCGAATTACCAGAACGAAAAAGAATAAGAACTACAGGGAGGAGATTCGATGTAAACATTTTTCAGAATTAGAGTTCAATAGAGAAATTATCTTGCTTATAGCGTAAGCTACCAGTTTCCAATAATGAGTAGATCGAGCTGAAACTAACAGGTTAATGTTTTGTGAAAAGGCAGAGGGACGTTTCGTAAAGTTTTCGGTACGCGACGCTCTTTGATGTTTGAAATACAGCCTCGAGCAACAAGCGGTTACTGTTCCTATTGGCTCTCTACGATGTAGACTCTTGCGGTGGCCGACTTACCAAAAGAGGAGTTTGCGGTGACAATATTGACCCCATGCGGCCGGTCATGCTGCAAATTCCAAGGAGGGAGTGTCTCATGTTCGTGGGGAACAGCTCCGCCGTGTAAATGTAAACCGTGGAAAAGGACATCGTGATGCACCATTTCCCTCCCATGTACAGAATCAGGGGGGATGAAGCTCCAGGAGCCTGGAAAGACAAATTACCGCCATCTTTCACCGTGTTCGTCCTAATCCCGATAAATCGTTCGAACAGTCCCCGTTTAAGCATTTAATGAAATTAAACGTTCGCGCGAATAATGTGGGATACTTTTGATCGATATAGGTATACTTACCGGAGGGCACGAACTGTATCGCGAGACAGAAGACACCGCTCAATAGGAACGACGAGGACAAAGTGATCTTGCGACCCACGTAATCGGTCATGAACCAAGTGAGAAAATAGGCTGGAATCTCGACGATGGCGACTAGTATGAAATTGGTGTATTTGTCGCCGGCAAAGGCCACCGAGTTCAACGACAAGCCATAGTAGACGAAAGTGTTCGTCAGCCAGCAGAACGAGCAGGCCAGCAACCGCGTCATCATCACCGAGCTGCCCAGAATCTGCATATACGGACTCTTCTTCTCCGACGCTAATTGCTCCGCCTGGAAAGAGCGATCGGTCCGATCATCGTTCTCTATAATTCTTATCAAGGAAAATAGCATGAGATTATAACGGATAACTGGTCAATATTATCGCACCTTCTCGGTCTTCGTCGTGTTCAACTCTTTGAACTCTCCGATCGCCTCGTCGGTTATACGCAGTCCATTCATGCGCGCCATTTTCCGATAGATGGTCTCGACCTTATCCTGCCTCCCGTTGGCCAGTAGCCACCTTGAAAACGGGGCATCGTCAGGTGTACACGGTTTTCTCTACGCTTATTTCGAAGGGAGACACGAGTATAGAGTAACTATACACCACCGATCATAACCTACGGGCGTACAATAGAAAATCACGTATTTTTTTTTTCTTTTTTGCGAAAAACTCTTCTGTGTCCTAAATACTATGCAACTCGGCGAACGGGGAACGATTTCGTATCGAGCCGGCTGTTAATTAGAGCCGTGGATCCAATCAACGGGAATACACCGGTGACGTCAAAGAGCCGGTTAATTGGCCGGATGTCGCGGTAACAACGACGACTTCGCCGGTCGTTACGGGAGAGAGAGGATCGTTTTGAGATCGTTAACGAGGCCCGCGGGCAACGCGAATTAAATAGTCGCCGACGGAAATTACCTGACTGATTCCGGGATCAAGAAGGGCATCAAGATGGCGAGCAACGCCGGCCCGTACACCAGCCGCAGGATCAGACGCCAGGATCTCGTCCACATCGCGATCAATCCCAGCAACACTTCGCCAACCGCGAACAGGCAGCTGGTAATCGTGCTGGCTAAAACTCGGCCCTTCACTCCGGCCATTTCCATCCCTGAAAATCAACGCGATTCCATCGCATTAACACCCTCGCCGCTCAACCAATCCCGTAAACGGCGTTCGAACGAAAAATTCTAAAATTTTGCTTGCTGTTCGTTGCATTATTCATGTATAATTTTTATTAGAAATACCAACAAGTGTTTACGACACGAAGTCTGCGGATTCGCAATATTCTCAGAGACAATCGCTTCGGTACTTTTAATGCTGATTATTAAATAATTATAATATATTCTGAACAAGTGAATTTAGTGACACGTGGCGGATCGGAATAGTAACGAGAGTATATCAACGTATTTCCACTGTAGTTGTAGTATGAGGAATTGATCCGCCATCTTGCCGGTTCCCAGGAGGCACTTCTTTAACCAATATCGGACGAGAAACTTCCCGCCGGTTAATGATTGAAAGAGGAATAAGGAAATGGTGCCGCAGGTGATCCTAATGGGGATGATTTGCAATAGGAGTTGGCTCGGTGTTTTTCGATATCGAGGCGCAGCCGGCTCGAGTGCGGGTCGACGCATGAAACATGGCCGTTATTTATATCAGCATTATTCACGTCGAACATCTTCCCTTACTTTGCTTCGTTATTAACTCACCTAAAATAAATCCAGCGCTGTAGATACCAGCCCCGACAGTCGCGTCGATAAATTCGCACGCGAGGAACATCCAATAATTCACGGAGAAGGAATGTATCAGGCCGCTGATTCCGCTCAGGAACGTGGTGAGCGTCAAAATCGTACGTCTACCGTATCTGGAAAATAACACGCGACGGATGAATAAACAGCCGGCGTTCGGCGCCATTGGCACGCCTCGTTTTTATTGTTCGACGGAGAGGAACAGAGTTCTCGCGAACGTGTGACAGACTGTCGAGAACGTAGTTCGATTCGCAGCGAAAGAACCCCCAAAAGAAAGGTATTCTCCGCTTCCAGGCGTAGATAATTTTACGGGACGCTGCCTGTCGGAATTGTTTTAAAACGAATCGTTAATGACCACCGCGATCTCGCGTCGGCTCCCAACAATTTGTAACTTTAAAGGATCGGGTCACGGAGCTCGCGGGACTCGTCGAAAAGTACAATCTCGAGCACCAGTCCAAATCCGAATTGGAAATTGTAGGCCACCGGCAGGAAAGTTTATTCCGGGGAAGCTCGGCGAGCTTCCTCGGGTACAAGTTTATTACTCGCGGAAGCGCCGGCTTCCACGAGCGTGTGTTTTCAGCGCACGACCACGTCGCCTCGGTTTCGAGCTTCGGTTTGTACAATTTTTAGCTGGCAACTGCGGGCTCGCTGTTGGAACAGAAGCCAGGTCTCCGTTCGCGGCACGGTCACTTTCGTTTTTCAGTTTTTATCAGCTTCGATGACGCGTTCAGCTTGCGCTCGGTTAGATCGTTCGGTTACAGTTTAGGAGTGAGTGCTATTCACTACTTCGAGATGCACGTTAATATTTCGAATGTGTGATTAAAAACAACTGGATTCTTGCTGCAACAATGAACTATGCAGATCTTCATGGAAATTTCTGTTTTTTCAACCGGAAGACTTCTTTGCATATATTTAACGCTAGATCTAACGAGCCCTAAATAACACTGATGCGTATTCCTTTGTAATAATATCAGGTCCTTTATAATAATGCGCGCCCGCGCAATTACTGGAATAACTTTAATCAATATTTTCCAACGTTTCTACAGCGGTTCGAAGCGTCTCCAGGGTGGATCGAGGCTCCCCTTGACTTCAGGGACCGCTTCATCGATCGAACGTCATTAGCAACCAGATCCGGACGAGGAATCCCATTTCCTGGACCGCGATCCATGCGCGGGCAAGACTAATTAAGAGCCCCGGTCCGTTGCGGCGATTATTTCTCACCTGTCGGACACGTATCCGGCGAAGATCAGCCCGACGAATTGGCCGACGTTATTTATCGTGCCCACCAGCGTGAGTTTCCATCGGTTCGCGTCGCAGGTCAGGCTCCACTGTAACACCGTGGAAACAAAGGAAAACCGTGAGTCACCTGCTATAACAAGTCCACCTGTAGCCACCGCAGCCAGGACCCTCCGCGAAACACGATCTTACCTCGCTGAGTATCGTGTTCTCCGACGGATCGTAGACCCACGAGTCGCATTTACGAGTCACGTTGCTGAAAGACTGATTCGTGCACTGGCCGGTATGGTTGTTGACCGTGTAACGAGCGCACTTCGACATCTCCGAGGTGTCCGGCACCGAATCGACGGCCCATGGCACGTCGAACCTCGTGTTGTTCCCATCTTCGCACTCTGGCACCAGACACCTGTGCACAAGATTATCCGTTAAGCAGTATAAGCGTTACAGTAACAAGGAACTTCTTGTCGCGTCCTTGTTGCACAGTGTTTTCCTAATCGTTTGCCACGGAGGCTGTACTACGCTAACTTTTGAAGGTATTTTATCCATGTGGAAGCAACAGATTCGGTAGGTCGTCGTTAATTTAACAACATTTTTATTCACCTTTTTATAAATCCATAAAACTCACAGTCGAACGATCGCTTACTAGCAGGTATACGACATTTCCAAGACTCCGAACGCTTGATAAACGCGGACCTGGAACATCCGCTTCAAGGTATCGATCCTACTGTACCAATCAGGGGGTACAAACTGGCGACTGGCTTTCCTTGATCTTTGTCCCACGCAACAAGCTACATTTGTTACTGGCAAACGCGAAAAAGAAATATGCAACAAGTGGGAATTAAAAAAAAAAAGAGCACACAGGAACATTGCTAGCTGTTACTTCAGCACGGACATAGTATCACGTTGAAATGTCTCAGGGAGGAACTATCGTCTGTTGAAAATGGATGTACCCCGGCACGGCTATGGGTTAGAGTACAGACGCAAGTTGCCGTCGCCGTCTCGGTTGTTTAAGCCGATTAATAGGCTGTCGGTCGTTAACCGACGGCGGAAAATAAGCCGATTAATAAATTGCCGGTGGGCGAGCTATCGATCGACGCATTAAATTTTCTCGCGTCAAGTCGCCCCGTGAATTTGGGCCAGTGCTTATACCAATGCTCGCGGAATACCTTTAATATGCACGAGCAAGACCGGGCGCCGACATTATGACGTAACTATTGAACCGTGTTGACGTTTTCATCGCGAGATACTCTTGAATACCGTTCCCCGGGGAACTCGCGCGTTCAAACTTTTACCAGGGAAGAATCTCGTGCTGTACGACGCGCAGAAGTTGGCAAGGCGTGGATTTTAAAAATCGTGTTAAATAAACAAATCGGGATCCCATATCGGACGCGTAACAACGGCCACAGTAAGGTTAATCGATCGAGTAATAAACTAATCATTTTTACGAGCCGTCGATTACACGATCGATCGACACGGTTTGCGCGGCGCGGCGCACGCGCTCGATCTCGCCTCGTAAATCGTGGCTAGATCGTGATCGATCGTGTTCAGAGCGAGGAGCCATTGTTCGTAAGCATCTCGCGTATGTAGAAACGAACGGATGCTCACGGCAGATTACGAAAAGTGGCAGGCTAATCGGCATGCCATCTGAAAAGAACCGACGTTACCTGTATTTAACTTCGCCGGCTGTGAACACGTAAGCAAGCGTGAATCCTGCTGACAAGAACAGAGGCAGGCTGATTATCGAGAACATGATCATTTGATAGTATCCGAAACGATCCACGTCCTGCTTCCCGCTCCGGTCTCCCTTCTCCCCTACAAAAGACAGATTTCCGACGATCACCGATAAGCGAGATTTTCCCAGGCGCGAGGGTAATCCTATTCATCGCGCATAATAACGGGAAGGGGGAGTAAACGAGGGTTGGAGGTCACGGAAAAAAAGGCGAAAACGAGAGGAAGAGAGCGAGATAAAAATGGAAAATAGGACGACGACAGCGGGCGGTACGCGGGGAAACCGATCGAGCTCGATAAAATCGAAATTGGGTCGATCGTAAAACTCTTAATCCACCGATCAGATTCCGCCGAGCCGCACCGTTGAAAATTGAAGCCCTCCCCGTTGGCACGCGATATTTCACCCGTCGCGAAAAAGGAAACCGGTTACGTTAGGGCGCGGACGCGAACGGTTTCGATCTTCGCGTGCACGTAATCGTGATCGATAATTTCCTCCTAAATCGTGTGCCCATTTTACGACCGGCCATCCGCCGGGTAATTACACCGGCAGGCATCAATTTCCCGCATCCGTCATCGCCGAAACGAAGATTTCTCTTTCTACTTGTCCCCACGGGAGGGGCTGCTCTTGCTGCCGCTGCTGCATTGTCACGTTTCGGCGGGATTAACTTCCCTGTAATCGGATCGAAGTCAATTACTCGCTCAAAAACACTTTCCCCATCGGCTCGAGCTAGACCAGGTTTCGATTTCGTCGACATATCGTAGATACGTGGATTATTTTCGACCCCCGCGATGCACGTGATCGGAAAAAACCGGAGTCCAGAGTTGGTTCGAATCTAGGAGTGTTTTTTTTCTCTTTCATAATTTTTCAGCAATTCACTGGTGAAGTGAACCGAGATGTGCTGTAATCTAATGGTCTCCGATGAATTTTTCAATTTTATAGTCGACTGGTAATAAAGCTTTTATTTTATTAGAATTATGTTAAATTAGTACAATTTTCCATAAACGAAGAGGTCGTGTTTTCGCTTAAAAGCTAACTATGAACGTTCGTCTTCGATTATCTCCCCATGTAGCTCACTGAAAGCTACCAATTTTTCTTCCAAGTATCAACCAACTACTTAAATTTGTCCTCCATTATCTGAAAATAGTACGGCAACACCCAGGAATTTTTGTGCCCAACGCCGACTTCCTCTGCCGATGAGAAACTCGCGAAGACCGACAAAAGTATAATAACGGAACTTTGATTTTATTGGTGCAACAAGGAATTTACATGTTCCACGATCTGCGAAATACATATCGTTTCAAAACTTTCTAGCCAGTCTAACGCTCAATACAGCGCACGACCCCCTTCGTATACGTAGAACGTAGCATGTCTACGTCCCCAAATAGATCCCACGATCATTTTAATCAAGAGAAGTTCCCCCCAGAGAAAACACCAGATGTACAAATTAATTCGTGGCACTCGCAGTTAACCCCTTGTGTTATAACGTCGAGTCAAACTAGCGATGAGGATTTCGAAGAGAGTCCAATAAATATATGTATGTTATTAATATCCTTGTAACTGAAATAAAATTCTATTCGATCGATCTACAGCCTTTGTAGAATATATGATACGATAAACGTAAACAACTTTTCATCTAGAAAATTGTTACACGATCAAAAAGTTCTGCTCTCTGTAATCGTAAACGAAGGAAGTGCCACGAATGAACCAGTACACCTAGCAATTCGTTCGAGCCGATTAAAACGTAGGTCGGCGGCCTAATCATTCGCGATTAGCTCGTCACGTTCATTATTCAAACTAGCTTGCCGAGTGCCCGCGTTTCTCTGACCCGAGGGCCCGGAGAAAACGGAAACCGCTCGCCTCCGTTCGACGGGGGCGCACGCGTCTCGTGGCGGAATCGGCGCCGCGCCGGTGATTAGCTCGAGTTACGGCTAATCAACGGGCCTGTCGGCGTGCATCGCGTTTAGTTTAAGCAAATGGTGCCGCCGGTTCGAAAGTGTCGAGGATGGGTTGAAGGAGCGCGGATGAATTATCCGAGGTAATCACCGCGGTTGCATACCTCTGGCGCCATCCTTGGGCTTCGGTGCGGTGGTGGCCGGAGCATCGTCGCTCGAGCAGAAGAGCTTCATGCTGTCCTCCTCGTCGCCCCTGAGTCTGCGGACACAGAGAGATTCGAGAATTATGCCAGTTCACGGGCGATCGCACCTCGTCGAAGTCGAATCGTCGTTCGATCCCTCGCTCGGCATTGCGTAAGGCGGGTTGTCTCGCGCTTTTACCGTCCGAACCTGTCCGCGAAAACTCGCTTTCGCGAAACCGGCCGGGAAACCGATGGCGCGAAAGGAAGTCGCTCGGGCGACCGACAGCGCGCCGCGCCGGAAGTCGACGATACTAACGCGAAATAATCAGTGACAAGGCGCGGCGAGCATAGCGCAACGATAACGAGGCCCGGCCTGCATCGAACGCGTGACCGAGCCGTGATCGCGAACGATTCGCCACTAACGCCGATTTTCCGGCTCCGATCGGTCAGCGAGAAACCGCGAGCCGATCGTCGACGTTGACGTATCGTGTCGTGTCGTGTCGTGCCCCGACGTGACGCGGTTATTATGATAATTGATGCCGTCGCTGGACAGCTCGATCCGCGGCCTACAACTAGGTGTATCCGCGACAACCGGAAATGCACGGCTCCGGTGCGTTTTCGAACTGGATTTCAGGGTCCGTTGCAGACGTCGCGTCGCGGAGAAGGACGCCGGACGTCCTTCTGCGGACGTCGCCGTGTCGCGCCGGCCTTCTATCGAGTATCCCATTGACTTTCTAATACGAGGAGAGGCCCATTCGGAAAGTGTGGCACGTCGAACACGATTTTCATATGCGAATCGCGCGCGCGAGGATCCACGCTGTTCGGTACCATCGTGCAACCAACTGCCCTTCGACTTGTTTCGCGATGAGGATACGCGATGACTAGCCGGTGAGTGCTCCAATTAAGAATGCTGGTTCTACTCCGCTATTTAAACAAGGAATTTTCCTTCTACATTAGTTTCGTGAAACGCAATAATTGTCAAAAATTGTTACGAGCTTAGATTAATTAATCAATTGGAATAGCTTAGATCAATTGGATGAATCTATACCTCTTATTGACAAGCCGGTAACGCCATGGTAGATTAGCAATTAATTTGCAATTTACATTTACGAGGAAAAGTTAGAGTTTGTATGCGTCTGCACTCGTGTCTCCGACAGAAGAAATTCAATGAAGGTATTCCACTTCCGAAAACAGAGATTCTACTGAAACCGCAACTACGCTGAAGACGTTTTGCGTTTCAACCGCAGGTAAATCAACAGGAAACGGGCTGAGAACGCGAGCACGCGTCACCGTAAATCGTTGCTTTATTATAATTTATCGCTGTTCCCGGACTCCTTCCGTTTCCCACCGTGGATAGACAGCGGCGATTAGCGTAGGTACGCGAACGATTCGTGCCCGACCGGGGTCTGGTACCGCTAGAAAATCCCGGTGTACTTGCTCGTTTACCAATTTCTGGTTTCTAGTGCAGT
Organism: Lasioglossum leucozonium; assembly: GCA_028454225.1. Taxonomy (NCBI): domain Eukaryota; kingdom Metazoa; phylum Arthropoda; class Insecta; order Hymenoptera; family Halictidae; genus Lasioglossum; species Lasioglossum leucozonium. The sequence continues at coordinate 806,649 of CM052205.1, read as the reverse complement.
CGCAGCTTCTCCGTAATCATTATATCCTAACCAAACCGAGAGAGAGAGAGAGAGAGAAAGATACGGACGTAACTTGATAATTTGTGGTGATACGAGACGCTGCTGCTGGTCAAGCGTGTAAAAATGCCAGAAATCGTGTACAGACAACCGGATAATGGCGATAGTGTAGCTTCCATCGCGTCTTCGTCCTTCGCGTGCAATTTCTCGAGGCCCAGTGTCCGGCGAATTAACATACATTAACGTTTTAAACTGACTCCCCCGCTTGGGGAATTTTAGTTCCTCGATAAACACGCGAATAGTGTCTTGTTACCGAAATGATCTCCTGTTCTACGTTCGTTGGTAACGTCTACGTTACTCGAGTGACGAGGATGGCCAACGACATTCGTAGTGTGCATATTAACGTTCGCACGGTCATCGGTGGATCTTTTTAGACCCAGATATAACCATACTAATGTTTACGTGAAAATTCTTGTTTAATTGATGTATTTTCTGACACGCTACTTTTTTCAGAACATTACATCAGAAACATTTCTAACAAGCTTCAGAATCTCCAGCGAAAGCGTCTTTTCCATTTCGACCGATGCTCTTGCCAAAAATGTACGAAAAGAGACCGATTCGGAAACGGTTCCAGGAAAACGTCGAGAGAACGAGGAAGACGGTCGAAAGCGAAGCTCGGAAGAATTTTAAATGTGCCAAAACCGTGCGAGACTGATATACATATGCGATAACGAACGAACGAACGAAATCGCTTTGACCGCACGCGTCTTCTACACGATAATCGGCGTGGAAGTGTGGTGTCTCGATAGAACATCGATGAAAATGTTACAAACCGAGCGAACCGGAGCTGGTGGCGAGCAATCGCATGGGATTGTCCACCTTGAAACGCGATCCAGTTTAAGTGATCAATTGCTACGATCAAGTTAAACGGCCGCGTCTAATCGCGCGGCTTCTTAATTCGCCGCGTAGAATCCTAACGAGCGTGCCCGGTGTTTCTCGTTCGAACCGGACAAGACGTTTGTCCTATGAACCGCGGGGCCGGACCTTTGATCGACGATGCCGCGATCCCTGAGCGGGATTGCAGGCGGATTAATCGTGATTAGGGTTACGCGGGCTTTAGTCGGGCCCGTGGAGCAGCCGTATCGCCGCACCAGGGAGTCATTCACCTGAGTCTGGCCGGGGATATACACTTCCGGTCACCTGGCAAGGTCCGCGCACGACCCACTGGTACCTCTGTCGGCAACTGCACTCGCGGGACCACTACGTCCGAAACACTGTGGTCCTGACGGAATCGGACGCGCGAACAAGTGTCCACAAGGTGGCTAAGCCATCTTTGAACCGCGAACTGGATGACGAACTTTATAATTCTTCAGAGTGAGAGAGAGAGAGAGAGAGAGAGAGAGAGAGGGAGGGCACCAGTACTGTTTACCAAAGTACCACGAACCGACGACGCGTGCCACGCAGATACATGATCGTTGCCGACCTGTTGCCTTCCTGCTGCAGCAACTGTCTTTGAAGGTAAACGTATGCCAACACCACGCTATCCCCGATGACCAAAGGAAGCGTGGGGGAAGCAAAACAAACGGAGGGGGCAGGGTCGATCTTTCTTAAGTTCCGGACTCGACCATCGACTGACACTCGCTCGAACGGCCGCGACCACGCCGATCGCTCTCGGCCCCGCCGTTGCAATCATTTCAAATTTAACGCGAAAACTAGTATGTTAACGGATCCACGTTACACGATAACGTTATTTAATCGTTTTTAAAAGTCAATGGTTCGCAGCCAAGGATTTCTTATTATTCACGACGAATGACGCACACACGCGAGTTTTTACGTTCTTCGCGACAATACTGTTGCGAAGTAAACGCAGCGACAAATGCTCCCATTTCTGTTCGGATATGTTAGAATATATGCTTCAGGAGTTAGTCATATTAATTGGTTTTTCGTAACATAACGTAACTTCGCGATGTACCACTAATTAGTCCGCCACGTGCGTCCGAAAGGACCCGGTGCAAATCTGTTAACACTATTTCTACGGCGGTTTCGACGTGTACCTATTTCGACCATAAGTCAAAATAAAATGGCCGGACTTACGTTCTCGTATAAAAGATAAATATAAAGAGGATAATTGTTTCCACTTGTGAACGATCCTCTGCATGTTGTGCACGATGACAGCGTAAATTCAAATCTACTGCGACTAATTAATTATTAATGAAGCTTTTTCAAATTTCAACGCGAAACACACCAAATATTGCGAATGGCCGATGGCGATCGATTATGATAAAATGATGCAGCGAGGCTAAACCAACCACGAAATTTTGCTCTCTTCCGAAGTGGAATTGGCTGTTAATAATTCTTAATTTTGCTCGAATATTCGCAGGATTAATGATTAAAACAACCGATTTGAATAACGCGACACGAGTATGTTGATTTAAACGAGTAGTGAACTTCGACTGCTATTCACGAATGAATATCGGCATATTCTTCTGCGTTATAGAAAAAAGAACTGCTTAATGCTGATTTCATGTAGATCAATTCACAAAACTGCCGGCTTAGAAATAGACGGGACATGTCATTGAACTTTGCCATGGCATTGCAAACGCGCGAAGTGTGCGGTCATCGAAGTGATCTCAATTTTCAGCGACCATTAGCTGGATGCGCGTTATCTCGCGTCTGACTATGATCGTGTCTCCACAGTGATTTAACCTATATCCACCGATTCCTGGAAGTTCTTGGTCCGTATTCGCTTTGCGCTCTCCGCAAGTATGTCAATGCTGCAACGCGTCGCGGTGCGCAATGGCTATACATGGGCTGTGAGTCAAGAATCAGAAGATTCGGAGCCGCGAGCTTTGTAAATCATTCGTTGACGTTGTCCATTAGGACGTTTTCGCTCGAGGATAGCTCCGAAGCGACGCAACACAATTTTTCAGATGTACAAACACGGTATCGAATTTCTAATGATTCAACATACTTATTGGCGGAGCCAATATTTGCTCCGACCTTCGGAAAATTTTTACCGAATCCCCGGAAAACCATTTTCTGGAGTAATTTATATAAAATATTAGCATACGACGTTGCAAAGCATGACGCCGTAAATAAGAAAATTTTTTCTTAAAATCTTTTCACGTTTCATTCAGCAATCAGCGTGATAATAGTTTCAAGAGCAAAGCTATAGTTTTTCAGAGCGTTTATTTGTGAAGCAGGAAATTAGAAAATTGCGAAAAATGACCGCTGCCGGGGTAATTGGAGAACATTGGACGGATTACAGGAAATTAGCATAAGTATACGGAGTGGAAGTTAAATTTTCTGGTTTTTTTTTTGTTCAATTGTAAAAAAAGAAGAAAGGAAACCAGAATTAGCCGGATGAAAAGCATTTTTCAGTAAACCGTTTCCATCGGCACGGCAAAAATTTCATCGATACCGGGACGATTGCGTTACGTAAAAATATTATATCGAGGCGTGTCTCACGGTTTACTGGGTTTTGCTGAATATTTACTAAAATTCCGCGATTCAAGCGTAACATTCTCAACGACTGAATGATCGTTCGTGTAACAAGGCGTTGCTCGATCCCGACGACCAGCATTATTATTCCTTAACTATATGCTCGTTGCGCGAACAATCGCGACAGTTAAGAGACTTTTGTTGTTGTTGCAGAATTTATTCCTCTCGTCCTGTTCGCGATCCTTCCGAAAAAGAATTCGCGGAATCCTCGAGCGTCGACGAGTCGTTTTATAATCTTCGACTTGTTGCGTCATTTATTACGAGATGCCGGGCATAAATGTTATTGCTACCGAATGCGACGCATTCCTTTCACCGGTGACGTACATTCACTCCCGTGCTCTCGAAGTTCTTTTACTTCAACTTGATCGAGGCCAGTCCACATTTTTCCTCGATCAATTCGAAAACGATTAAAAAACACATTTATCAGTAATTAGAAAATTCTTTCTAATCGGTATTTCGATTGTCGTGAGATAATTCTTTGATTATCTTTGGCGATCGATCGGCGAAGATTTGCTTCGCGAATTCTCTCGGAGCGCGCTCGATCGTTTGGAAGACTTGGAAACAAAGCGAATGCGTTGTTGGCGGACGGGTTGGCCCGATAAAAAAGCGGTAATAGTGCTCTAAAAATACCGATCGGCGAAGTATAACGGCCTCGGAGCCGATGCATCATGAGTTAAACGTCCTGCGTGCCGCGAGGAATCGAGTTTCGTCTTCGATTTTCCTCCAAAAACCGGCGGACGTTTCGTTATGACCGGCGAAGCAGATTTCCCGTGGAACGCGACAGATAACGCCATATACAGTCTAGATAAGACGTGCGAGCGTAATACGGCGTATAACATGCGCGTATTTTGTCTCGTTCGGTTCATCGAAAACAACCAGAGAAAAATCAAATAAAACTGGTTTACACCGGCTTAAACCGGATACCGTAGCTCAGTTGCAACTAGCGCTGGTTTATTGTTCCATGGCGTATATACATACACGCATGTATGTATGCTGATACGGAAAAGTTGGTCCCGAAAGTGCCATTTCTATCTCTCCGATTGGCCAAAATAATCCGGCAAAACTTATTCCTAGAGGTCGAAACGAGTTGTACCAAATAGTATAGTTTAGTATAGTTTAGAAATATCGTTTTGTCGTTTCGACGAGTCATCCTGCCGGGCAATTTCGTGTTAATACGCGAGATGAAAATGTTATCTGCTTCCTGTAACGCAAGATCGAAACCTACTCGCAGTGAATATTTCAGCGACTCGTACGGGCCTGTTGAAATAAGTAACCCTTTCGTTATGTTTGCATGAATGCCGACTATGGATTACTCCATAGTCCATTTCGCGTCGCTCCGGAGCCTGTGCATTATTCACTTCGCTTTTTATCCACGAGATTCCATTTTCGATTCTATTAGATGATGGTATTACGGCAGAACAGGTATTCAAACAATTTTACAATAGATTCTCCGACAGAATCGCGTTAGCATAATTCTTCGAACGTCGAACAAGATCGCGGCCTATTTTCCGTGCGTTTTATTAAAAATCGGAGGTAATCGTTATCGATCTGTCAATAAACCACCGCGCGCTGCTCCGCGCCGGTCGGAAGTAAAACTAGTTGTACGCGCGTAGATACATACATTTGAAATGCGCACGATTTAAAAATCCGGTTGTTTATGCCATCGATACGCACCGTTTGCTATAAGCTACAGATACACTCGGCTCTTCGCGTTTATCATCGCGATTGCATCGTCGTAATCTCGATACTCTGAAAACTCGCGGATACCTCTCTCGGAGATCATTGGAAAATGGGACAAAAATGGACCTTGAGGCTTGGCGTTGTTCTTTTTTTTTCTTTCGCGCGGTTTCTCGCGATCGGACAAACATCAGCTCGGAATCGTGTTATGTAAATATCCGAATGGATACCAGTGATAACTAGCGTGATAAAAAGCACTCGACCGAACGATATTTATCACTCGGATCGGAACACCTTCGCATCTTATTAAAGATTCGTCTAATCGCCGATAACCGTTTCGTAATTAGTGCTCTCCGCTCGAGCGTGAACTCGCGCTGACTTCCTGACTGTCGATTCATTGTCAGTAAATTATCTCTTAACTCAATTATCGCGCCAATTATCTCTAAACTGCGGCTTCTTTTTACCTCGAACGCGAACGTTCGAGCATCATTACTTCCATTATGTTAAACCGCGAATTAACCGCGTATTTTTACACTATGTTTCCTGCGACGGGACAGAACGTATACTCGCGTCGCTTATATAATTTTCATTGTTTTCGACTATGTCCTTTTCTATCGAATCAACATTCTCGAGCCGGCGGGCTCTCCTATTGTTCTAAGCGCAAGGACTCCGCGATATAATTTGTACGACATCGTTTAATTGCGAGCTTTCCGAGTCCCCCCCCGTATCAAACGGGAATCTGTCGGAATCGGATTGCGAAACTGCACGCTAGAATATTTAATATACATTACATATGTATAGCGCGCAGATGAGAGAGCGCGAGTCATCGAAGCTTTATAGTATTCGACTCCGAATAAACGGATGGGCAGACATTTTCGTGATCGAGAGCAGTGACAATAGAGAAGTCGAAAATCAAGGGGAAGAAATTGTTTGTCGTCGGACAACGGAGAAGAACAGAATGTAAGGAGGTCGGCAATTGTTCGCTGCGCAAATGTTTGTCCACTGTCCCCGTTCGTCGAATTAAATAACTCTCGTGACTCGAATGAAAAAGCGAGCCTCGGCCAGAAGTGGAAGAAAAATAATACGGACGATATAGTGGACGTTATCGTGGCGATTGAAGAGCTGCCCTCGTTATGCGAAATGACCACGGACTGTTTGCACAAAGATAAAACATATTTCTGCGAGATTTACGCGTACTCGAAGATCCTTCTGTTCTATTAATCGTTCCGCGACGATTGTTTTCCAGAATACGAGCTTCCTTTTTTTTCTGTAGAGACAGGCCTATCTTCAAATTATCAAACAATGGTGATTCCTCTTCGAAAACACCGACTATTCAAGACGCAGCCGAGTTCAGTTTTAAACGATAGGCATAATTTTCTGCAACTTTGGGTATCGTGTATCCAATTATTATTTAAACATTATTAACCCTACCGGCTCATTTGTGTTTAACGCATTTAATGCGTTAATAATCACGAGAAATTGTTATAACGTGTCGGGCAATTAATTTGCCGCGCACTTCTACCAGCGGGAGCGAAGAGCAACGGGGATAATGCAGGAAAATCAGCGGGAACGAGTGTTTATAAATAAAAAGACGTCTCGCGACGGCAAGAGATTCTCAATAGCGATGAAACTAACTTCGTCCTGCCGATTATTCAGTTTGCCCGGTCTCACCCCACCGGACGAAAATTAATCTAAGCGAACAAAAGCCGTGACGGCGGCGCGGAGACTTTGTACCGAGGCGGGTAAGTTAGTCACGTATCGAGGCTGCCACGAACTTGGTATTCCAAAGCGTGATTCGCATTCGCACGCATTCTGGAGGCCTTGCAATTTTTCACGGCCCCGCAGTGCATCGAGCAAGAAACGGGGGGAGGACGCTAACGCGGGGTTCAGGGTTCGATAACCATTCAGCTGTTAGCAGGAGTTAAATAAAAATTCATTCAATCCCCTAATAGTCTTTTTACACTTAGAACGCTTGGATTTATTTAATTTTTCACCGTTTTATATTTCAACTAAATTTCCAATGCCGATTTCTTCGTGAATGCATAAAAATCTGCAGTCCAAACACGAGGGTTCGCGCGACATGGGAAGGAACTGGAGGGAAAGAAGAGAAATTGTTAATAACAAGGACCGCACAAAATATAAGTCAAACTGTATTTACACGCGTGTCAAACTCGACAATATTCGATTCTTCCGATCGAGCGATTCACACGCTGGAAACGATATGCAAATTTCTGGGTGATATATCAATATTAAATTCCTCGATGATTGATGAACGAGGACAAGGCTCGAGTACTTCGCTGTCAAATAAACAGTCAAACATCGTCCGTCTATTTTCCAATATTGAAATCCAACGTTATAGAATTGTAATTGTGGCAAGTAAAAGGAGTCGAATGTTCTTTTTGACCTACTAACTAACCGAACACTCGATCAAAATTTCTTAACTCCGTGAATTTGCCTTGCCATTATACCTCGACGACTAATCTTCGCAACTGTTTAGCGCTGTCTCAAAACCGGCCTTCGAATTATTTGCGGAATTTTAAAGCCTGCTTATGGGTCTCGGGATTTCTGTTCTCGTAATCGTGGCAATTAGCGCAACGGATTCTCGCGCCGCCACCGCGCCGATCGATATGTCCGACAACTGCGAGGGTGATCGATGATACAGCCGGCATGAGAAGTACGACGAGTCTCCCGAGGCGAGGATTCGAATTCCCAGGGTGAAAGGAACAGTAATTTCCGGGAACAAACCCGAAACCGTGTACTTTCGGTAAAATCATTTAATTCTCTTACAAAATAGTAATCGATTATTAATCCAAGTTTCTGATTCTGCGAAATAAAGTCGATTGAGAAATTACTCTACTATCGTCCACGATATCGGTAGATACGAAAATATACAATGTGTAGATAAAACGGACCGCGTAAGAGTTCATTGAGGAGTTGATCGATCGTTCGTTCCGCAAGGGTCGAAGTGTTTCTTCTGCAAGATTTTGCGTGTTCTACGTCATGGTACATTTCATTCTTGAATGACCTCTATATTTATGTCTCGATATTTATCATCTCCAATAAAAGTGGCCAATTCGCGAGCTGGACAGACAGAGAAGTTTTATCGTGCACCGAACTCAATAAATAAATACAGCCAATTAAAAAGCAAATTCGACATCCTCGATATTTTCCGCGCATCTGATTTTCATTGCGACACTATCCCGCGCCATCACAGTCTCAGCCTCGTTACGCTTGTCACCGTCTTCCGTTCGCCAAACACTTTACGCCATCAAGGTTGAATGAACCCCCGCCCTTTGACACCCTCCGTTTTAATTACTCTTTAACATTTGGCGCTGCTGCAAGTTCGAGAAGAACGCTCGTCCCGGCCGAATTGGTATAATAAAATGTTTCATGAAAAAATTAATATTTTAAAAAACGATTGTTTATTGCCATATTAATTGGACGACACCGGAGCGTAAAACGACACGCCACTAATGGAACCGGATTTTTAATGTTTCCTCGTGTCCGTGACGCGCGGCGCAATGGAAAGTAAATAAAACGAAAATTAACCGCGCGATCAAGGGGGCGCATCGGTGAAATATTAGAGTGTCGTTAAAAGTTTAAAAGCGGGCAGTGTTCGAAATGCTCTTCCGCGACCGGTCATTACAGATAAATGAAATAAATACTCGGAATTGGAACGGTACAGAGGTTCGCGATCGATAAAGGGTCCCGGAGTTGCGCGGGAGCGATCGATCCGCCATTTTCTTCGGGATCGTCTACGGTGCATCGCGACATAATCCTCGCCAATTATTTTCTTGCCCCGTTCATTCGCTCATCCCCCGGGCCCGCTGTAATTACTAATTCACTGTATCGCGATCGCTCGTCGAAAAAAAAGAACGGATCGATCGTTGGTCACGGACCGATCTCGAGCCACGTCGGATAAAGACATCGACCGGCACACGAACCGGCGCGGCGGCGCATAATACTCTTTTTGCGCGGCAGTCGTCCTGGTAACGCTTTATTAGCGTCGCGTGGTCGATTAAGCGCTTATGTGTATACGTATCGCGAGCTCGTGTTTTATAAAAGAGAAAACCGACCGAGAGATAAAAAGGAACACGCAGCCACAACGAGCTCCGTCTGTGACAGCTGATAAGTATTCACTCGCGCGCGCACGCTCGTCGATCATCCCGCGAATGGTACAACGGCCCCATTATGCGAGCTGCGATCCAATGATTTAGGTCTTGAACTTTTCACGCCCTTTGCAGAATGCTTTTTGATTTTGATACTCTTTAATTTTTCACTCCTCTCTGATTTTCTTGTTCTTTTATAGATTGTGTGTCAGATGATAATAAAGAAAGCAAAGCATCGTGAACTGCGCTCTAATCTACGCGATCAATTGATCAGTCGGAGAGCATTCTCGCTATGCGATCATCGTTGATCGTCTCGCGCGCACTATCGTTCCACCGACAACGAACGTGAGAAGGGTAAGCTATCGCTTTTCTTCGGAACACAGGTACATAATATCGAAAATATCAAGCCCTATATACATATTTAAATATTTAACATTTTCGAAAGTTTCTCGATGTTGTTTCGGTGTGGACGTGGCTTAACGTTCTCCCAACACATCGACGATCTTACAAGTGTCCGAAGTAAACAGCTATAAAAAGAACAAAAAGCAATACTTTCACGCTTCTTTGTCGAAAACATCGTGAAATAATCTGATAAAAAAGCACTCCTTTTTCTGTTCCAGTATTCGATCGCAGCGAATAAGTCGAAGATTCGTACATTTCCGATTGTAAGGTAAAGTTTTCTTGATCAGTTGCATTCGACTTTTCGCACGAGAGAATTACTTTCTCTTGCTAGAACATAAACATAATTCAGTATTTCTTCGCTCTCGTCTACAGAAATTATTACCGAGATCGTAAGCTGTCGAGGTGCTCTACAACCTGAACAGCACAAGAGCAAGGAAAATTTCTAGGTTGTATCCGACCTCCTACGGGAAGCCACATCTGCTAGATCGTTTGTAATAATACCTACATTCGTACAGGTCACAGGTTCTCGGCAACTTTCCCGCGTATGCGTAATGACTCGCGAAAGGTGCGAAGCAAGTTCGAATTCCGGGGTTCGCGCGACTCGAACGCTAGGTCCGCGGACTCGCGCGACTCCGACGCGGCTCGGTGAAGCTGGGGGGGACCTCCATGGAAAACTGGTCGTTTACGAATTACTTACATTCGAGAGCCCATTCTGGACCCCATGATGCCGCTGCCGCCGTGCAGAAACTCTTTTTCTCTAATGCACTCCCGGCGCAGGGCGAGTCGTAGCGAGTTGCGGCGAGTCGCAAGGCTAGTCGAGACTGATGGGACCCGTTAAAGCGGAAAAATGTTCCCCTCTGTGGATGCCGTCGAAGCCGGTGTCGACGACTCGGCTCGACTCCGGGCCACTCTCCTTTGTCCTATATTCACAGCTCCGTGGAGAGCTTCGGAGACACTCGAAAGTTTCTCGGTGCTTAGTCACACGAACTGCACAAGTTTCTGCTCCCGCGCTAAGTAGGAGGAGGACTGATGTGCAACCGGGCGATGAACGACGAAAAGCTGGGGGAGAGACGAGGCCGTCGTCGTCGGCCAACGCGACGTCTCCAACGCGGGTTTTTCTCGGCTCTCTCCACCTTATCTGGATTATCATTAAAGTTCGGCCCGACGACTGGCCGCCCCGACGAGCCCGAACACCAACCGCGATTGCCGATTTTTCGTTTTTGCCTATCCCCGCACCCGGACCATCTCCTTCCACTTCTTCTTCATCATCTTCATCGCACACACGCACACACACTCTCTCTCTCTCTTTCTCCCCCCCCCCCCTCTCTCTCTCTCTCTCTCTCTTTCTCTCTCCCGCTTCCCTCACCGCGCTCCTTGAAAATCGGTACAGATAACGACCGCCGATTTGGTACACGCGGTCCCGCCACCGAGCTGATAAACAGTCCGACACGACCACGATCAGAACTGATTAATCACTCTTTTCGACACCGCGAACTACACCCACGATCGAGCCAGCCCGATAACGATGACGGACTGCAATCCTAACGATCCACCGACGAGCATCCTTTAGTATGCTCGCCTACGAGCACTCTATTAACGGCTGATACGCGGCTCGATCGGACACGATACCGGCATTCTCGGTCCGATAACCTACACCTCGATAGTTTAGGGTAAATAATAGAATGAACAACGCTAAACGATTTCACGATTCAGGGCAGATTTATTAATGCGCTTGTTGTATGTATATCGATCTGCCGGAATCGGCAAATCATTGATTCTTCTGGTGTTCCGCCTGACAAACAGACTACAAATCGACGAAAATCCACCCTTCGCGGGCGAATACCGCTCTATCATAGTAAATGAATTGTTATCCTCAATTAACAGTCAACAATGAACTCTTTTAGATTTATTTAAAAAAACAAATGAGTATACTAAATTATCAATACAATAGGAAGAGGTCCGGAAAGAAGTGTAACACTATTTGTAGCATTTTGTACAGGATCCAAGCAAAAGGATGTAGGAATCTATGTTGGAAATTTTTAATTATATCCCCTGCACAAAACTGACTTATCAGTACACACAAGATTATAGCTCAGGATGGCGACAAGATTTACTAATCGAATCATCTTATCATCGAATCAATTATCAAAAATTTTTCTAATCCGATCACGATTGATTTATAATTGCTCATATACTGTTACAATTATTTATTAAAATTACATACAGAATCCTTCATTTTCTTCCAGAATTGAGAAAAATTTTCATCGCATACGTATTATTTATTTATTTTTTTAATACTGAACCAACGTGTATCTAACACCGTGTGTTCTTTAAAAAACCGCGCTTTTTATTATAGTTCGTTAACGAATCGCTGTGGGGCGCTTGATTAATGGAAGAGAAACGCTGATGTTTCTTATCTAAATCCAATGGTACAGCTTTCATGGTTCATGACACGAATAATGGTTCATTGTGTCGCGCGTCAACGGTGTTGATTAATTTTTCGAAGTACGATTACGCCGCGCCTACTTCGTTCGAAGTTAAATGAAAATAATAACCGTATAGTGCCGTTGATCGGTCCTGTGAAAAATATTCGATCCACGATGCCTTGACGAACAGTGCATCGCCACCGGATCAAGTTGCATCTAAATATTTATTTCAACAAACAAGTTGTCTTCCGTTTGACAGGGCTTCCCTAAACAAAAATATCGGAAAAACGTACCAGAATGTCTGCCACGGAAACTACTGTGATTTTCGCGAAGCTGGAAGCACTGAAGGACATCAAGTAAACATTTAACCCTTATTATCCTAAAAAAATTGTAGAGTTAACCCTCGCGCGATCTAATAGAATTACGAATTGCAACGAGCACAGTACATACATTTTTTATATTTCAAATAATTCATATCTGTGATCAAAATACAGAAAAACCAGTAAAAGTTGTTTCATCGTCAATGTAAAACATCGTAAAATAATTGTAGATGGAAAACTTTTTTTTTTTAAACCTTTCAAGCAATTGAATTTGGTAACCTTCGGCTAGACACCCAAGAGTATTTTAGCACATTTTTACAGAATTCTTAAGAGGATTCGATAACTTAAAAATCATGGCCTCTTTGCAGGGTTAATAATTATATTCGAACCGAGGGGAATTCAATACCTCTATCGTGAATTTATAAATATATCTTTGCGCTACCTTATAATTAAGTAAGAAATATCTAATAATTCTCCATAACTTTCTAGGTCGAAGACCCTTCAGCTGGAAAAAATGAAACAAAGAATCTTACAAGAAGTGGAACAGACTGAGCAAGAAGAGAAATGCTTATTAGAATACAAACAGGAAATGGACCTCCTTATGCAAGAGAAAATGGCACATGTAGAGGAATTACGGCAAATACATGCTGACATTAATGCGGTACATATACATATAGGTCTCTCCGTGTACTTGAAGAAATAAAAGGTATAATTGTTTATGTAACTTTTCCAGATGGAGGCTGTCATTAAGCAGGCAGAAGAAGCCAGGAACAAAGCCAGGGAGACCGCAAAATTAATTCATAATAATGATTATCAACCCTTGAAACACGACATCGACCGTATGCGTAGAGAATTCCTGGGATTGGAAAGGTTACCAGAACTGTATGAAACAGAATCGGATCTTATTTCGCCAGAGTAAGTATATTAATCTCCTAAATGTTACTTAACGAGGTATGCAACCTTGAAAGACTAAATGACATGAATTTCTTTTCGAGAATAATATTATCTAAAGTTAGACATTTATGGTGTAGATGGTTTGTTCGCAGTTACTTCGATCGTCCTATGCAAAAGGCTGAATGGAGAGTGGAAGTGCGGGGTGAAGATCTATTACCTCCGCTCACTTTACACCATCCTGGTCATCCAGGCGGTTCCACACCTTTCCTTGCCCCTCAACCCCTTCAAGGTCCAAGTAAACCAGAACCAAGACCGTTACCCCCAGCACCAGGTCCACCTGCTGCAACATTCAGGTACCTCTGGTATATCTCAATTTTATATTATATTTTTATCTAACAACGCATGCAAATACTAATCCCTACTTTACAGTAATACACGAATCACTTTTTCAATTGCAACAGTTCATATTAGATTGCGATTTTTATTCATTTACAGAAAAAATGATCGGTTGCAATTTTTCAAAGATTTCAAGAATATTTACATATTACATATTTCTGATCAACTAAGTTTATTAAAGAAAGAAATAAATTCATAAGTGGCTCCTGTTTCTTACAATAGATGCAGACAATTTTAATTTTAGTCTTATCAATTGGGAACAACGATACATAACAGAAATACATAAATGCGGTACAACATACTCCTTCTTCCTCTATATTTCCTCTGTGTTTGTTTCCAGGCAACAACCACCGCCAATGAAATCGTGTTTGTCGTGCCATCAACAAATTCATAGAAACGCCCCGATTTGTCCCCTTTGTAAAGCTAAATCTCGATCGCGCAATCCTAAAAAACCGAAGAAGAAAGACTAACTGTAAAGTGTAAGTGTTATTTAAGTAAGGTGTCAGCATTCGTGTCGTTTAGTTTTAAGGGTATACATTAACAGTTCTTTCTGTTCGTAATTTTTAACAATTCCGCAATCTCGTATTCGTGCAGAAGCATACACCGACGTAGATGTATGCATTTACAACTTCGTTTTGTAGCTCTTTCCATGAATCTTTATTTGCATTTTTTTTACAATATTTATATAAGCAGTGTAGACAAATACAACTGGAAAACGATTGAAACTTTCAATAATAGATGTTAATAAACTGAGTACGTTTCGCGACCTTTTTTTAATATTTGCTATCAAAATTCTTATGAATAACGCTCCTGCACTTTTATGTATTCTTTTTTTTTCGAGGTTGTCCAATGCGCACACATTGCACATCATATTTCAATTTTGGCAAGAGGAATATGCCTAGATTATTTTAACAACAAAATATTCTATTAAGTAAAATTCATTGCAATTGTTTGCTAGCATGGCTGAACAATAACTTTCTAGAATCTCATTCCATTTTGATAAGTACATTCGAGCATGAATGTTTAATGGAAGTCATTTGAATTATTTTACACTTGATACTAATAAATTCGTGTAAATATCAGTCTTTACTGTTACAAGTATTTTTCTAGACTTTAAGGGTATGAGCAACGCGAATAATTATCTATATATAATATTGATAACATACGTAGTCTTTTTTAATATGTTCGAACAGTAAAAAATCTTTTGTACTTATTATATCAATATCATACCATAATCCCTCTAAAACGCGACGATCTCATTTTTTTCGATATAAGATTCTAACATAGATAAGAGTCATTTATCTAAATGATAACATCATTTATCTAAAACCCATGTCACCCTTCCCATAAACCTCCATTAATTTTACATTTATTTGTTAATAGTTTTTTTACATATTCATCATTGTGAAATATGTATGAAAAACGTGTAAATATTCATAAAAAATATGGTATTTCGTAGTATCAGTATTTTTCACCAACAATTGCAGTCACGCATAAATCCCTATACATTATATATACATATATATATATTAAAGATAAAATTGCACAAAAAAATATGACTAATGCTACACCTTATCACATTCCGCGTTCATATTATTTCTTTCAATATCGTTCGTTACTCGAGCATCGTTAGATTTAAGATGCACCAATGGAATTTCTGCATCGGGTGTCGTTTCATCTTTTGAAGTAAGTTTAGGAGGTACTAAACGCTTGTCCACGATTTGTAACCACAACATAGATAATATTAGCATTAGACCAGTGATACCAAAAGCATGGTACGTTCCATAACGTGTGTAAATCACGCTAACAAATACTGGACCTAAAACACGAGATGCGCATCCCGCACCTGTCATAAAACCCATCCAAACACCTTGTGGTCGTGGTCCTAATACTTTACTGAAGATCGTTTGTACCAAGGTAACCCCCAATGGATAGCCTATGGTGGTGAAACCATAGCCAATGAAGAATTGTGTGACCGTGAGTTGAGGTGTGTAAAGACACCACTCTTGAGTACTAGGGCACCCTAAGACTTCTGTTGCATTGATATCTGTTGTACCATTATTGAATGCTGTAACATTAATAAAAATTCGTGGAAAATTATTTTATATTAGAACTTGAATTTTTTATTTCGCACTTACCTGGTTTATACGCGATTGGTGGAGGATCCGGTCCCCATGGGATGTACAATATCCTCCCAATTATCATCAAGAAAAATCCACCCCACAGCATCACTTTGCGTTCATTGAATCTAATAACATTCGCATAATAGATGAGACATGTCGCTTAAAACGTTCAGTTTCTGTAAAATATCCATACCTTTTACACAATGGTTCGATCATAACAAACGTAATGCAAGATACAATAGCACCAACGCTCATTAACAGACCCAAATAATACAAAGACTCTTTCTTTGACCAACCCAATTGATCCATAGTTAAGGAAGTACCCAGACTAATAAGAAGGTAAACAAATGTTGAACAATATGAAGAAAACGAGAAATGTATATCAAAATGATCGTTATACTAACGTTTCGAGAAGGACGAAATTAAATACCAAGACAAAGAATGCACAAATCAATGTGCAATTCGCTAGATAATCAGGTTTTACAGACTTCAATGTTTCCTCTTCTGCGGTTTATGCAACAACCATTCAGTTAGTTCATTAGAATTTATTTGTACTTGCAGTACATTATTTAATTAAAGTAATTTTTACCTGTTGCTCTTCCTTGAGATTTCATAGCTTCGCGTAGGGCAATCCTATGCTCCTTAAAATTCCATGGAAGAAACAATGAAAAATTAAGAATTCCCATTATCACATTTATCCAACCAGTCATAGTATACATATTAAAAGGTATATTTATAAAATAGAAACCATGTTCGCCGAGAGGTGTAACTGCGGCTTGCAATCCAGGACCTACCACAAATCCCAGTACCTAATAAATGAGGAGATTATACGATCAATCCCATAGAACTATGTACAAACAAAATACTAGTAAGTTACATTACCTGTGCAAGAGATACCATAGAAACCGCATGTGTTCTTTCTACAAATTTTGTAGCTGCGGAAAGGTAAGACCTTGCTGCTGCAATATTGGCTACAAATAAAATAAATGATATACTTAGTTGTAATATATGAAATGTTCGATATTTAGCATAAACCGAATTACATGTTAATTTGTACGAGCTTCCAAAGTCTAATTATGAAGTACAATATGCACAGAAATTATAATATCAGAACTAAATAAAATATTAACCAGAACTAACTCCGACCAAGAATCTAGCAGCTATCATGTACATTTTCCTATCGCCTGGCATGATTTCAAGGACACTGTACAACGCCGATGCAAATGTAAAAAGAGCTAGCGTCGATAAAAGAGGTAATCTTATAGAACCCCTCTTATCTCCCCACCATCCTACTAAGGGGGAAAATAACATTTGCGCCAAAGGATTTGCTGCAACAACGTATCCCATAAATTCTTTGCCTGCATTTTTTGTCCAACTGCAATACAAATACATCGTTACGTATCGCTATATGTGCCAGGGCCATATCGAATTACAGCCCAATTTGTATACATTTCTATTGTTCATTATTGTACTTACTTTATCAAGATATGGCCACACTCCAGTCAATATAATACTGAAGCCAAGAGACATAAGAAACATAGTAAAATAAATTGCATAGATACTCCTCCATCGTTCATTTCTCTCGGCGACAGTTTCTAGATCATCATCCGTAGGAATAATGGACCTATAATATTACTTATAATTATGTTAGAATTTTAAAAATATATATACATAGCAATAGTTTTATTTTGTCTTACCTTTTAGCGCGTAATTTCTTGATCCAATCCATTAAAAATAATCATACAAAACTTACGCGACTTAATAAAATATATTGTATTTATTTTGATTAAAAATATTGATGTCTTTATATTAACATTAGTGTACTCTAGTGACAGTGCGGTAAGTCTAAAAGAAGCAAGAACATAGTACAACTTCTTAATATAGACAACAAACACAGATTCTGCACATCTGTATATTTCATTGCACATATAATAATTTAGTCTATTTTACATGTATTATATGTATACTTACCAATTTGTGATGTATAAATCAGCCATGCTGTAATCGTCTCCTTCGTTCTCAAGTATCAGTGTCTTTTTGGTGTATTTCATTCTGATAACAGAAACATGCAGTCAATTCTTCTTTACTTGCGTGATTTTAAAAAATTCACTAGAGTATACGAGCGTGTAAATAGACTGTCGATTATATTTAGTTTTAAGTATGACTGCTCTGTGACAATCGCGAAATATCTATCAAACTTGAGCCACTTTTCTAACAGCTTTGTACACAGAAAAATATAAAACATTGCAAAATTATACTCACCACTGAGAAAATATGTTACTTGTTCAATCAAAATAATTGTGAATGAGCTATGTAGTCAGATGTATTGCAAACAAAATTTATCAGAACGCAGCATTTTACAACTGATAAATGTCTCGCAATTAATGATTGCACGAACTCAGCGTCACTGAGAATATTTACTGTGTTTATCCATAATGACACGCTCGTGCACGCTCAATTATATTACTCATCACAATAGATTACTCGTTACATACAATACTAAATACATATAATTTAGACGTAGCCTGTATGCATGAGCTCTCTAAATACTCTCTTCGATCCATTCACGCGTTTAAATATTAATATTAATATCACTTTGAGCGGCCACTGTTTTATTTAATCGAAACAGAACTTGATCACGCGAATTCGTCGGGAGACAAACAATTCATTATAAGTGGATAGTTCATCCAATTCTCCCCACTATCTAAATATGATTTTTTGTTCGCGTTCAGATAAGTGGATTCTATCGAACGTTTCTTGATATGTATACATACTACAATACGATTCGGACCTTCCGGCTTTCAAGATGGGCTTGTGGAAATATATAATAACTAATCTTTTATTCATTTTACAAAAACTATATATAGACACTGTTGTCTGACAGAAAATTAATTATACATTTGTCTACGTGCACTTGTGCGTCAATACGTTCTAATTTAAACTGTCTTACCAGCTTTTAGATTCATTGGAAAAAATATAAATAAGTACATCTCTCTGTAGTAATCGTGCTCCACTAAAATAATCTTTGTTCAAACCAAAAGGTACATTGTTCGAGCATCAACGCGTGAAAAAACTTTGCTTTTGCTTCTTGTCTTTCTTCCATCGAATTTAATTATACATCGGACGAAGACAAAAGATATATGTGTATTTACATTTCAACAGACAAAACACATGTTTTCTGTCCACATTACAACAGCCGATTATTTCATTTCGTAGTTGCGTTTACTCATACGTGTACACAACTATTATTAATGCTCATGTATTTATATCTGCTGCCTTACAAAAATATCTAAACGGTCGTGCGACATAAAATGTCGGTAATTGGTCGCTACGTCTTTTCATTTTACTCGTAATCGATGAAAATATCCTTATCGGTATGTAGCTAGATAATTCAAATTACAGTTAGATACCTAAATGATCACTAAAACGAAGGATTAAATGAATATTTTCGAAACTGTAATGATTAATAGTGTATTTCAAACGATAAGATATGTTGGTGTTGTTTCAAACATTTTATTTTACAAGTTTTGTATAATGTGTCAGTCTATGTACAAAATCACATGGAACGATTGTTAATATTGTTTATAATGATGACGTCTTCTCTTATGCATTCTGTCACGTTTGATCCATCCATCTTCGTTTCCCTCATTATACCGTCCTCCATTGGCTTGATTTCGTGACCAATCATCCTGTGATCTTCGAGGTTTATTGTGCCAAGGATCCATAATTGGTGGGGTTATCAATTCCATATTTTTAATTTTTATAAACTCACTGTCTTTCTCTGTAAATCGATCTTCAAATTCACTCTCACATTCTTCCAAAAATTTCTGTTGTTCTTCTGTAATATTCATGCTTCCCATGTTTGGTTAGTTATTACACTCGTTATAATACCGATAGCTTCTTAACTTCCTTGTGTTTAATGAAATAATTTTATTCCTGTATCATATCCATCTGAAATTATAAATAAAATAAGTTTTAATAAATTTGCACTTAAATTACCTCTTACAAACGATTGTTAAAAAACAATACCGATTTCTTCCTGTGTAGACCAAGTCGAACAATTTCAAGAATTTTTTTTAACCACAAAAAAAATATAGCTTTCTGAATTGATATCCTTGTTGAATACGAAGACGTTGCATATACTGTTATCGGTAATGCGTAATAAATACTGTAACTAGCACTACATATTTTGAATAAACATTAATAGCAGACCTTAACGTCAACTACGTCAACCATTTTATCACATGAAATATATCAATTCGTGTAACCAATGAGATACATACTTGGACATTTTTTTAAGTATGTACTTATAAAACTGATTAAATAAAAAAAATATATATATAGAAATTCATAAAATGTTTAAACGTGTTGTTCAGTTAAGAAAATTTTCATTAAAATCCGCATTAAGCAAATACAAACAGAAATGAATAACAAAAAATAGAGGGAGCTATCTCTTACAGTAAATAATGGTTAAAACTAACCTATCCTGGACAGAAACAAAATTGTATGATTAGGGGGAGTCCACAAGAATAAAATAATTTTGGTAGGTCTCTAGGGAATTTAGTACTAGAGCTTCCAATAAATTAGCAAAACTGAAGATTATTTTTAATTTATTTAAAACTCTTATAAAATGGTTAACAGAATTACGTCAGAAATAAATCTTAAGAACTCGACCCTTTGATCCTTCTTGTTAGAATGAAGATTATTGAATTAACAATAACGCTCAAAACATTTTAGACATTATAACAACTTCACATTGGCGAGTATCGCTTCAGTCGCCCTTAGACCATATATACCTATAGACGCGGCAGAATCACACGTTTTTGGGGTCACGTAACCCCATCACCATTTTAGTGTCACATCCTGTATTACCAACTGGAACTGAAATACACTGACAGCGTTCTTAGCGGTAGGAATTAAAATTAAAACTACCTATACTGCAGTCCCGCGAAGATATAAAATATTGTTATCCAAAATGCCTCAACGATTTATATATTTTGAAATATTAACATCACTAAAAGTTCCGCCTCTACCCAAATAGAACATTTGCTCGAGATCTACGTAAGACTGCGTCAGTGGTGTACGTAAATGGACCAGTGATTGACCAGTGACTGACCTCTCACTGACCAGCGACTGACCAATCACTGACCAGCGACTGACCAATCACTGACCAGCGACTGACCAATCACTGACCAGCGACTAACCAATCACTGACCAGCGACTGACCACTCACTGACCATGGACTGACCACTCACTGACCAGCGACTGACCAGTCACTGACGAGTGACTGACCACTCACTGACCAGTGACTGACCAATCACTGACCAGTGACTGACCACTCACTGACCAGCGTCTGACCAGTGAGTGGTCAGTGAGCGGTCAATCACTGGTCAGTGAGTGGTCACAATATTTAATAAACGTGGTCGAATATTCTAAATATTGTAATTATTATAAAGATATTCGACGATACTTTCAAGAAATGTTTTACTACCATTTACAGTTTCTTGTTTTATCTTACATATATATAAGCATTATAAAACAAATTTGAAATAGTATATACAATAAAAATATTATAATATTATTAAATATATTTACATTGTATACACATTGTTTCATTGCATATGTATAATTCACGACAAATTCATTATTGTCAAATTTTTCAAAACTGACTAAACTTTTATATTTGTAAACGTACAGTTGAAGTAGCCACATCTAACGAACATGTTGCATCATTAATTATTATACAATACAAATTATACATCCTTACTAGAAAACAGTTGTCTGTTATTTAATGCAAAATTCGTATTAATAATTGCTAAATCTTCTGTACTCAATATATATTTGTATAATGCGCCTAAAATAATTTAGTATGCAGAGAGGTTCAGATTGAATTTACAAAACTGAACTGAAGTATCTGTTGTGAGCAATTTCATGTAACTGTTTGAGTTTACTGAAAGCTTCATATATGGGCAACGGAACTTTGAAGTTTTGACATTATTGTTGTAAAATATCGTCATGTTATTAACAAGGTACTATAAAAATTATTTCTAATGATATTACGACAAAAATCCTTTTTAAAAAGATTTTATTCTATCCGTTTGTTTTCATATATATGACTACAACGAATTTGTAGCATAACCTTCAATTTTAGAGATTCTTTTCAAACAGAAATCTAGTGTATCAAAACATACATTTTTTATTTCTTTACAGAACAAGTATGCAATAATAATTACAATTCATTTAAACATGCATTGTAATCAATTGTATACACTGCCAAGTTTGCAGGCCTAGTAACATTTATTAATTGTGCATTGAATCATGGCTCTACGTCGAAAGAAAAACTTGAAACTGCAAGTCTCTGAAGGGACTCCTATGCCCGTGTATGTATTGTTATTGGAATATTGAACTACTCAATTATTGATAATACTCTTTTTCATATTACAGCATTTATACTAGTCTTTCATGGTGCTATATCAAGATTCTAGCTTTAGTTTTATTTTGACTATTATGTATTTTAGTTAGAATGAAAGTATATGGAAATATTTAGCCTTCAAACAGTTAATAGCAATATATAAATACATACCTATAAGATTAAAAAATATATATATGCATATAAAAAGAATATTTTCCTCGTATAAAGTAAAATTTGTTGAATGATTTAAATTTTAATTAGTTTTAATTAATTTATATTATAGTACTCCACCAAGAAATCTAGATAAGCGAACTACAATAACAATTGGAGAAAGTACATTTGTAGTAGAAGCAGATGATTTAGAAACTATCTGTATTCTGGGACGTGGAGCATATGGCATTGTGGATAAAGTACGACATAAACAAAGCGGTACCATTATGGCGGTTAAGGTATTACACATAATAGCATCAACCAATTTAACAATTTCAGTAATATCTGCAATGAACACATTTATTAATTTTATAGAGAATAACAGCAACAGTCAACACACAGGAACAGAAACGATTACTTATGGATTTAGACATTTCTATGCGCAGCTCAGCATGTCCATATACAGTACAATTTTATGGAGCATTATTTAGAGAAGGTGATGTTTGGATTTGTATGGAGGTTATGGATATGAGCCTTGATAAATTTTATACAAAAGTATATAAACATGACCGTGCCATTCCTGAGGATATCTTAGGAAAAATTGCTTTTGCAGTAAGAAAACATTGAATAATTGTAGTTAAAACTGTATATTTATCATCTTATGAATTGCCATTCTAACTTTAGATAATATTTACAGGTAGTCAGTGCATTGCATTACTTATATTCACAGTTACGAGTAATTCATAGAGATGTAAAACCTAGTAATATTTTAATTAACCGGAAAGGAGAAGTAAAAATCTGTGACTTTGGTATTTCCGGTTATCTTGTAGATTCTGTTGCTAAAACAATTGATGCTGGTTGTAAACCATACATGGCTGTACGTAAATTTCGCATGAATAATACAAGCATCTGTTCTTATCTATTCAATAAATTCTCCATCGTATCCTTTTTTTCAGCCAGAAAGGATAGACCCGTCGGGTAACCCTTCACAATATGACATCAGATCTGATGTTTGGTCATTAGGTATATCTCTTGTTGAATTAGCAACAGGAAAATTTCCGTATGAATCTTGGGGTACACCTTTCGAGCAATTGAAACAAGTTGTGAAAGATGAAGCACCAAAATTACCAGCTGAAAAATTTTCTGCTAGTTTTGAAGAAGTTATCGATAAATGGTAAGCAAACTTATTCTCAATGTAATATTTGTATGCAACTTTGTTGATTGATATTGTTTACAGTTTAATGAAAGATTATACGCGCCGTCCGAATTACAATCAGCTACTAGAGCTTAATTTTATCACAGAACATGCTACAAAAGACACAAACGTCGCCGAATTTGTTGGAGAAATTTTAGACTTACCTGAAGATGAACAGCCTCTGTAGCATACAACTATTTTTGACATGATGTACCACATGACCTGTAATGTAACTTCGTATTGTGTTTCGAAGTTATTTAATCGATTTTCTATATCCAGTTTTATGAACCGTATCGTTCCTTTGTCCGAACGACCTATGTGAATTAAAATCTAGCGTTGAAAGAGAATATTATGTAGAACTTCTGTGTAAAAAATAATTCCATTGAAAGTTCAATTTTTTTTTATTCGAACAATTATAAAATTTCTCTATAATTGTTCATATTAATCCTCCTGGGACTAATAGATATTCTATAATAAAGAAATACAAATGTGTAAATATATACAAATATTTTCTACGTGATATAACAATAGTTTGTCACTGTAGCAATATAGGAAAGTTCAAATTAAAAAATTTACATGATCATTGCGTAGTACTGTAGAAGTTGATGTATTTGTTAGCAAAACATAATTATGCAGTAATGCAACTGTAATAAAAAGTTATACTCTACAGTAGCGATATTAATACATATATAGTACGTGCAATCAACAATAATGTTCACATTTAAAGTATGTATTACGAAATTGTAAAAAACATGTAGTGTCTTACAACAATTGTAACAGGAGGACTGCAAAACTAATTACGTATTTCTTTTATACATAATGTAGTTATGTAATGAAGGTAAATTACCAATAAATGTAATTATAAAACGTATCATAAGTTTAAATAATATAAAAGTAAAACAACTAATTATTTTAAGAATTGTGTAATTAGTAGAATATTGATGAACATTTAAGCAGTATATGAAAGTAAACTAACAATAAATTACTATATAGTTTACTAATAATATAGTGTAGAACCATAATCAATTAATACGTATTTTTATTAATATTTCATTGCAATTAATAGCAGTAACTCAATTATTTATTATTATGTTGAAAAAGTTTCATTTCCAAGTTTCTTTTTCCATAGTGTTTTTAACTGAGATTTTTTATTCATAGTTGTTTATTATTTTTCAATATGAGGTTTTATTAAAAATATGTAATAACATTGAAAAGATTACATTTTTCATTCTTAATGTATACATATATTGGTGAATAATGGTTAAAAAAATGCTACAATTATCAACAGTTTACATTCAGTGGTGGCGAACCTATGACCCGCGGGTCATACGCTGACCCACACAGACCTTTGACTCACGCATCGATTTTGCTTTTCAGACGGAATAAGAGATTTCCCTTCTCCCTTTTTCTTTTGCCTCTCATTTGCACCTCACTTGTCTCGGGCGTGGGCCTGCATGCTCGACTGTCTGTGTCATATGCAATGAAAAAGTGACTTTACGCATGTACAAATGTCAAAAGACATTTTGAAAAGTTGCATTGTAATCTCGACCTTTCAACAGATGAAGAAAAAAAAACATATTTTTTACAGAAGAAAAATGAGAATCAGTTACAAACCACTGTTTTAAAAATTTTTTTCAATCCAAAAAATAACATTACAGTTACTAGTTTTCAAGTTGCCCATTGCATTGCTCGCCATGGGAAATTTCTTTCAGAAGGAGAGTTTGTAAAACAAGCGTTTTAGAATGTGGTGCTATTTTGTTTGCAGATTTTAAAGAAAAAAACTTGATTATAAGGCGTATATATGATGCAAAATGCGTAAAACTAATGATTACGGAATATAAACCTGATATTACGAAACTAACCGAAAATAAATAACAGCAGGTTTCTCACTAAAAGTACTACAATCGCTGGTTTACATGATATATTTATTTTGATCAAAGAAATCTATAAGATATTTACATGTTGCACTTGCTTCCAACAATATTTTCAGCTATACAGAACACGAAATTCTGTTATTTTCGTCATTTCGCTGTATGTACAATACATAAATGAAATAATCCGGAAAAATGTATATGTATGTAGAAGATCTTGTTTTATACAATTATTTCATAACATAATATGTTACACTCAAATAGTAAAATGTACAAAAAAATGTACAATACAACAAATTCAAATGCATTATATGTATTGTTTTATAAATTTTAGGCAGTAAGTGGTGGCATTAGAACCATTCCTTTACATTCGAGTGCAATTTTTACACCCAATAGGAAAAATCCAATACTCTTACATACTGACCTGAAAAAAAGACGATGTTTTAAAATTTTGACTTCACTCACAATATAGATTGTCAGATTGTTAGATACTAAAGAAGATATTTCAAATGATGAAACAAATTATTTTCAAATTTCGATTGAAAGGTTATAAACGCTAATATGAGAATCGTTTAAAATTTAAATTGTGAAAATTACCATTTATAAGGATCGTAATACACTTCCTTTATAAATCTTATACCAGATGCCATTGTGATAAGTTATAAGTAAAATTGAACAATAAATACTTTCAGTTGTTTTACTTGTTTCGTAGTGCTTGAATCAACAAAACCGCACTATTGATGGAACATAACCTTCAAAGCATAGAGTACTTTCATTGCATAGAGGCGAAATCTTTATAAGAATTTTTGATATGTGTTCCTAAACTAAGAATTCTTGAAAAACCACAAAAAAGAAAGGGAAACTGTATAATGTTCTGTACAAAGAGATCAACTGAATTATCTTTGCAATGTCCTAACACTTATTTTAATTTCGTAATCTCTTCGCCTATTTCAACAATTTGATCTATTGCTTGATAGAAAAAGTACTTTTCATTAATTATATTTCATAGTAACAACCAAAAAGAATTGATGAATAAACTAAATTTAAAATAAAGTCATATATTAGACTTATTAAACAATTGTAAATATAAGGTTTCTACTTTTGCAGGATGTTCAAATTGAATACATACATTTCTTTTATAATAGTTGTATTATTTTATAATTGTATTTAATAAAAACATATGCGTGTGTCACAAACCGTTTTCTTCCTATATTGAAATTAAAATACCTATACTTACTTAATAAAGTGATTACAATTGCATATATGCGATTGACACAATTCCCACCGTGATGTAATTCAATGTAACCGCATAAATATAGGTATGTATAATGTTTAGATATGACACTATAGTAAAACTGTGAATTTTGATTGGCAAAGGGGAAGTCACATATTAAATTAGGAGTAGGATATCACAGTTCAAATAGTATATAATTATTGACTCCTGTCTCGTGTATTTGTTTGAACGCACAATAAAAAGACGAATCGAATCAGCTGTGCGTACTCACACAGATGTAAATATGTGGAAATTATAACCGTGAATGTCAGCCGTCAAACATTAGTACTTACCTTTAATTCCCTGTTGATTACAGTACGATGACTAATAAGATTCAAATGAGTTAAAGTTGAAGATAAAGAAGGTAAACATTACTCGTAAATTATATATGTTTTGCCTGTGTTTTATCTAAACAAAATGCTTTCTTTTATGACATACGTATTTGTTTCAATAGCTAAATGTATTTCAAGTTTTCCTGTTTGATTATTTAATACAATAAGCATCAAAATAATTAAAAAATTTTATAAATGACAAAAGGTTAGTAAAATTAATTTCTGCCTGTTATAATGCCTCTTATAATTTTATATGAAGACTATTTTTTGGTGTTGCTCTATGGAATATATTTATTTTGCAGAGATCTATCGCCTTTCCTGGAAAAAACAAATTTTAATTCAAATATGTTAGGAGAAGAATTTAGTAGCATTGTTTTACCTACGCTCTCTACAATGCTATTTTTTATATTTACATTATATTTCTTCCGATACCTTATAGGGGAACCTCGTATTCATATTCGAGATGTTACTAAACAGCATAATTGGAAATCTACGAGAAAAGAAACTAAGGTATACACAATTTTATTACATTGAATATGTTGTGATAACACAACTATTTTTTTAACAATGATATTATTTTTTGAATGCTATAGTTTCCATCCCCTTTTGTATGTTATGTACCTAATGAAATTTTGATTTCGAAACATTTTATGGCTCATAAATAATTCTTGTAGTAAGTGTATATACATACATTTACTACAAGGATTATAAAATACATACATAGGAAAATTAACTGTTTAAAAAAGAAAGTGACAATTTGTATACTTCAATGTCATGGTTTATGAAATGTAAATAATAGAATTAATATTAATTTATTATAATGAATACCATAATTACAGTTAAAAATGCATAAATTTGTCATAAGTAATATAATTTAAACTTTGTGAAAGTTAATGTTCTTATGTATTATCAGAATATCAAGGAGACAATAAATATTTATGAAATTTTCTCCTATAGGCATATTATTGTAGCATATGTGAAGGTTTGTTATTAAATGTTGATGGATTGATGTGTGATTGCTGTGGCGTTTATGTGGATCCTTCTTGTGTAAAAATTGCAGACAAACAATTAAAGTGTAAAGTTATTAGTTTAAGTACAAATGAGTCAATGAAGCATCATTGGGTGAAGGGTATGTTTTATAAATAATAGAATACTTTTCGAATTATAGAAATTGAAGAAATAACTTTTACATAGGAGTTTTACAGAAATGTTGATAATTTGTTATAGGTAGAATCACTTAGGAAATTTTAAACTAGCATCCTACTTTTAAACAGTGTGTAACAGTTTTAATTTTCTTTCAAAGAATGAAAACGATTATTAAAAATTGACTTTGATATGTAATGAGTGATATCGAATAACATGTACAGTAGTATATAACATTGAATTGTTATTTGACAATCTTTTCTCGAATTTATATAATTTGGAGAATATTCAAGATTGTAATATTTATTGGTCCACTTTATAGTTATATTATAACATTGATTGAGCTGTTATTCTTTTTTAAGGTAACTTGCCACTGTCTGCTATGTGCGAAGTATGTAATGAGGAATGTGACCTGGAACCTGGTCTAACAGATTGGTGGTGTTGCTGGTGTCAAAGATGTGTCCATGAAGATTGTAAACCTAAACTCTCTGAAGTATATTCTATATATATGTATATATACATATATGTACATAGCTTATATTAATTTACATAAGTAATTTATTTACCGTGTCTACAGATATGCAATTTTGGTAAATTTAAATTGATGATAATTCCACCAAGCAGCTTAGAAGTTGTAAATCAACGCAGTACGGTAAGACGCAGATTGCAACTTCGTACAGTCATACCACCAAATTGGCCTGATTGGAAACCTCTTATAGTAGTAGGTAGGTCAACATTGAAAATAATATTGTACTAAAGAAACAATATAGCGCATGTCTAAAGATGATTTTGATACCAGTATTGCATTACGGAGCTTTTTTCACAGCAAACAAGAAATCTGGAAATAAAGATGGAGGGGAAATCTTGTCTGTATTCAGAAGGTTATTGAATCCTGCACAAGTTGTTGATTTATCAGAACGCGATCCGGTTGTTGCTCTCGAGTGGTGTCGCTTAATAGCAGAAGTGAAATGTACTGTTCTTGTGGCAGGCGGAGATGGCACAATAGCTTGGTTACTAAATGCTATTTATAAACTTAAATTAGAGGTAATATACATTCGAAAGCATAAATTTTGTTTACTTTACTTTACATTAAATTTTAATCTTAATGTACAACCAACAGGACAAACAATTTTTCTGAGTACATATTTTTATTAATGTTTAACTGAAACGCGTTTACAATTTTAATCTTTTTTTACCCTTTCCATAAATAGGCGTTTTATTATTAAAATTTTGTATTTGGTATAGCCAGTTCCATCTGTGGCAATCATTCCTTTAGGGACAGGAAACGATTTGTCCAGGGTATTAGGATGGGGAAAGGAACATGATTTGTATAGAGATCCTGCAAATATATTGCAAGAAGTGGAAGCAGCGCAAGAAGTGAAGCTTGATAGGTGTGTAAAGAATATTAAATAACGTTGTATATTTACGTATTCATTACTAACTTATTAGATGGACCGTAGCAGTGAAACCATATGGTGGATTGGGACTGCGAGGTTCACATCAAAGTCTTCATATGTATAATTATCTAGGTATAGGAGTTGATGCGCAAGTAACATTACAGTTTCATCGCACAAGGGAAAGCCGATTTTATTTTTATAGTAGTAGATTATTCAATAAGGTAACGTATTTTATATGGTGTTTTGTAATTTGTTTAAAGAATTTACATTTTTATATTTTTAATAGCTACTATACTTATGTTTTGGTACGCAACAAGTAGTGGAAAGAGAATGCAAAGATCTTGATAAAAATATAGAAATATATTTAGATGGTATTAAAGCAGATTTGCCCTCTATCGAGGGCATCGTGATAACAAATATTCCTTCGTGGGGTGCTGGCGTCAATCTTTGGAATTCAAGTATAGATTTATAATTTTTCTGCTGTATGAAATTAAAAAAAAATTGCAATACATCAACATTTTCTTGTTTTTATCAAATAGCTCGTGAGGAATACGAAAAGCAAAGTTTCAATGATGAAAAATTGGAAGTAGTAGCACTGTATTCTTCTTTCCACATGGCTCAGCTACAAGTGGGACTTTCTCAGCCCTATCGAATTGGCCAAGCTAAATCTATAAAGGTATATTAAATAGTACTTTCATGTACGCTTATTCCCTACAAGCTTAATATCTTTTTCAATTTATTCAGCGCTTAATAAATAAATGTTTTGTAACATCTAGATCAAGTTACTAAAATCATATGCCATGCAAATTGATGGAGAACCCTGGTATCAACATCCTTGTGAAGTTACTATTACATATTGTAACAAAGCATCCATGTTGGTGAACACTATTACATAGGCGAATTAAATTTTATTGTATTTATGAGATCTTATTTATATACATTCCAAAGGTTGGTCTCGAATGACAAGAAATTTAATATGTCTTGTAGAAAAAAGCAGTTAGTATAGATTAACGCGATAAAAGTGGTGAGTGGTATAAATAGCTTTTCTGTAAACAAAGAAACATCTAGTCATTATTCTGGAGAAATGTATATCTGTACAATACACTTTAAATAAATGAAGCGTAATTTTAAACTTTTATTCATTCCTATTACATTATCTCTTGACCTCCTATCCGGTGCAGCCACCAAACAATATTTATACAATACTGCTTTGTCTGTAAAAGCTATACAAATATTCATTGCTAATATTATTTTATAGAATTTCACAAATGCAATGATATATATTTTGATATATAACGTATAACGTTTACACACTATACATATGGGAAAATTAAGGGCCTAGGTAAAAAATTAATTATACCATGCGATAGATCTTTGTTATACGGAAATCGTTAAGAAGTGCTTTGATACACATTTTATTTTCAATTAAGAAAATGGAATAGTTCTGTAAGACATTAAGAATATTATCAATGATCCCCTTAGCGGAATAAGATCATTGAAATATTTAATATCTTTCAAAATTCTGTTATTTTCTCAAATAAAAATAAAATCTGTATAGTAAGGGAGTCTTCATGGTCAAGTTAATTTTTTTAAACCGAGACTCTATAGTTTTGTATTTACAATGTTGTGTTGAGACAAACTTATATTGTTTTACAAATAGTTGTAACTATTTTGTTTTTTGAAAAATAGTAATTTTGGATATGAAATTTGCTGAATACAAATTGCATGAGAAGTTAGCATACTTTTGAAACTATAGTAAATGATCAATTACTAACCAATAGTAATGAGCACGTGTCTTTAAATTTAATGTTTACCTGTAAAAATTGGCCTAGTTATGACAGAACATCAAGTGGATTTTCTTGTTATACTCTTATCAATTTGGTTATTGCACGAAGCAAACAGAGCTCTGAATAACATGAAATGAAGTGAGGTAGAATATACATTGAATAGGTTGTCAAAATTAATATTAGAAACGAAGGAAAAAGTAAAATCTACATAAATTCCTGAACAAATAAATAGGAATAAAAATGATGTTGTCGTGCAATTAAAATTTCGTTGCATATTGCGCATGTGCTTTCGTTCTTAATTTGTAAAACAATGATCAAACATATCAATTGTAAATAATTTCAAAAACTTTAAAAAGATTCTTTTTTGAAGTTGAAACCAAATTGACCGCATTTGAACCGTAAAATTTTCGCGAGTTCCGGTGGACCACAGTAAAACACCGTCACTTTCCCTTTTTTCTTGTCCTGGAGTTGCTTAAAAACTTTATCCCAGTTAGGACGGCCAGCGTTCGTTCTTGTTTTCAAACCTGTTATGAGATCTCGCTTTTCCTGAAAAATTTAACAACAATCAAATTTTTCATCTTTTTATGGCCTGTTTACTTGCAGTAATACGTTTGGCAAACTTTAGTGAAAATAACTACTATTGTCTATTTAATGTTTAAGTATAAAAATTTGTTATATATTAATACTTTACCATTTGATGAAGTAAATCCATAGCTAATTGCAAACCGACAGCTTTCATGTCGTTTTTCTGCAGCGCACTAGTAATGTACATATGCATCTCAAGAAAACGTTCCATAGCGACACCAAGCTCTGCTTGTTCCATTTCTAATTGAGACAGCAAGTTTACGAACCATTCGAAAGATCTTTGATCTCTATTGATCCAGAAGAAGTCCACCTACAGACGAAACATTTATTGTTTTAAGATATCTTTTTAATTAAAATAATCTTCAAGAATTAGGAAATATTGCTGACACCAGTTCTCCATATTAAAATATAAACATATACTGCTCAAAACAATTCGGGAACCGCTACTGTCAATCATTTCGCAATGAAAATCAAGTGAAACAGATTAGTATACAGGGTGATTCATATAAGTGTGCCACCTAATTTATATGTGAACTATTTGGTATATTAAAAAATGGTTGAAGCGAAAGTTGTATGGTTTAATAAGTAGTTTTTTAAATTAACTTTCTATACCATTTGGTCGTAAAATTTTGTCTGCTAATTCCATTTAAATTTAATAGAATTTCGTTTTCAATAGGAGGGATTTACCTTTCTCAAGTGCATCACAGTGGATGGAATGTCACTAGCCCATGAGAATTTGCATTTTGGGCAGGTGTGTCTGGCTTTCCAATAACGGTGCATGATGGATTGTAATATTGAGGCGAAAGGTGTGACTCCGATACCAGTTCCGATTAAAACAGCATGTTGCGCTTGGAATATGTGACTCGAAGGAGCGCCGTATGGACCATCGAGGAAAATCTGAGCAATTATTATATCGTTTTTAATTATTTCTCTATGAAACCTTTACCAACATATGTGTGACATCTTCCTGATTAAAATGAGACCAAACACGATGTAATTCGGAACTTATTTACTCGTTGAAAAGATGATTCGGTGGAACCTCGATTATCCATACCGATGATATCGGAATTCACAGTTCATTTGAAAAAATCAAGAAAAATAAAGATTTAATTGTAGCAATTGTAGCTGTAGCTAGATAACTGTTCTACTATCCGAACACACATGTAGTACCATTGATTAGTACGGATAATCGATGTACTACTGTATCGTGAATTAAACAAGTAGGCACGATCCGAATTATCTCGTGTTTATAAATATGTTGGTAAAAGTTAGCATAAAAAAATGATTAAAAACAGAAAAGTTTTGTCGTAAAAGATACGATTTATTTTGTATTAAATCTACAAGAGTATACAACAAAGTGTTTACCTCTAATGGTTTCCCTAAATAATTCAGCGTTGAATGAGACGCAGCGTACGATTTTGTGTCTTCTATACTTCCGTTGAATTTTTCTTCCAATTTCAGTTTTAATCTGCCTTCTTCCGCAGCTCTTTGCGTCGCGGCTAATTTGGTAGGCGAATATTCGTCTGCATTCACCTCAAAGGATGCTGCTTTAGAATGTAAATATACAGGGTGATCAGTAATTGGAGGATACAACTGCAAAGGAGGTGATTCTACATGTAAAAACGAGTCGAAAGAAGAGAATAAAATTTTTTCCTGCGAGTCTTCGAAGATGCTGAAAATACACGTGCTATTACCAGGAATCGTTTGACGCGTATGATCATGACCGACCTATTCTACTTCCTGCGTATACTAGAGCACGCGATCTCGAGATTTTCTCGAGAACGAAGACTCGCAGGAAGAAATTTTATTCTTTTCTTTCGACTCATTTTTACATGTGGAATGACCCCCTAATCGATTGACCATGAATCGCGGGGCATCCTGTATATTGATATAAAAAATGTTATTCTACATTTTCTACCGAATTTTTTATGAACAATCACCCTCTTCCCGGTTGTACCACCAGTTATCGATCAATCGGTATGAATAATTTAGATATGTAACTTCACAAAAATAGTTAGAAGAAAATGATCTTACTGTCGTTGCTTGTAGGTGATCCTAATTTGCATTCGCAGTTCTCCAAACTCGGAGTCTTGAAAGCAATTATTGTAGGTTTAGTTCTCATATATCGGAAGCTTTGAGCTATGTTCCTGTTTTGGGGACTTAAATAAGCCTGCTCTAAAGATTTCTGCCTTGCGCAACGAAGTTGACTCTCGTTGAAGTTCCTTTCTGATTCGGATCTCATATAATCTCGAAGTCTATTGAATAGAAATTACGTTTCTTTTAATTTGTAAAACTACGAAAATAATATTTCAGCTTTTTTTTGTATTTCAAACAACACCTGTAATGAATTATTATGAAAACAGACTAAGCTGAGCAATACCATAAATGAAATTGTTTTTTAGTATTAACCGTGCAACTATTAGGTGTAAAAATTAATTTTGACTTTATTTTTAATAAAAATCTTTCGTTCTTGTATTTACGTATGCATACAGTCTACCTGGTAAGTTTTGTTACCATTTTTTAGGCACTTAGCAACATATAGCAATTATATAATGTCCAAAATGCCATTTGAAAGAGTCAAAGTGACTTTTACTTTTTTTACGTAAAAAGCATTTTTTCAGATTTAGGAACATGCGAATATGTAGCTCATCAAGTACTGATAAACTTTTGCCTAAAACATTTTTTAATTGCACTACCGGAAATGCCTAAAAAATACACCCCGTGTATACATACGTATAACAATATGGAATATACACATAGTGGAAGAATCTTTTGGGACAACTGTATGTAGATAACTTACACCATTAATCTGTCCCTCTTTTTTCTTCTTGTTTGCATATCTGGCACCGAGAACGATTTCTCTAACGGCATTTTGCTATACAGCAGTAGACGATGAAGCCTTCCTTCTTTGGACATTTTGCTACTATCAGGTGTAGCTACAGTGGCGGACAAAACAAATTTTAAAATTGAAATTTCTCTATGAGTTTCGACTGCTTTAGAATTTTCACAAAATGCTCGAAACGATAGAATTTAGTAGGTAATAATGGCAAATAATGATTTAAAAGACTTTATAAAAAATGAATTACGTAAATTAAATGATTGTAACAAATTGTAATACAAACGTCTACTGTAAAATAGTATTGCAAATACTAGAAATATAGGGAACACTGATAGAAACAGTTTTTCGTTCACCATTTGTACTATGTGGTGAAATAATTTCGCTGTCATTATCGGAGACGAAGGTAGGATTGTCGACACCCTGACAATTTTTCGGGGATTGCGAAGGTGTCTTCATGTTTGGGTTCGTGTCTTGTCCTTTATTGCAATGTCTGAAAGAAACAACGGTAGTGTCACCCGAAATATTATTCGAAATTCACGAAAACAGATTCTATACTACATATTTGTAGGGAACATTTTTATTATTCATTTAGACTTACATATTTCTGAGGACATTTTTGTTATTACAACTTTCTTCGGGGTTGCCTCCTTGAAGTTTTATTTGTTCTTTCTCGAAGTACGAATAAAGACTATTTGTCCATTCACCGACTGCTCGTATATGAAGCCATATGTAGTCTGTCAAAGATAATATTAATAAACACGTAAATAAAATCGATCGATTATAATTATGTAAAATAACATTTACGTCGATTTAAATTTATTTTTCTTCTTACCTTCTTGTTCCGGCGCGCTGCTGATAGTAAAAGGATGCCATTCGTACCGAGCAATGGCAGGGACATTCACGAAAACGTAATCTCCAGGACGAAAGTCGAAAAGGAGCGGTCTCTTGATGACCAAATGTGTCACTCTCGAAGGTAGCAGGAGACCAGAGCTTATGTAGGTTTTCCCGAGCTCAGATCGGGACCAAGCGATTCGGTGAATCCTTTCTATCAGGTACAGCGTGCCTGGCCCGATGAACCATTTCCAAAAATTCGGTCCGTGAAGAATCGTTAATATCCAGAAAGGTATGTAGAGTAAATGCGACCAGTAAAATATCTGTACAACAAAAAAATTATTGTTATTTATGTATCAATAATGTATATAATGCTCACGCGATTGGATCTCGATTGTCCCAGTCAGCCACGTCTGCCTCGAGCCCATATCGATCACAGTCTGCGATCATACGTTGCGAGCAGAATGCGGACAGTATGGTGTCAGAATGACACTCGAAGCAGGCTATGCTCTGAATTTGCCCTGAATTTGACAGCAGACCGTACCAGCAGAAATATAGGCTTATTCGTAAGTAGAAGTATTGTGTTCTGCCGGCAGAGTGTGTTGGCACAACTTGAGGACAGAATGACGGCAGAATGAAGGCACGCATAACGTCGTAAAAAGTTATTGTACAACAATAAATGAATAAACATTTTTCGAGAAGCTTATCTAAATTTTATGCTAAATTATATATTTAATTACAACCTCGAAGCATCCGCCACGACGGACAAACGGCATCGAGGACAGTATTATGATGCTAAGAATTATGACGAGAATGATTCCAGTAGGATTTGCGTAGCCATTTATGAGACCGAACAGTCCTGGTCGACTCGTGAAAATCCATTCGTTCAGAGTGTAATTCTTATAATTGAGTTCCGCATCGTTCACAACCACGGTACCTAAAAAATTAATTCGAAAGAAACTTTTAGGACAACCTAATAACATTGAAACTGATAGTCTCCGGATATTATGTCTATCTTCGTAACGATTTTGTCTAATGGATTAACATTAATTCTATTAGGGATAAAACTGAAAGATAATTTTAAAAAATTGAAGCAATCTTGTTGCAAAAACCGAGTAAGCTCAGATTTTAAAAATTGATTAATTTTAGCATGTAATATGGAAATATATGTAAATTTTCAATAATCGTAATTTTACTAAACGAAATCGACCTGGTTTTCGCACAAAGGTCTGCAATTATAAATACTTATAAAGAATTAATAATAATATGTACACGTACCAAAATTCAGAAGATGCATAAACGTGTGCAGTACACTGAAGGCACTAATTAGGACGCCTGTTATTTTATGAAGGTAGATATGTTGATCCAACGGAAGTACAGAATTGAAACCATGAGTTCGTAGAAAGGTGATACACTGACGTAACATAACAACTAAGATGAAGCTGCAGTTGAAGTTCAAACATTGGCCTGTACGGAAATGTTTTATGTAGTCCAAGTAATTATAATTTGGCAATTTATTGGGCCGTAACGTAAATTCGTTCGGTTGGCTTTAACCCTATTCGATAGGGCGCCGGGGTCTATTTTGACCCAGACTGTGTTTTAAAAAGTTGATAACCAATTCTTACCGCAAGCACGAGCAATCATGACGTAGCCATTCGTATGCCTGTACGCGTACAGTCTCGAAATAAATAAAGCTGCGTTAACGAAAATAAAAGTGCAGATAAATGCGAGATAAACGTAATTGTTCTTCATGTACGGTTTGGTCAGTTGGTAAGGCCGTAACGATGCGAACGATCCCAATACTGATTTCTCTGTTGGTTTCGGTTTCGGCGGAACCAGCCATCGGTCGATACTGTGATGGAATTTCTGTGTTTAATTATATTTCCTCGTTGAGTCGATGCGACGCCATAGAAATCGACACGTGTCAGAATGATTCGGAAACAAAAATTCGGTCACCTGATCGAAAGGTTTTCCCGCAGTCCCTCGTGCTTCTCTAATTGATTTTTTAGTGCCTCGTAGGTGATCGCTCCTCGATTAGTTTGATCGGCGTCCTCGAATAACGCTAACGTTAGTTCCTTGATTTGTTCGTCGCTGAACTCCATTCCATTCTCCTCCATGCAGGCTCTCATGACGTGCTCCAGCTCGCGAAGTTGTATTAATCCGTCACCTTTTTTTAATTCGTTATTTCACAAATCTTAATCTCGAATTAACAAAGAGTGATCCTAACACGGGGAGGGGGGGGTTTCTCTTTTGGGTAAAAGTGTTCGGTCTATTTACGCGGTATCCAAAAACAAGGGAGCCAAAAGGGGCGAATTTTTGGGTCACTCTTTCAGTTCGCAAAATTGAAAATACATGTATCTTACCGTCGATGTCGTAAACTTTGAACAGAAACTTGATTTTGTCGTCAGGGCTTTTCCCTGAGAATTGGTGCATCGCGTCTAAAAACTCCTGAAGAGATATGGCTCCGGAATTATCCTCATCGAATATTTCAAATACTCTGTCTGTGAAAAATGGCTGAAAGAGAAAAGTTCTTGTGATAGAAATGAAAAATAGGAACAGTGGGACAACATGTGAAAGTCATTTTATACAACAGAATTATTAAAAAAAAATAGTAAAAGTGATTATTACAACTTTTTTATCTAGGTCAATAATGAAAATTTATAAAATGTGTTTTGTAGACTCGTATAAGTTATATGCATGCTGCAAATTTCATCGAAATTGGTTAATTGGTTTACGAGTTATAAACGATCGAATCGAATCACTAAAAATCATTATCACTTATTTACCGTAATCATTAAATCTTATAGAATTCTAAACAGTTCTCTGCCTGTATAACGATTATCGTTAAAAGTTAAATAATCGGTTCCATAAATTAAAGTGATCTTGCCGACCTGTAGGATAAGAAGTAGGCAGAAATAGTTGCCGTAACGTGGAGCAATTATCAATTAATATTTACATTTACGGCTGAGACTTACATTTTTCGATATGACGATTTTGTTAAATTCTTCGCGTTTTATTTCTTTCTCGTTGCCCACCATTTCTTTGAAAATCTTCTCCAACCATTCTAGACTAGCCTTATCAAAGCCGGCGCGTGGTCTATGGAATCATTATAAAAGGTGACACTTACTGACAATGCTTCTTGAACGAAACAAGAATAATCACATTTAAATTACCTTCTATCACTTATGTTGGTAATGAAATCTATAATTTGATTAGATGATACATAGTTCACATTTTCTTCGTCAATCAAACGGAATAATTTGTCTACCACCTGCAGATAAAGACTTGAGACAATTCGAAAATTTTGAATTTTATTATTAATTATGTATAAGAAAACATCAATCGCGTTTTAATGCAGATTTTAATTAATTTCTCACACAATGGAGTAATCTCAGATTTTATTTTTCTGAATTCTATAAATGTAATCGCAAACACGATACTCGTTGTAAGATATCGCATATTATTTCTCTGGGGAGAAGTCGGAAGTGAAAGCAATATATTTTTATTGTTAGAAGCGTTTCAAATTCATTAATTTTTTACGTTAATTTTGCACGAATTAGCTTGTGTACCGTTCACTTACCTCTCTAGTAGCAAATATTTGTTGGAAGTTGAAGAAGTTTATAGAATCATCCCTACAGATATTGTATACAACGCTATCAAATTGGTCGATAAAATTATGCTTTTTATTCCTGGTAACGTAACATACTGAATTAATACAGCGTTTTTTTTTTTAGAAAAAATATTTCTTTTCGATAGTTAAACATTTCTTACGGTAGTCTGCTCTTTACAAATTCGATCCATTCATCTTGCTTCAACATCTTGGAATTGGTGTGATCGAACAAAATAAATAATTTCTCCAACAACGCCTGAAATTATTAAGATGCACTACATTAGGAATTTCTCACAGTTTATGCGAGCTTGTTGTCTAAAAATCACTTAAAATTTGCGTAATTGTCGCTAAAAATGGGTATAGCTGTTCCATGCTAAAAGTGGGTATAGGTTGTGTTCCATGCTAAATGTGGGTATAGGTTGTGTTCCATGCTTAATGTGGGCATGACCCATCTTTGACATCAGCTATGTCAAACACGCGGTCCGACCAAAACAGTAACCTCTATGGTTTTTTAACCTTTGACAACACTAGATTTTTTAAACTTAAAATTATAAATACATATTTTCGATATTTTCGAGAGTTGAGACCCGATGTGCATGGTGGCTTATGGGCAATAGGTCTCAACTCTCGAAAATGATAACTACAGTTGTACATATGTATAATTAATTAACTGCAATGCTAAGTCTATTCCGAGCCTTTTTTTTATTGCGCCCACCGAATTAATTTATAATAATTAATGAGGCCCTTGGTGGTGAACGAATTTGACATGGCTGGTCTACACTGACAAAAGTGGAGGCAGAAAAGCGTCGAACGCTCTCATATCCTCTTTGGTAAAACTTCTTCGGCAAGCTATTAGGACAATAAGCATGAACAACTCGTCTAGCCGAACAACGATGATGATCGTATCGATTCAAGGACAGGAGGCAGGGTCGCGACCGCAATCGCGGTGGAATTCCGAGTATCAGAGACGCCCGAGGCGTGAACGCTTTTTTGCCCCGGGCGATCCACCACCTTGATCGATATCTATGACCCTCGACAGATTCCCTTGCCAGTTGCTACGATCCCGTCGGCTCCGTCGCCTCCGCTTCCCCCGTAGGTCATTCTCTATTCGATATTGATCTCACCTCCTTGTTATTCACTTTCAATGGAATCACGGCCTTGTTTCGTCTCGTCTCGCGAGTTGTCTCAAACCGAGCTCCGAGCTTTTTCTTAAGTTGCCGCGATTTAACGTGTCCTTCGAACTAGATCGCAGCCATTGGTTTCATTCAACGCTAAGCGAGTCTACAGTGTTAGCCCAGGGCTTCAAAATTAACGGTCCGCCGCTGGGTAACAATGTTAATGGACATGTTTGTTGCATATGCGTTAATTGGATATTAGTCATATCATTACACGTACTTTTCCTGTTAGTATCAGGAAACTATTGTCGTACAATTGTTCAGTGATGCAACGAAATTACATAGTTTGATTCTAATCATGTTGCCAGGAGTATTGTGCGTACAAACATTACAGGTTTACTTTATTACGTAAAGATTGGTAAATATTCAGTAGTTAAAGTATACTAAATCTGCTGCATTAATAATCGTCTTGATATTAATAAAATAAGTTCAGATTTCAACGGTGAGTCGTTTTGCCAATGGCCGTTTCATTTCTCCAAAGGTGGGATCACCTAAGCGCGCCTGGACGCAGTGTTTTGCGATCCTATTATACTCCATTCGTCACGATTACAAACTTGTGCGTCCAGTTGCATAGCAGGAAATTGCGACGAATGGAGTATGGATCGCGTTGCGACCACACGCGCTCAAGGGATCCCACATTTATCAAGAATTCGTGTGGAATTATTTCTTCGGATCGAAGTGAACGTTTCTTAAAAATAGCATGAACTTGAGATGGCTAACAGTAACGAAGAGAAGAAAGGTAGGAGACTGACGATTTCACGGATCACATCCGTTTCGTAATCGAAGTCTCGTTAAAGACACTCACTTGGTCTGAAAAAAGACGCCTGAACGTGTCTCTATTATATCGAGCGTTGCCGTTCACTCCAATTATTTGGGAACACTCTTCCAAGGTAGTTGCTCTCCTCCTTTCGATTAAACACTTATCTTCCATCTGACTAACGTCACTCTCCATTTTGCTTCACCACCGATTTCAATAAGGACACAGGAGGCTCTTCGATCACTTAAACCAGATCCTTCGATTGCTTACACCGCCCTGTATGTTTACACTCGAATTGTTATCATTCCACGTTTCCTTTGGGCATTAGAGGAAACGGAAATTCGTCGCTGTTCAATACATATCCTATCGAAAATTTCATCGTTTCACCAACGTACAAATGTTAGGCATATTTAGACCGCGGATTTTACGTATTTGTGACAAAAATGTGTAGAAAAAAATACAAAACAGAAAACACAACAGTAGAATTTAAAACTGCTGTTGTATGATCTGCATTTGATTACAGTTATTGAACCTATCGAGCACTACAAGAGATTAACCCTTTGCACTCGGAGCTATTTTAACTTGAAAATTAAATATTTCCTCCAACCTAGTATAATTCCATTCTGTATTATTTTTCTTCATTTTATGGATATGAAATTGTTAAAAATTACATGTTTAGTAATTGATTAGATACCAACTTATTTAATGTAAACAATATTTTGAATAATGGTACAGCAATTTTTAGTAGCGACTCTGAGTCGCCACTCGAGTGCTAAGGGTTAATATCTTGTAGCTTATAAAAATTACAAGGATCTATTTATTTAGATTTTGTGCAATTTTTATTTCAATATGTACTTGAATGAAAAAATTTGTCGAATCGAAAACGTTAGTGTTAAGAAAAGAAACAAATCTACAGTGAGTGATTAATAGACAGCGGTTTTTATGCATTTATGACGAAAGTGTATAGGTGTAATTTAAAACAATAAATTCATTAGAAGAATTAAAAAATATATTACTTTCAACCTATTAGACATATTAAGAAAGAAAACAAATTTCTGTTTCACTCCGGTTTGTTGCAATTCCAGTGTTGACACACTGATCTTCAAGGTCATACAAGGTCACAAATGGAAGAAACATTTTGAATATTTCGTACGTGATATTTCGTAAAGATATCGTTTACCGTTCAGAAATGTAAACGACTCGAAAAGCAAAATAAAACAAGCATGTGCATTAATATGTCGGACAACATTAGCAGAAGCTACCAAAAATTTCATTTGGAGAGCCGAAGTGTGTATTCATGCACAAGGAACTCATATTGAACATTTACTGTAGCCTTGTCAATAAGCAATACTTGTAAATACAGTAGCAGGAGGTATTTAAAGTATTTCTCCCATTTCTGACCTTATGTGATCTTGAAGGCCATTGTATCGTATATGAATGAATTTGTTTTGACACGCGTTTTTATGTGATATAAAAAAATGTATAGCATTCCATTCAAAAAATTGAAGATTATACAAAAAATAATCCAGATAAAAAGATATTAAAGACACCATTGTATTTCTTGCAAAAAATAGTATAACTTTACGAAAAAAAACGCTGGCTAGTAATGACGCGAACACCCTGTATATTATAATTTGACTGCGGCTCTTCATGAAAAATAAAAAATGTTTACATTGTTCGCAAGACATAGGAGCTAAATAGAAATTTCTTTGTTCTTTTAATTATTTGAATTAAAATATTTATTATTTATTATTTAAATTGAAACTAATACATTGATGTCGTTAAATCTTTTTAATACGTGCACCGTTTAAATTGTCCATAGCCACTTTTATTATAAATACGTAAAATCTGCAGTCCGTTTATAATAGAAAATCTGGGAATGAATGTACAGTAGTTCATTTGACAAAATCGTACCCAAAAGTTCAACCCTTATCACAGTGTGAACCCTTTGTTTCCTTCGGACCCTACTAAAATCCAGTTTACACGAGTGCGTTGTAACTAAGACTTGTGCATAATTTTTTAAATCATGATTTATAATTCATTAATTATGACCAGCATAAAAAGCGCGAGAATAAAACTCGGTTCGTTAAAATCAGATTTTCTTTCACGCCCACGTTACAACTGTTATCACTTCACAAATGTTACAAACTATTACTCGATGCACTGACCGAAATATTTAGCAAATTTTCGAATTGTTCATTGGCGTGTTCGAAGGAAAAGATAAAAACGGTCTTCCTCGAGCACACGATTCGTGCTACCTGCCACGTGTTACTTGGATTTGTCCGTAGTGTCAAATGAAAATCGTCGATTCGAATCGAACGAATCGCGAGACGATCCCCCTACCTCCGGCGGATTCCTTTCGGTACCAATTTTCAGAACCACGATGTGCTTGGATCTAGAGAGGGAGGGAGAGAGAGACAGAGAGAGAGAGAGAGAGAGAGAGAGAGAGAGAGGGATGCCTTTCGATTTCAATAAAGATCGG
This sequence comes from Lasioglossum leucozonium, assembly GCA_028454225.1. Lineage (NCBI taxonomy): Eukaryota > Metazoa > Arthropoda > Insecta > Hymenoptera > Halictidae > Lasioglossum > Lasioglossum leucozonium. The sequence continues at coordinate 762,965 of CM052205.1, read as the reverse complement.
ATTCAGAGACAGACAGTCGTCGAACAAACTGACAACCTTTCACTTTTTCGTGAGTCATTTTTCTTCCTCTTTTCCTTGTTCTCGAGACCTTTCACATTTTTTATTTTCTAATGAGATCGGTGTCTTTATTAAATTAAATAAAAAAAATGAAACGATATCGTCGGACTGTTGGTTTTATGCGTTTATGATCAAATGTACAGGGTGTAAAGAAATTATATGTCGCGGCTACCATTGCGTGATTCTACACCCTCTGTTTGGTGGAAATTGATGTAAGGCAAAATTAACCTAAAGCCTGAATTTCAAGGTCAGGAGGTCAACAATTCTTTTTAATTGCATCGTATTCTACTCGTCATAAGGGTAGAAAATGCGAAAAGAACCGTGGGTCAAAATCCAATCGTTCTCCTAAAAAATGGTAAAGTTTCTATAATATTTTTGATGTTTTTAAGTTCTTTCAATTTCCATATTGTTTAAAATTACATCCACCCATTTCTGTTAAAAATGTATAAAATCCGCAGCCTAGTTATTAGCATCCACTTCAAGCTACAATTGTAAACATTATACATTATGTGCTCACGTATTACATGACCTAAGATTGGAAAGCTGTAAATCATGTTAGTCTTCCTTTATATTAGTGTGCTTATAATAGTTTTATGAATAAATTATTTCCTTACCGTTGGAAAGCGTAATTGAAGTATGTAATTTTGGATGTAATAAAGCAGGAAAGCTACGTGGAAGTACTATATTATGTGCTATAATGTATGAATTTATTACATGGGAACAGGTTAAATCCGAAAAAACTAAATGGTTTCGGGTTGAAACCTGATTTTCAGGTTTACACATACCTGGTAATTCCACTTTTGTTTGGATGTATTCTATCCGTGAATGGGAATTCAGACAAAAATCTGGGAATACATGAGAATTTGAAGTCGGTTAGAAAGTTGAAAGTGAAGTGGCGATGTATTAATATCGTTCATTAAGTTATGTCACTAACGATGGACTTTCTAGAAATGTTCACTTTTTCAAGTTAATTATTAAAGTAGCATATTTAAAATTTCCTGACGGTTATAATAACATTGCAATTCGTTTTAAGATCAGCTACAACATTATGAAATAAAACCTACATTTTAACAATTAAAAAATTATAGTGACCTTGATTATTTGTTGCAAAAAAAATATTTTCAAAATTCTATATGTCAAAGTTTGTAGATGTCACTGTTTAACTTTTGTTCGAAACATTTTTTTGTATAACATTATTTTATTTGTTTTTATTTGGCTAAAAGTACTTATGAATGATACATTGCCATTATTCTCTGCAGTTGAAAAAAAATGCGTAGCATAAAAATATTTCCAAATTTTATAACATAGCATCACATTTCATGAGTGAATAAAATAAAAGAAAAGGGTACTTTTCCTTTAGCCGGGCGCAAACCTAACCCAGACCAATAATTATAAGCATTCTTTTTGGGTAAAACTATTTTGTTTACAATTCGTTAATATTTGTTTATAGTATGCTTATAATTATTGGTCTGGATTAGGTTTGCGGAAAAGTACCAAGAAAAGGTATTGGAATATCATTTTCTATATGTTCAACTATCTGAAAAAGCAAAAATTTTATAATTTAGACAAAATTTTTTAATCGACTTTTGGCCAGCTTTTGCGGGCAAATACTCCACTGTGCGATGCCCAACACTGGTAGCAGTAGCCTGAACGTAGCTTCGGGTGCGTTTCGTGCTTGGTTCGATCCATAGCGCTGAAGGAACATGCGCCTTCGTGCCAGTAGCTTTTCAGTAGCTTCTCCCTCGAGTTCGTGACCCGTTGTTTACCGATCTCCTGGCTGTCAGCGGAAACATAACATGTAAAAGTTCACTGAACGACACGATCGTTTCTTAAACGATCGACTCGCTCCGACCTGCGGCTCGATCAATTTACCGACAAACGTTAATCACTTTTCGGAAAGGTTCGGCGTCTGTCAGTTTCTGCTCCTTCCCCTTAAATTCTTTTAGGTCGTGTTTCACATATTTTGTGGTTTTCCAACTGCATACGTCACATGCCTTAATCCTTTTATCTTTGTTATCGAAAATACCCACACAAAGAATTGGTTTATTCTTCTGTTTTGTTCGTTTTTTTATATTCGTTTATTATAAATAAAAGTTAAAATACTAAAGTAAACAACTGTGGAAAACAAAATGTGTACACGTCAAAAATAAATAAAAAAGAAATAAATAGCTTTTAATCGAAACATTGCATGGATCAAAATAGTATAATAAATAACAATAAGTTGCTGTTTAACACAACATTAGCAAAATTTTAAATCGTAGTGTATTTGTTTGTCTCAGATGTCTTCGCATAAGCTGAATTGTGTTTGGATCAAGATTATTTTCATTTTCTGTACATCGAGTGTGATAGAGTGCTACAACGTGCCATGCTCGTTCAATTCAATGTGCATGTGTTGGGTACAAGACGATCAAGATTTCACGAAAATGGATATCAGCTGTATGGGTACACCGTTCGCCAGATTTCCCGGTAAGCACACTAAAATATAAATAGACTGCGGATTTTCATACAAAATCAAAGTGTTCTGCATCGATTGCAAGAAAGAGAAGCTGCTTAAACAATTCTCTTTTCTCACAATATTAATAAGTTACAAATAATATAATAATATTTTTAGAATTACCTGATATCGTTGTTTCGTGTCTCACCGATTTACACTTAGGTTAAATTTCACCTTACGGGACCAAAAATTTTGAACTATTTTTTATATAATCCTATAGATTTTAACGAGAAAATGCTGAAAATCCAAGTTGTGACGTTAGGAATACACTGATTCAAAAGTTATGCGTGTTTAAATTTGATCGATTTTAAGCGTTTTTCACACAAACGCAACTTTGGTCAACCTTCTCGTGACTCCGCTCATTGGACGCTCAGATGTCTAAGTACTGTCAAAAACGTTTAAAATCGTTCAACTTCGCATACGCATAACTTTCGAACCAGTGAATTCCTAACATTAAAACTTGGATTTTTGGCATTTTCTCGTCAAAATCTGCAGGATTATATTTGAAAATATCCAAAATTTTTGGTCCCATAAGATGAAGTTTCATTACCAAATCCATTACCGCGGATTATTTCTTGCAAGTGGAATTTGTCGATGCTTTTACTGTGATAACAGATGTCACCGTTAGCTACGTGGCTCAACTGGATGTGGTCGGTTCTGGATTGCAATCGCTGGACAACGATGCACTCTCCGGCACAGAGGACGTTGAGGCTTTGGGACTGATGAGCAATCGGCTGTCCAATATCGGTGAAAAATCTTTCTCGTAAGTGGGCTAATCCTTAAAATCGCATATTTGTTAATATATGTAAATATACGTCACTTATATTATTCGGTGATCGAATAAGTTTCTGCCGTTCACTAATAGATGTTGGAACGATTATAAAATAATAAGACATTCACACCTGCACCGGCTCTGTTATTAGAGGTGTTGCGGATAGTTTGCGTTCGTTGGATCTCAGTTACAATGCCCTGGAGGACGTACCTTTTAAGGCCTTGCGCGAGCTTCGGAAATTAGATTGGCTGAACATGCATAGGTGAGTACACGACGATTCAATGGGATGGTAAATAAAACGAATACAGATTATTCCTCGCAATTCAAACAAGTCGTATCATTTGTTCTTTTAACACCTATATTCCCTGAAAATATTAAATCATGCGAACTCACGCGTATCCGGTTGCCTATGTATTTTTTCAACGTCAGGGAAATCCACCTTATGGATATCCCACCGGTGGTAAGATATTGTGCGGTTTCTATGCGCAGGCGCGAAAATTTTAGCGTCAGTAACGTAAAAAATTTGAGACCTCTCCCGGCTCGAGGTCTTTCCTGCTTGGAGACCCCGGATCTCGAACCGATGCCATCCACCGTAGAATTTATACATAGGCTGTTTCCTGAGAGGGGAGAGGCCCCCCTCGAACCATTCCTAATTCACGAGCCACAGGGACGTGTTGCCTGTGCTTCCTGGGTGCGCCCTCTTGCGATCGAGGAGGTCTCCGCTCACAGTAAAGTCTCTCGGAGGGGTGTATTTCGCATACTCCCGGGACCGGTCCTCACCCTGATGGGCGTGGCTACTGCCGGCAGCACCACGCCCCAACGTGTGGACTCCGCCTTTGAGGCGGAGCCTCGTAGTCGCCCATCTTTATAGCGAAGACGATCAGCTCGGTCTAAGGAGCCTCGGCCTCGGGGGCCTCGCTTCCTTGCCTCCCCCTTCCGCCCCGAGGGCACGCGTACCCAGTTGCCTACGCAAGAGTTAGCGTGTCACTAAAATAAACTCTATCGCGCAAAATGCAAATTTCTCATGGTAGAATGTTCGCTTGCAGCAATCATGTGACATCATTGGACGGCGATTGGGGCCACACGAAGGATACGCTAACGAACGTGTTCTTCGGGGACAATTCGATCATCGAGATACCAAAAATCTTCTCCACGTTCAAGGCTCTGGTCTGGCTGAATCTCGACAACAACAACATCGAGGATCTTTCGACAGACAGTTTGCCGCCGAATATGCACACGCTCAGCTTGAACAGCAATCTGTTGAAGCACTTCCCGTCGTCACTGAAAACCTTGAAGGATCTCACGTGGTTGTACCTAAGGGGTAACGATATGAAAAGCCTCGAGTTCTCGGATTTTGAGAGCTCAAGCTTGGAGCTGGTGGACGTCAGCGAGAACTGCATCGAATGGATTCGCATGGTCAGTTCGACGAATCGAACCTTGAGGATCAAAGACTTCAACCTGGACAGTAACAAGCTGACGTCCCTACCTGCTGGGATCTTTGATGGCATCGACATCAAGAGGATTCATCTGTCGTCGAACTCGATCAAGAACGTCGACGACGAAGCTTTCCGAGGTCTCGAGGATACGCTGGAGTACTTGAATCTGGAAAACAATGACCTACCAAACGTCCCTGCTGCCGTTAGCTGGCTAAGAAAATTGTCATACTTGTATCTTGCCAATAATGACATCAGGAACATCTCTGGCGACGCGTTCCAAGAGTTCGCAGAAAATTTACGAGCCCTTTCGCTTGCCACCAACAACTTGGACACAGTTCCAGTTTCGGCTCTTAGCAGGTAGTTTTATTACTCGAGTCGTATAATGCAAAAGTGATATCAGTCGATATTTGTCTGTTTGATTTAACACCGAAGCTCAAGGGGGTTTAACCGTCATTAAATAAAATAATTGCAGTATAATTTTAGTGGGACTTTCATAAAACGAACGTAACGTCCTTCGTAATTTGCAGATCATGCGACATCCTAGCTTTAAAAATGAATAATTTTCTGCTATTTGTTGAGACAGATGTCAGAGGCTACTGCACTTAAATCTTGGTTACAACAAGATTTCCCATGTACAGCCCGGCGATTTCGAGTGGGCAGAGAACCTTGAAATTCTGTTGCTTAGGAATAATGTCTTAACGAAATTGAGCAAGGAAACTTTCAAAGGAGCAGGTAGGTATTCAATTAATATTGTTCTATTCGGAACAGTTTGATTGTTTTTCATGGAATTTTACACTCGACAATCGTTTGTATTATTCAGATCTTTACTTTTCTCACTGTATGTATGTTTTTAAATATAAATATTACAGAATGAGTCACCTTTTGTTTCGTTTAATGGGGCTCGCACGATGCCATCAATATGATTGTTTTTATATAATTTTTTTAGAGATATATCAAGATCACCTTAATTTAGATTTAAATACAGGTGTTCTGCGTTCATATTCTTTAAATCTTATTAATTCCTAACGATTCGCAATTGAATAATAATTAACCTGCGAACGATAATTTTAGCTAACTTAAAGGAGCTCAGCTTGTCCTTCAACCATCTGACAGAGCTGGACGACGACTGTTTCGTCGGGATCGAGGAGAGTCTGAACATCCTCGAGTTGAGTTTCGCTTTTGCGACCGACGTTTTTCCTCAGAGAGCGCTCCGGCCGCTGTCGAGTCTTCTCTGGCTGGTCCTAGACAACAACAATTTCCAGACTATAGAGGCTACCGCATTCTATTCCTTCCAAGAGCTACGGTACATCAACTTAGAGTCGAATCGGCTGCATTATCTGCCGGAACGGATATTTCTATCGAGCGTTCATCCCGAGTTGAGGGACGTCAAGCTTGGTTACAATTTCCTGGAGGCCATACCAGAGTTCAGTTTCCATAATTTGACGGAATTGAAGTCGTTAGATCTAACTGGAAATCGGATAAAGATCCTCGCGTCGGAGTCTATCGTCGACTGCCCGAAGTTGGTCACGATATCGTTGGCCTACAACAGAATCTTCAAAATGGAGAGGAACGCGTTCTACGGTTTGCCCAGTTTGCGCTTCCTTCATTTGGAGTTCAACAAATTGACTACTTTGGACTTGGAATCGATCTCGGAGATCGGAGGACCGGATTTTGCTTTGAACGTTTCTTACAACGCGATCTCGCTGATCCATTCTGCTGGTTCGATGAACAACCTGACGAGATTAGACCTGAGCTTCAATAATATTAGCCATCTGCCTGCCGACACGTTCATCGGCACGCCGGATCTCAAACACTTGGATCTTGGAAACAACTTGCTGGCCACTCTTGAGGCAGGTAGGAAGAGTTAAAAGGAACAGAGGAAACGAACCTAAATTGTTTCAAGGGGAAATGTCCTTCCTCTAAGCATTATTTTCGACTTTGATCTTTTAGAATTGCTTGACACTGCACGTGAGTTGAAAAATTGAATATTTTTTGCACATGGGAGAAATAATAATAGTCTCAAATTGAATTTAGAACTTCGTCGGAAGCGATCGATCGTACGGACACAATATAGACGCATTTCCCCTACCAGCTACAACTGTTCTACAGTTCCCTTCCACCCTAATGGAAATCGTTTTTTCAGTTATTGCAATATTCTAGGTACCTTCGAATTGAACTACTTGGAAACGCTGAATTTGCAAGACAATAAGCTGGAAAGCTTGAAAAGACAATCGTTCCACGGTTCAGTGCTGCTGCAGCAGTTGGACCTGAGCCATAACCAGATTAGTCAGCTGTCTACAGAGCAGTTCCGAAATCTGAAGAACCTGCGAATATTGAACCTGTCGAATAACAGATTGAGATCTCTGCCAAGGGACATTTTCAAGGGAACGAAATTGGAAATACTGGATCTGAGCTACAATAAATTCACTGTTGTCCCTTCGTCGTCTTTCTTCGAGGTTGGCTACACCTTGCGAGACCTCAACTTAGCGGATAATTATGTGGATCATCTCGATTCCACTGCTTTTCCGACCTCACAAATGGTTTCCCTAAATTTGGCGCATAACAGATTGACAATTCTGCCGGACAATTCGTTCGTTTCTCTCGGAAATCTGCTCAGATTAAACGTGTCCTACAGTGTCCTCCAGGCGAACTTCAAAGAGCTCTTCCATTATCTTCCTACCCTAAGACAACTTTATATGGTGAACTGTGGCTTCAGGGAAATCCCTGTTCTTCCTCTGACAAATCTGAACGTTCTGGATATGTCCCTCAATCATATAGACTCGACCACCGACAAACAGTTCCAGTTTCTGAAAGATTTGAGGGTTCTTCTGCTGACGAACAATTCGCTCGCGTCTATGCCCAATGTAAAACTGAATCTCTTGAGGGAGCTCGAAGTTTCTGGGAACCCGATAGAGGTAAGGGTCGAAAAGTACAGTAGTGCCCCGATAAATGTACAGTGGATCCAAGTATTTGCACACTAGGCTTCATTTTAGGGGACGAAAAATTTTCAACTTTTTTAAAATTCAATTTAAAAATTGATTTGGAACTAATGAATCCAAAATAATAAAATAAACAATTATTTTAGGAGCTGACGAAGGAGAGTTTCATGGGTTACCCGAGGCTAGAGTATCTGAAGCTGACGAACTTGAACAGAACTAGATCAGTTGACAAAGATTGCCTACGGATCTTGAAATATCTGAAGCATCTTCGCATTCAAACCTGGCCCGAAGCAGAAGGCTTTCATCTTCGCCACTTGTTAACTGGATTGCCATTGAGAACTGTCGAAATACAAGTTACGGAACACCTCTTGAAACATCAAATACAGAATGTTTTCACGAAGCAACTCAGGGAACTGACTATATCTGGCAGCGACCTCGAGATGATCTCTTCGGAAGCGTTCTCTACTATCGAAGGTGGTGAATTGATACTACGAATCAAGGACACCCGTGTTCGAAGACTACAGTCCGACATATTTCTCTCTTTAACCAAAAGATTGTCTCAGCTAACGTTGGACTTACGGAACAATCATATAAACGAGCTCAGCCCGTCCGTTATCTACGGAAATCTATCGTGGGAAAGCGTTGGGACCAATATGGTTGCTGGTAAGAAAAATTAGTCGATTTGTGTTCACTTTTTAACTTATTTCAGGGTGAAAGTTCACACAGTTTCGTTTCTTAGATATTGTAAACAAAATTATACTACCATAGTGTGATTCTACACCCTCGATTTGGTAGAAATTCATGTAAGGTGCCGCCAAATTAACCCAGGCCTTCAACTTCTACTTATTCTACTCAGTATTCTACTCGTCATAAGGATAAAGTGCAAAAGGAACCATGAGTTAAAACTCAACCTTTCTCTTAAAAAATGATGTTAGAGTTTTTTCATTACCAAACTTTTATTCATTTTTATTTATATTTTATTTATATTATATTCTGAATTTTCTGGATATTATATTATATTCTGGATATATTTCACGTGCATTGTTTATAATATTTAACATTAACAGTGCCTAAGCAGAAACAATTCGAAAATCAAATAAAGCAAGTAAATTTGAAATTTTTCAGGAGGATTGCAAGTATCAGGAAATCCTCTCGAATGCGACTGCGAGATTGCTTGGCTCAGTTTATGGTTACGAAGATGGCTCCGAGAATCCCGACAGATCCACACTGCTTCCCAATCGGATGCTAGACAATTAAGAATGATTGCTGGGAGGGCAGTTTGCACAGAAACAACGCCATCCTATTCGTCTGACAAGGTCTTGTTAACATTGGGAACACCTCACACTGCCTGCCAAGCTTCCGCCCTTAGCTCCGGCAACTATGAAAGACTCGCCACAACTTGGTTAGCTATAGTCGACATTATTCTTCTAACGGTAATAGTCAAATGAATTACTGTCGAACTAGCTCCTAAGCGTCTAGGAAGATTACGTCATATCATAAAATCATATCGAAAAACCATGTCATATCACTGGGCTACGGATTTTATGCTTCAATGACAAAAGTGTGCTAAACTTCACCTTACGAGACCAAAAATTTTGGTCTTTTTTAAATCTGATCGTGTAGATGTTGTCGAGAAGATGCCAAGAATCCAAGTTGTGACGTTAGGGATACACTGGTTAAAAAGTTATGCGTGTGTAAAGTTAAGCGATTTTAAGTGTTGACAGGTAATGTACTCAGACATCCGAGCATACTGTTTCTATTATCACAACGGAAGATTTAGGTGACTTATGTTAATCAAGATATCCCGTATACGTGTACATATTTTGTAAAGTAGTTGATATTGTTTACTTACCAATATCTCGCTGCGTTCCGAGGTGGCGTGTCGCAGTTAACGTCTACAAACATTTTTGGAGAACATTACACCGTTACAATAAGCAGTCAATAACTTTTCATTCAAGCTTTGTGTTATTATTATACAAGAAGGGTCCCGGTGAACAGAAAAATCGAAATCGAATGGTAGCCGTTGCGTTACACAGAAATGAATGAACAAGGAATGCGTAGATTCACTTATAACGACACGTTTAATACTGTTCGTATTGCTTTTGTAGAGGAGAAACTTTTGTACCGCAAAAATTTTCTATCGAATTGTAATATAGATCAGCTTGACTTCGTCGTGGTATATAATACCATGTTAGGTACTAAATTTTGAGTGACTGTTAAACGATACATATCTACTGAGAATTCGTCGATCATTATTTTCTTCTCGATTTCACATCGTCAATAGAAAATAGAAAAAGAAAGAGACAGAGACAGACAGACAGACAGACAGACAGACAGAGAGAGAGAGAGAGAAAGAGAGAGAGAATCGAAAATTTGGGCATTGCTCGCAAATATCGTACGATCGGTGAGTAGATAACTATACATATGCGTATACATAATTTCTGTAGAACAATAGTTTCGCTTATTAAGTCTACGGCCGTATTACGAACGACTAAATTGGTAAAGTTAATTATCGTACGACTACTTTCTAAGCCGATGTTCTTATCGAATTTGGAAAGAGACAGAAACAAAGACGAGCTTACACCGAAACGTGGATACAATACGCCTGTGCAACTTGCGGTTCGCGAGTCGCAGACGACTCCTCTCCCCACTCCTGGGTCCTCCCCATCAAATTCCTGTGGAATGTAGGAAGAGGTAGAGGAGATGAAGAGCGTATACATTGTATATGTATAGGAGGCTGTATCATGGCAAAGCATGGTGGGGGCAATATGAAATAGTTGATAGTGGGGAAACCGGTGCACTGGCAGTGGGAGTCGTGAAGCGACAGCGAGGAAGAAGTTGTCCGGCGATATGCAAACTTGAGAACAATAAAATCGTGATTTGTTTTTTATGTATCGTTATGAAAAAAATAAAAAGAGAGAACTAGTTAATGCTACGCGTTCGCTCACTTACCCTCGGCGATCACGCGAACCGAACGATTCAACGAACGAGGGTCAGAATTCAACTGTGGCTGCGTTCCATCGAAGAATTTCATTTTATTTACATAGAAAAGATTGGTCATGGTTGTTGGACAGAGTGCGTTGTTTTTTTTTATACAAATGACAGAAGAAGAGAGAACGCGGCCGAAACGAGGAAGAATCGTCGAATCGAAGGGAAAAGAGAAAGACGCAAGAAATCGGAATAGGTCACGATCGAACAACTTTTGTTTAAATATTCGTCCGACGAATATCGTGAATACTTTTAACGTCCCTACGTCGCGACGCGTAGATTTTCGCGGTTTCGTGTTACTGCCGCGAACATCGGGAGATCCTTTTTACTATTTTGTGTGTTCTTCTTTGCGATTTCTCTTCACGATTTTCTCTACACTGGCGGCGCTTGAGTGTGCTGCAAGCAGCCCTCGACGTTCTCCGGCCAGTCGCACACGTTCTCGTTCGGGTTGAACACCAGGTTTACTGGACAGGGCATGTGGTGTTTCCTTTCACCCTCGCACATGTAATACATCGTGCAGTCGTTCTTATCCGGATGATAAGATATGTGGTTGTCCTCCTCGTCGCAGGTCACTTCGTTCGCTGCGAAAAGACGACCTCTGTTATTCTCATTTTCTATGATTACGGGTCATTTGTTTTAATCGTTCAAATGTACGTTTTCATATTATATTTGTGCGTATACGACACAATGATCTTCAAGGTCATACTAGGTCACGCATGGAACAAACATTTTATTTACACCGCCCAGAAATGTAAATAACTTGAAAATTAAAACTAACTCAAGCATGTGCATTAATATCTCGAACAACGCTAGCAAAAGCTACCAAAAATGTAATTTGGAGAGCCGACAGACAGTATCGTTCATTACATTACACAGTATCGCTCAACAACTAGACAAAAAACACTCACGGTCTTTGGTGGTGTACTTTCCATTTCTCAAGTTGCTTTCATAAGGCCCGTCGTACTCCAATTTCACTTTGTAGTCTTGCAGTTCTTTCTTCATAGCTTTAATCAATGGGTATTTCCCGCTCCCGCATGATCCTCTGAAGTCGTCCATGTCCACCGACCATATCATTATACCACCGAAACCTTCGTCTTTCAGCCATTGCATCTAAAATAATCGACAACGCGAATAGAAGAGTGACAGTTACTGTACAATCGTTAATGAAAAAAGTTATTTAATATTTGTATTCTGTTTACACGATCGGGATAAACTTCCGAAAGTGACAACCCGGTAGGAAGCTTTGTCAATGACGATAAAAAACTGTTTCGCGAATCATTATTCAAGCGAGGTAAATATGTCAGTGCTAAAATTGTTCTCTAACGATAACTATTATTTTTACCTTATTTATAAGACTCCTTTCGTCGTCGAATCCGACCCACTGATCATCTTTGTACGCAAAAGGTACTTGTTGCTCACTGTCCCAGACTAGCGTCGTATTATCTTCGTTTAGGAAGCCGCAAACCTACATGTTCAAAGACATCGTTCTGAGCGCGAAATTCTGATAATTTTTATAATAAATTTATTGAAAATTATTTATGTCATACCTCATAGTAGGAGAGGAATCCGGATTCGTTGGTGAAATTTCCAGCTGTTCCACCACCGGAAGCTGGCGCCCCAATGTCGAACTTCTCTTTGTCCACTAATGTGAAGGACCTGCCATAAGTTGGCATACCGATCATTAACTTTTCTTTTGGAGCACCTTGTTTCACCCACTCTCTCGCACTATAATCCTGTGACAAAAAAAAATTTATTTTCAACAAAAGAAAAATTTTATTTTCTATTATTTTTCCTATTATTACATATTTTCTTATTATGCATTTATAGTACACGTTATAGTACGCGTTAATAAAATATAAGGCATTCGTATTAAATGACTCGATTTCATTATTTTATGTTTACAATAAAGAATCATTTAGCTAAAGCAAACAAATTTTTCTTTCCTAAGATTTTTATAAAATAATTCATAAAAATAAGAATTTTCACCTACCACTGTCAATTTCTTTTGATAACTGGTAGCACTTTCCAAGGGAAACAGCGGACTGTTGTGACCGACTTGTCTTTCCCATTGACCGTGGAAGTCGTACGTCATAACATTAATGAAGTCCAGGTACTTCGATATTTCAGGTACATCGTACCTGAAAGTCAGGAGAATTTAATGTGCTAAATTTCTAAAGTAGTAAAAAAAAAACTAAAATTGAATGCACTTTAGAATATCAAGAAGAAAAATAGTAACAGAATTGACATCTACTCATTTTTGTCATAAGTGCATAAAATCCGCTGTCTAGCGATAATACGAACAATTAATTTCGAAATACTCACCCAGCTGCGATAGCTTCAAAACTAGCAGGTACTGCCGCCGATAAAATTAATTTTGGTTGGCCAGAACTCTTGGCCTCACCCTCGAAAGCCAGTCTGAGTTCCTTTAAGAGATTTATATATGCTGCTCGATCATCTCCACCCCTAATGCGTTTGGACAGAAATTATGAACGTTTCGATTTAAATAAATATCAAAATACCGTGGAGGCCGAGATCGTTGAAGGCATTTCCAATGGCCTAGCCTTCGCACGGCGGAAGGAGAAAAAAAACTGTTTGGGTGCCGAGCGCGCGACCTACAACAGCCACGCCGAGTGAGGACACTGTCGTAGGCCGCGCGATCCAAAAAACCCAAACAGTCAATAGCCTAGGTGAACAACCTACACCCGAGTGTAAGAGAGAGAGAATGAGTGTGCGAGTGAGAAAACAATCGGAGTGCGATAACCGCGAAAATCGGCGTGTGAGAGTGTGTGTGTGTACGTGTGCGTGGAACGAAATTATAAAAGAAATCGCAACGGCGAGACGGGGCTTTTTAGCCGAGTGAGAGCTAAGCGTTAGAGAGAGAGAGAGAGAGAGAGAGAAAGAGTGATTTTCGAGAGTGCGTTTTGGAGTGAAATACATTATCAAAATAAATTATCAAACCCTATCACACGTGGGATTAATTATCCAAAATAACATAGGCTAATCTTCACCTTACGGGACCAAAAATTTTGATTTTTTTAATCGCGTTTAACGCTTGATAGTGCTAGTACTAGAAAAATTTGACCAATTAAAAGCTAAGAGTTTAATTTGAAAGTTTTACCGTGGGTATTCCCAGTCGACGTCCAGACCATCGAATTTATACTCTCTCAAGAAATCAATTGCCTCGTACACAAACTGATTCATACGGAAGGTGTTACTGGTCAGCTCCTTGAATGGTGTCGATCCAAAAGCCCAACCACCAATCGCTAACAGTATCTGCAATGTAAATCGTCAATTACCAATCTATAATTGGGGTCTAAAATGTTTACATTTACTATCTTGTAATTCTACTAAAATTATTAATTCTATTAAAATTCGATTGTGTCATTTTCATATGGCAACGCATAGTAGCCATTTTTAGTGCTCGGTATTTTTACACGAGATCCCAGAGGAAGAAAGTCCATAGAACGTTGCGAAAGATTTTACCTTGATGTCCGGATTCTTATCGCGAAGAGCGATCAGTCGGTTGTACATCTCCGAATCTTTGTCGCTTTCCTCAACCAGCAAGTGATTCTTCAAGGTCGCGAACGCGTAGACTATATGGGTACAGAGCGTCGCATCGATGTCCTCCGGCATGAATCTTCCAGCACCCGGCCTTCTGTGCGACCAATTCGTCAGGTAGCAGATAGACTGGGCTTCTCTTTCTGCGGACAAAAAACAGGTTGGCTCACTCGAATATCAATGTCAGATAATGTTACGCGGTCCGGTCTCATATTTCCCACCAATGCGCCGTGTGATGTTTGAAAAATTTCGCGAGACATCGTTCGGACAGCGATCCCGAAGCGTAACAATGTATGTACATACTGCTGCGAATGTTTGTAAACTCAAGCACATTTTCTGTATTTATTTTTCGATACTTTCAAGCAACCATATCATGCCTGTGCATTAAAACTTCATACGCAATGTCGTAAGACCCGGGGAATTGATTACCCTCTCTCTTACCGGATTGGTCACGTGACATTGTGACGCATCTACGGACGACACACGTCACGTGACCGGGCCGTGGCTGAAACGCGAGGATCAGGGTGGCTCTTATTTTCGATTTTTCAATTTCTTTTACGGCAGGTCGGATAATTATTAAAAAATTAATCGTTAAATATTAAACAGTAAAATAATTAATTAAATGCTCATAAAATCGTTTTTCTCAAAAATTTTTTAAACGATTGACAACGGTTTTCGAGAAAATTGAGAAAAAAGAGAAGTTATAGTTCAATTTGGTTGGTGAGGGCGAAGAGGGACTCGCTAGACACCGCGCGATGCTCAGTACATACGAACATGGCGGAGCTTTAACCCGTCAAAAACGCTGTAAATCGCTCAACTTTAAACATTCATTACTTTTGAACCATTGATCTCCTAGGATCGAAACTTGGATTTTTGGCATTTCCTCGTCAAAATCTACAGGACTACATAAGAAAAAGACGACAATTTCTGGTTACGCAAGGTACAGTATACCCCTAAACTTTAGTTTCGCTAAGATCTCACAGTAATCGTAATGCTTTGAGCGGTATTTAAAACAGAAGAGTAAAATTGTTTTTGTGCAAGGTAAATTGAATGTTACGAACTTACCGTTTGCCGGAGTGTTGATGACCAGCTGCGTTGCCGGCTTCTGCACTTTCTTCGATTTGTTCAAAACTTCCGATGCCGATATCTTGTAAGCTTCCGGTTTCTTTTGAACGACCTCCGTGACCGTGGTAGCAACAGCGGTCCAGTCGACGTCCTTCGCGTTCGGTCCTCTCGAAATTCCAAGCAATTCCTCCCTCATTGCTCCAATCAATGGGTACCTGACGTTTCCACCGCAAACGGTCCCATTGAAATCGTCCATGTCCACCGTCCACACCATCGCGCCACCATAGCCTTTGTTCTTCAACCAATCCATCTTTATGCGAATCGATTTTTCGTCGTCGAAGCCGACCCATTGATCGTGTTGCACCAAATATGGGACTTTCATCTCCTCGTCCCATACGTAGGCCGCACCATTTTGGAGCATCTCGCAGATCTTTGTTAACAAAAACACAGTGCTGTTGTCACGACATCGTTTACCATCTACGGTATTACCTCTGTAACTGTCGCAAAGGACAGGTGTACAAAGGATTAGGTGTACAAATTAATTCATAGCTTCTCTTTGATTTTCTTGTTCATTTATAAAAGAAAACACATTCAAGTTTTAAAAATTATTCTTAATATCTCTTATGCACTTATTACACCGCCTATAACAACAATTGATTAATTGTAGGAGCTTCGAAATAATTTGTGCACTCGGTACATTCTTAAAAAGTAGAAATACATTTTCGTGTATCTATCGGCCTTTACAATGGATTTAGACTATTTCTCTTACAGGTGAAAAGTTATTTAGTGTATGTTTAGGATCGCTATGTAGGTGCCTGTACAGCAGTTTGTATTTTCCTGAGATAATTTCCTAAGAACAACCGGGTGTACAGTGATTTATGGACGGTAGTGTACATCCGCTGTGTCGCGAGTAGCCGCGCTGATTTTTAATTAATTCTCGGCTTTCTACGCCTGACTCCGTGCATGCATATCCGCCATAAAATTTATACCGCGTTTCTTAAGTGCGGTTCTAAACTTGAAGACCAACGCGAGATCATTGTACTATTTGATCGTAGACGCAAAATAATAGACGCGAATGCCCTCCTTCGCGGTGAAAGGAATCAAAACAATTTAAATTAGCAACTTCAGAAAAAATAAATTATACAAAAATTTTTGGTACCCGAGTTAATTTGGGTTAATTGGCTCCAAACAGTGTTAACCAGGTCCGCAAAATTAATGGTCCGACGCTGTACGCAACGATATTTAGTAAAATTGGAAAAACCGTTTTGACATATTACGAAATAGAGTCGACGTCGGAGGTGTTACGTGGAAGATTGACAAGTGTATGCGCGTAAGTACCTCGTAATAGGCAAGAAAGCCGGACTCCTTGGTGTATTCGCCGGCCTTTCCACCGCCGCTAGCTGCCGAGTGAACACGGAAATTCGAAGGATTCGACAACGTGAAGGATCGGCCGTAGGTAGGCATGCCAATTATCAATTTCTCTTTAGGGGCACCTAGTCGGACCCACATGGAAGCCGCGTTATCCACGCTAAGCTGCTTTTGCCATTCGGAGTCCAACGACGAGGCATACAAAGGCGCATTGTGTCCCGTTTCTCTTTCCCATTTCCCGTGAAAGTCGTACGCCATCAAATTGATGAAGTCCAAGTAGCTAAACAAACGTGCACGGTAATTATAAAACAGATTTCCACTATGCTTGTCCTTAACCCTGGAGAGATCGCGCGCCATCAGCTACTCGCATCGGTATTTGGACTCAACGCTATTTCTGTATTTGTTGCAGGGGTCGCTATGAAAGGAATGTCGTAAAAAAAAATTGTGAGAACCTTTGTCGCTAGATTTCACATGTTCCGAATTACGGTAGGACCTCGATTATCCGAACCTCCGGTGCCTGAAGTCTTTACTGTCCCAACAAGTGATCGCTTGCGTCTAGCAAAACGCTGCGACCAAACGCTATTTTAGGAGATCTCACACCTTAAGGCGACCCATATGCAACATCATTTATCGTACAAATTGATAAAAATCTAATCTGACATTACAACTGTAATTGTTGGTAACTGTTCTAATATTGGAGCAGTCCCGGATAATAGAGGTTCAACTATAATTAATTCGAACCCGTTTTGTTCTCTAAGTGCATCTCTTCTGAACTCTTTAACACGATGAAGGGTTAAGGAACCAAACAGCAATTTATCATGTATACGTTAATTTATAATTAAACAGCGGATCTTTATGCAAAATACAAATTCTCTACATGAATTGCAACAAATTGGAGTGAAACGAAGATCAATTTTTTTTCTTAATACCATTTATAGGTTGAAAATAATACAACAGGATATTAACATTTTTTTAATAATTTTACCATTTTAAATTACACCTAATCATTGTTGTCATAAATGCATAAAATCCGTTGTCTATTTAGAATAAATGTAAACCGTACCTGGCAACAGCTGGAACGTCGTATCCACTTTTCACATTGTCAGGTCCAACCGGCACAGCAGCGGTCAAAAGAAGCCTCGGCATTTTCTTTTCTTGAGCTTCTGCTTCGAAAGCTTCCCGAAGTTCTATGAACAGAGTATTTCAATTAAATCGGATGAACAATTACAGTATTTGTCGATCATGCTGTCTACGTTTTAATTTATTTCATTCGGTTGGCCATTTTATGCAACCCTCGTACGTTCTTCGGGGGCGAAAGTTCATTCATTTATTCTCATAGGTCAGGCCTGTCCAATTTCTTCTTCGTCGCGGCGGCGCGGCGCACCGCTCGCAGCCTCGTCGGTGGAACTTCTCTGATTGATCCGTGTTTTTCATTAATACATAACTGGCTTCAAATCACCTCAAGAACCGTCCATTTCAGAGAGTTGAAGTCTTTTTGGGACACCCTATATATTTGCTTCTTAGAAAGTTTCGTGATCCGTACACTTAGCATCAAAATAATAAATTACATCATTCCAACAATAATTTACATGCAAAAATCATTTTTTCGAAAAAATGTTTTGAGCAAAAGTTGAACTGTATTTACAAATCTTCAAACTTTTATATATAAAATTTCGAAAAAAATTTTTTTGGATGAAAAGTAAAAATCATTTTCATTTTTTAAATGTTAAAATGCATTTTTGACCACTATATTATGACTAGACAGTGGATGTTTATGCATTTATGGCAAAAATTAGTTGGTATAGTTTAAAACGGTAAAAATATTGGAAAAATTTAAAGACACTATTATATTATTTTCGACCTATTACATATATTAAGAAAGGAAATAAATTTCTATGTCACCCGAATTTGTTGTAATGGACATGAAAAATTTTCATTTTGCATAAAGATCCGCTGTCTAATTATGACTTTTAGCATGCATTTTTGATTTCATAATGTTATAGCTGACGTTAAGACTCAACGACCACTATATTATGACTTTTAGCTCATAAATAACACTATAACGGTTTTTTCCGACATTTGGGGCCAAATACCCCACTGCCTCGACCATGTCAAATAGTGGGGGAACGTCATCTCACACCTTAGAGAAATGACGAAGAAGGGGAACTTGCAAAAAGTGGCTCGCAAGTTGGACAGGCCTGGCATAGTTTAGCTGAACTGTCTCTTAGAAACCTGAAAATTTTCGATCATTATACAATCAATCTTTTTCAATTCGACGATAAAACACGCGCATCAAAGTCGCGGACCGCGGAAACCACCTTCTAAATAGCCACGAGCATGCAAAGTTGAGCAATTTGACAGTAATTTTCAGTGTTTCGTCTCAGAAAGGGAGCTCCTTGCTTGTAGCGACTCGCTAGTGGCGACGCTGGATGGCAGCACTAGCACGCAACCCGATAGTAGCGCAGAGTAATTATAGTTGTTTGTGCAAGTATGAAAAATTTAGATATTTTGATTGTGTGTAAATGTTATTGGCATTGTAGAGTTGTGGCGCGATGTGCGGTGCTACGTGCTACGTGGTACGCGATAATGTACCCGTAACGTGTGCGATATGGTACCGTGGTAATGCTGCCATCTAGCGTCGCCACTGAGTCACTACACGGGAGAGCTCTCTCCTAACCTAAATATATGGCGCCGGCCAGAATCTGTCACTTTTTCAGGTGAAACAGTGAAAATTAGTATCGGATTAATCGAATTTACATGTTCACAACTATTCAACGGGTGGTTTCCGCGGTCCGCGACTTTGATGCGCGTGTTTTATCGTCGAAATGAACAAGATTGGTTGTGTAATGATCGAAAATTTTCGGGTTTCCAAGAAACAGTTTACCCATAAGTTTTACTAGCAATTCTACTTGTAGCAATTATACCAACTTGTATAGCAATTCTATTAAGTGTTTCCACTTACCTTTTAGTAGAAGGATGTAGTTCTTCTTGTCATCTCCACCCTTTGGATATTCCCAATCGATGTCAAGACCATCGAAATTTCGATCTCGTAAATACGGTATAGCGCTGTAGATGAAAGTTTGCCTGGCGTACCTTGTCGAAGACATGTCCTTGAACTTTTGAGTGCCGAACGACCAACCACCTGATAAACATTATACGCGACGACTTTGTCATGTTTAACAGAATCATTTATATCAGTCAAGAAAATGATAAACCGAATTCTTAAATCGTAGGTAAACGGTGTTTTTTAAAGAGGTTTCTTTTTCAAATTGGCAACGCCGTTTCTAGTGACAGTCAATTTGACAACCGACAGCTGATTAGTGCTCGGTATAGTTTGCCCTATACGGGATGTATGAAAGTAGTGAAAACCAGGGAAGAAATGATTTTAGAAACTCACCGATAGCGAGAAGTATTTTCAGAGACGGATTCGCCTTCTTCAGGTTGCCGATTCTTTCGTAGAGCCCGACCTTTCCATCTTTCGTTTCGTCGTTTGATTCAAAGCTCGTTAATTTGTTCTTCTTCAGCCAACCGAACGCGAAAATTATGTGCGTACACAGATCGGGTTGAATATCCTCAGGTAAGAATTTTCCTATCTTCGTACGATACTGCGACCAGTTCGTATAGTAACATACGAGCTGCGGATATAATATTAATATTATGTTAGAATTCCATGTACAAAATGGTCCAAAAGACCAAATTATTTCTCCATTTATGATTTATACAGAGCAATCGAAAATTTAGATCACCTTAAATATTTGCGTTATTTGTAATATAAAGAAATTAAATGTACAAAACTTGCATGGTATGGAGGGGGAAATATTGTGACGCAAACATTTTCTGTGAAGGCGCTTCGGAGATTTCAAGGTTACTCGAAGGTTAGGTGAATCGATAGAGTATCATATTCTGCGAGAAGATACATTGACCTTCGTATGTTCTCAACCTCACAGTTAACGAGATATTATGGAAATAAATTTCCATATGTATTCACCGTATTCAAGTTGAGGGACATTCAGCAGTTCGCGCGCCTACTAGCCTCCAGGTATGTAACTATTAGGTTTAGGACATAAGAAGGTCAATAAATGTTTTTGCAGAATTTTATATTGTATCGATTTACGACATAGAAGTCATTTAAGAAATCAAGCTGACCTTGAAATCTCCCTAAAGTCTTCACCCATCCCGTATTTTAAGAATCAGTTTTTATAGCAACCGTATATCGAGAATCGTCGCATCGAAAAGATTAGAAATATCTGTCACAAGTTCAAGGTCATACCTACCTTGTAGTCCTCTGACTTGCCGCCGCTCTGAATTTCATTTTTCTTATTTTTGTTGTTGATCCGATTTCTCGTGACTTTGAATCTGTTCACACTGGCGGAGACTTCTTGATCGTTCGAATTCGACGAGCTACTGCTACTCGTTGTTGGCCTCCGAAACCGTTTTCTTGCGCCTGTATAGATCGACAATTATTTCTCTCTTAGTTTTCTTTCATTCTAACGAGCTTTAAACGAACAATTTCATTGAAATTATCTGATTCTCTTTGCAGTACACACCTTTTTTTTGTTTAAGAATTAAATAATAAAAAATCAGGCATTCGTTCATGATTTTGAGAGGGAGAACGATTTTCTGTAGAACAAATTTTGACAACTATAAAAAAGAAGCTATATTTAAAATTAAAATATGAATATAAAAATTGAATATCACTTTATTTAATAGACCAATATTACTTGGTTACTACATACTTATTGCAACAATGTGAGCCGTGGACTCATTTTCGATTTCATTTCACAACGAAAGTGTTTTGTATTCGGTTAGGTGTATTGATACGCAAATGTCATAACAAATGTAATAATGTGCAATCAGGTTGTGCATACCTCTGTGTTTCTAAATTAGTAGTTTTGATTACATTTAGTGTGACTACATTTATTTTTAGCACGTAGATATTGATTAAATCAGTAAATGAAGTTCAATCGCCATTTATTAATTATATTAGTTAAAATTATAAACGAAAACAATTAAAATTCATATTTGGCAGTTATTTTAAAATAAAAATGTTGTTATTGAAGTGGACAAATGCCTTTCTCAAAAATTTTTCACTAAATTAATAAAATACGAAATTTCGTATAATTGGATATAAATTTTTTACTTGTATGTATGTGAGTTTTCTATAATGACAATAGATAAATCAATAATACAAGAACATATTTGTTTATTACTAATTTTACTTTTCGTAGAGACTGACAATATTTATGCTTGGTGTCCTTTGTGAAGGTTGTTTTATTGACTTCCTATTGTTTGATTTTACATACAGACACATCGACTCAAGTTTTTCTACATAATTACTATTTGATTCGATCGATGCATAATTAGTTAATTACCTTCTACGTCATTGAGGATCCCGAGAAATACAATCAGGCAGACGAGCAGCAGGCAGGTCGTTCTGCTGGTCGACACCTAAAAAGAAAGGTAGAATGATATTACATTTTGGAATTCCAAAGGAAAAGGAGAATGAAGTATTAAAAAATTCTCATATTTTTATACTCCGGAATTTCATAAAACATATAAAAATCTCAGTTAAAGTCAATAATATTTTTGTTTCATTTGAGATGTCATTTATTTGATTAGAAACAGTTTTTATTGTTGCAAATAGTATGAAGATTCATGTTTCATTACTAATTATTTAATAATTTATTATTATTATTATTATTAAATAATATAACGTCATAATTATATAATTATAATATATGATTACAATATATATTTGTATAATTATAACAATTATAATCAATGAAGGAAGTACTATACTCAGAACTGTGCAATGAAGGACAGTTATTCAGTCTTTAAAACAGTATTAAACATATATGAGAAGTATGAAATAGTACAAATTATGTTTGATTAATATTTATAAGAGAAATGGTAGTATATTGGAATAAAAATAATTGGTTTATATGTGTATCTGCGGTATCTGCATGACGTTTATTATGCATTATTAATTTATTCAACTCCTGAAGACGGCGACGAAAGAATTTTAAACGCGGCGGTGTTTCCGGTATCGGACAAAAGCTGGAGAAAGCTACTGTGGTTTCGTCGATGAATTACCCGGCAAAATTTTAATAATGATCCACAGAAAATTGAGATTCGTGGATTTCCCTATCTGTCTGCAACAAGGTATAATGCTTCGCGTGAAAAAAACAGAACTACCTTACCACAGAAGGCGCTATAGAAAGTTTCTAGCCATTTAAGAAAATTACTACAACCAAGTTGGAAATTATTTGAGTAAATGTTCACTTAAATGATTATTTACACGACAAAAATATAATTACTTATCATTTACATAAACCTAAATAAAATTAAATGTAAATGTACGGATGTGTTGCAAAAACAGAAGTATGTAGCACATTCCAAACAGTCATAACATCTTTTCGCTAACTACTCTCCGCAGCACTGAAAGTTTCCGAAAATGTCCTCAATTTTATGCCGGAGAAACGAATTTCATTGAATTATACGAAAGAATTAATTAAATTCTGCTTCGTTCTTCGTTTTGTTCGTCCCAATAATACAGTAAGAGCAATGCTGTTCCAAATTCCAATGAAAGAAACAAAGTCTACGTACTTTCTAGTAATTACTCTATCATCGCATCGTAACAAGTGCTTAATGAATGTGCTAAATTAAAACTTTGCAAGATATCGAAGATATTAGAAAGTAAATAGCAACGATTAGAATTACTGATACAAGTAAAAGTATTTACTTGTAGATGAATACTTCGATCGAGCGGTTCTCAATAAGTGTCACTAATAAATTTATATTTAATATTATTAAGAAAAATCGAGAAGCACACGTCGCCAGTATGAATTTACAACAAAAATTAATAGGTGGAATTTCAAAGTAGACTGACTGAACTATATTAATATCGAACCAAAATAAATTCCAAATCTGGTAATCCTCAAACTTTTGGTGACTTTCGAGCTTTAGTACGATAAAAAAATAAGAAAATTTTAAAATTTTGTTCCGCTTGATAACAGGATTATATGTACGATCTTTATTCATGTCGGATCTGCGAAGGCTACTACCACTGAAAATAATGGTTTATTTGATTCCACTTTCTTAAAATTCATTTAGAAAAATTGTAAATTGCATAAACATCCGCAGCCTAGTCGTGATCAAAATCACTATTGCAAATTATCCTAAGAAACCAGCTCGATCTGAAATGTTCCACTTTGCTGGGAGCTTAAGACGAATATTTCACAATCTTTCCACGATATAGAGAAAATACATGAAAAGAGATTAAAATCCCGATTGCATTCTCCCTGTAGAAACGGTCTCGTTTTTTTCTACCGTATTTTCACTCCATTGTCGTGTACATTGCAATTACGCTGATGAGACTCTTTATTATGTTTGTAATTATTCCACGTTATACTTTTTAGTTGCCTCATTATTATCCCATTATTATCGTTGCCTACTAATTAACGCGATGCGTGAAGATTAAGGAAGAAAACCACAATCGTATTCTTTTCGAAGGGTGCAACCTCGCGTCTGACCTACGCATTTGCAGGCTGTTCCAAAAATGTACTTCCTTGAAAGGTGAGATTATTGAAGTTATTTGAAGTAACCTGTTCCTTTGCGAAACTGTTTTCAGCTTCATATGACTTCAACCATCGCATCTTTCAAAGAAGTACAACATTTTCAGGATTTAAAAATGATGCTACAATAATTATTAATTATAGGAAGAGAATCAATTTTTTGTTCAAGACCGTTTGTTGCAAATCAAGTAGACAATTTTTGTTTTGCAGAAGAATCCGCAGTCTTCTGGCTAATAAGTGTATTATGAAATATTTATTTAATTTAAAAATACTGTGGCATTGTTATCAACTCTGTTGTAAAATTATTAAGAAAAGAAATCGTTGTCTGTGCAGCTTCGATATCTTGGAATTAATACAGACAATTTTTATTACGCATAAAAATCCGCAGTCTAATTATAAGTATTTCACAACTTTTGAATCATAAAATAGACATAAGGTTTAAAACGTAATATTTTTTTAGATGAAACGATTGGCTCCAAGGCTTGAAAAGCAAGAAAAAGAGGAAATTAAAAGAAGTGCAACGGTAAAAGTAGGGCAGCGAATAATATAAGAGTAAGTATACTAGAAATAAAAGAACAAGGTATAAATTATGTGAACCAGACAAAAAAGCGGAGAAACGAGAGTGAATGGGAAAAATCTTCGGATTAATATCTTCCTCGGGTTTTATTTCGTCGAAATAGTTCAGATTCACGACAGATAACAAGAAATATGTATTGTTCAGGTAATAGAGAAACTTGGTCTTCCAGATTGGAAGATTATTATACAATAAATAGACAGCGGATTTTATAAAAACATTAGAAGAATTTAAAAATACTGTTATATTATTTTCAATCGATTGAACATATCAAGAAAGAAAATAAATTTCTATTTCACTCTAGTTTGTTACAAATCAGGTAAGAAATGTTTATTTTGCATAAAGATCCGCTTTCTAATTATTTATAAGTGAATACTTATTTATGCAATTCTGTAAGTGTACCGAATACTCGATATAAGTATTTTTATAATGCGTAAAGTTGTTTAAATTATCAGCCAAAAATATGTGAATACATTAAACAAAATGTGATTCTTTACGATTTTCATGTAAACATAGTACTATAAAATTGATTGTTCTATTATCTAGATACATTTCTGCGTCCCGATTAGTTCTTATTTGATTTCTCCGTTCGTTGTTAATGATTCATAGTACTCTCCGTGCATAGCGTGAGCTGTCATACGCCGAGTGAAAGTTCACAGACAACTTTTTGGAATACTTGCCAGTCTAAGTCTTTCTAAAAAAC
Source organism: Lasioglossum leucozonium (assembly GCA_028454225.1). NCBI lineage: Eukaryota > Metazoa > Arthropoda > Insecta > Hymenoptera > Halictidae > Lasioglossum > Lasioglossum leucozonium. Next base: position 737,437 of record CM052205.1, on the reverse strand, counting down.
TGTCAACGGTGAATACATGCGCGAAGTAGGTCAAATCCTTGAGTTGAAAACGGTGCAACAATTTAATTTCATATTTTTCACGTCTCTTTAAAATTGTATACATACACTCCTGTACTTTATACGTGGTTTTATAATTATTTATAATGATTTGTAGTTACTTCTCTTTATCTTTTCATTAGTATCTGTCACAATCCGGAAAACTGCGTTTCAAATAAAATAGACAAGAGAATAATTAAAGAGAAGTAACTATAAATCATTATAAATAATTCTAAGAACGAGCATAAAGGACAGGAGTTTTTAATGTATCTAAACAATAATAATGTTTAAATACATAAGGACACTTCGTCGTCTAAAAATGTTCATGCGTTGTTGCGATAAGATCGGCTATCCGTTCAAGGTCACCCCCGTAGGCCATCCCCGCCATGTTGCCCACACGTTCTATTTCCTATAATTTCGCGAAACTTTCCATTCCGTTCGAGTCTTTTTGTTTTTGGTGCATAAAATCAGTCCAGCGTAACGATGAAAGTTGGAACTGCGACTGGAGTAACTTCTGATCGCTGGCCTTGAACTGTCATCTTAATTTCCATCGATTATGCCACGCAGAAATAATAGGGACTCCTCCCTTTTCCGTATCAGGGCAGCGTTCATCCGGTAAGTCATATAATGTTTACGCTGTCGCAACGCGTTCGGATACTCACATTATATTCCGCTCAACTCTGGTTAAGAAAGCATGCGACGCGACGCGCAGGCTTGCATTCGCTCTTTCTTTTTAAAACGGCCTGGAACACGCATCGTTTACAAATTTTATAGCCGGAGCGTTGGCCTTGAAATTTTAGACTTTTCTTCGGGGCGAACAATTGTTTTCGCGATTCCGCGATGGAACTGGGTTAAACACCTTTAACAACGTGCGAAACGCGTTGTGGTTTCAAATCTTTGTCAACATTCAGAATCGTCAAATTAAGTTTCAAATTAGTTTATTATTAGAATTCCTCGAAGACTAAATTTATTATAAGAATTCCTTTGCGTTAGATTTCCCCGAATCGATAACCACAAATTTTGATTCCTTTGTCTCCCCACTCTACCTTTCCATTCCACGACGTTATTCCCCCGCGCTTCCGTCACGGCCCGGTCACGTGACGCGTGCCATCTCTGTCGTGCATACATCACAATGTCACGTGACTGATCCGGTACCGACAGAGAGAGGGTAACACTTTTTCCCCTCAATTAATTTTGCTGGCGAAAAACATTCATTTATTAAAAAAATCTTAAATACTAATCAACAAAATAATTTCCATCATTTTCTAACACTTTTTGCCAGCGTAAAGGCAGTTGTTCGATGCCCCTTTTAAAAAAGTCCTTCGACACAAACTAACTGTGAATAATCGAAGAAATTCTGAATACTTTTCGGTTCCCCTAATATGTAATTATTGATGATGATGAAATGTACTTTTTATAATATCGATAATAGCCAAGCCTGAAGAGGTTGTCGTTAAAATTGATCGTACCTGATGTTCACCGAATTAAAAACAGACGAAACATCGAATTCTGTTGAATTCACTTAACCGAGGTGAGCGCGCTGTTATGCAGTGCATGGACGGAAAGTATGCGGAGGCGTGCAAAGTCCGAGAAGGAGGGCACGTGCCGAGCTAACGGAGGGAGAAAGAGAGCAAGAAAGATTTCTATGCAGCGCTTTTAGTGCGCCTTCTTTTACAACGCTGCACGACTTCTCGTGTTATCCAGCCAGTCGAGCGTCTGTAACTCGATATGACAATAATTTCCAGCGTTTTCTAGACGCAGCCATGATTTATCCAGATTACAACATCCAGCATTCCTGTTGGAAAGGGAACTCTCGATAATGCTTTAAAGCGTGAGCGCGATGCTCGGAATCGTGGAATCACTTATGTAGATTGCTCGAGCATTCCTTAACACTAACCGTACCGAACACAAAATGTGACCAGTATAACCTGTTTCATAAAAATTGCAAAATTTCTTTAGAATTCTATCAATTTTTATAACAACATTCAATTTATTCAATAATTTTGACTGGAAACATCTTTGTAATTTCAATAACTATAAAATAGGAAATGTGAAACCGGTCACTTGATCCGTCAAGGTGCGGTTAATATTAATACAGTACAAATAATGTACTCATGAGACTGGACTCCAGTGGATAATTTATTTATTGTTATAGAGTCACAGTACGATATTTAAACACAAAATATATTTTAGATTCGCTCGCTCAAGCACCGGAGACGTAATCAATACACGATCTCTTAAGAATGTGATTTCATGGTTTTAATGTACAATGTGTGTACATCATTCTTTACTAAACATATTGAATCTATATTTAATCATTCGAACGGGATTTATTTATATTTTCTTGCCTGATTAGCGAAGGCCTTAGCAAGAAACGAATTGCTTTCGGTAATAGTTCATGTCCTACGTCAGAAATAGTTCTACGTTCGGTCGACCAGATCGAGATCGACCATCCGTGAAAATTTCACCAATGATCGGTGTTCCAGATTTTCGAGAACCGCCGTACTATCGCTAGCTGTCGCGAACGAACGTCTAATTGCCGACTCTTTGCGACCAGAGAAATCGATTCTTCAGATTGCCTATTAAGGGGAGAACGTAATTATTTAGCCGATTATATAGTCGATTGATGGCGGTCGCAATACGTGCTCCCACTTTTTTCTTTTGTCTTTCGCGCTCATCATTTTCCTTTCTTGCATTACGTCAAACATTATTCTACACGGTTTCATAACTTTTTGTCCTGTTACCGACGCGATATTATTAAACTCGAGCACGCCTGTTTAAATAATTACAGTCTACTCTCTAACATTTTCCTCTTACGGGGCAACCACGTGCAAACGGGTCGGAAAAACGAGTTTATTTATTGTGTTTTTAGAAGCATAGAACATTGAATATATTTTCTCAAAATTGTACGCGTTTGCAATTGATAGAATTAGATGAAATCCCACTGTATCTGGGACCAGAGTCCCCACTCTACCTTCCCCTTCTACGACGCTATTCCCCACTCTTCCGCCACGGTCACGTGACGCGATCCATCTCTGCAAGTGTCACCATGTCACACGACTGATCCGATACTGGCAGAGCCACATTGCCGCGTCTTCCCACTTTAAAATGTTTAGCTCAATTTTTCAGCAATTTTACACATTGTTTTTTTTTAATAATTACATATTAGTTTTTATTGGTTTTTAATTATATTTACGTAATTATCGACGAAAGCAGGTGCACGACCCGCAAGGGAATGAATTTGTTCAGGATGTCCGCACTTAGGTCTATCGACAATTCCCTCCTTGCGCAGGGGCCCAACACATGCAATCGTTGATCTGCATATTACCGGAAGATGTCGTGCTTTTACATCGTCACGCTAGATTTCTCAACGTGCAATTTTATCTTACGTTACATTCTCTTAATCGTTTTTGTGTGTCACACTTTGCCGAGTCTTTGTTCTGTGCCAATGAATATTTCGTTTTCTAAGCGAACATATTATGTACATAGATTATGTATAAACCACGGTCGGTCGAATTAAAGTTATTCTCAAAAATAATTTTACAAAATATTCTTGGTTAATAAAATACTTATTAATAGGAGTTGGTTAATATGTAAATAGAATAGATTGAACGTCGACTATTAATACGCCAACAGCTGGGAAAAAAGTGTAACAGGTGAACCAAGTAAGGGCGAAGCTCTTGTGGGCGTCGGGATCATCGGCCTCTGTTTTTTCGACCACATTTGAGTGTGCGTGGGTGTGTGCTCGGGCACCAAGCTGACCGCGCAACGGAAGTTGAATATTCAACTTTTAGTATCTCTGAGACGAAGCTCATATTCCACGGTTCTAAAATATTTTTTTATTTCCGTTTAAGATTCTCAATTACTATATCATAAAGGAACTTGAAAATTTTCTTTCATCTTCACTCTGCGTACAAACAATTCTGATGTTAACCCTGTACTGGGGCGCAATTATAGCCCCTGCACGTTTTCCGTGCAAGATCTAATGAAAAAACGTTGACTGCACGAGGTATGAAAAGATTTAAAAAATTTAATTCAACATATAAAATTCTCTATAAATAAAAAAAAATGATAATTTTAATTTTTCACGTACATTTTTATTAGTCCGTGGTACACCCTTATACGCAGAGTTAAGATTAAATGGTTCACGCACCACTTAATGCGTTAAGAAATTGTTAACCTGCTTATGTGAAAAGATAATTTTTTTACTAGTGGTTTAACGCGACGATCATTTACATCATCAAGTTAATGACCTTCGTATGTTCTCTACGCGTCCATCTCCAAAAAAGCTATTTAGGTCAGAATGTGACCCTCTTGATTCTGTTCAACCCTACGTAAAACATTTTCCGTTCGGAATAATAATAGTCATGAAATATCCTGAAACACCCTGTATAGCCTCGATGCTTGTATCTACTGGTAGGAATAATATTATTATCAGATTTCGAATACTTTCGCGAGCCACCGTCTACTTTCTATGTTCGATAAGTTAGTAAGTTTTTGAACCGACTGTGAGCGACAGGGCTTATGCCACGAGCCGGCGCGATTCCGATCAGTGAAACAATACGGAAATGAAAGAACATTGTGCCGATCGTAACAGATGGGTAGAGAGACAGAGACAGAGAGAGAGAGAGAGAGAGAGAGAGAGAGAGAGAGAGAGAGAGAGAGAGAGAGAGAGAGAGAGAGAGGACGCGTAAAAAGCCCTATTTCTCCTCGATCAATTCGTTTGCCGATGCGTAAAAAATCGTGACAGCCGCGTAACTCCGCGTCCATACGGTTCAACCACGCCTGGAAGCTCAGGCGAACGGGACGGCGACAACTATAGCGGTGGAACGGCCGAGAGGCGGGCAGAGAGAGGAGCCTTTATCGTAGCGTCGTCGGGAGAAAGGTACCGTAAAGTATCGTGAGACCGAGTTTAGCTTTCTTTTTCACCATGTCCTGTATTCTGCGCTGTGTTTACCCTTTTCGCCTGCTTTCCTGCTCCCGTTCCGTTTTGATTCGTTTCGCGGCAACCAGCCCAGCTTCGGCTACCGAGAGCCACGGAAAAGAAATTTTGCTAACTTCGCCAACTAGACCCTAAATGCTTTTATAAACTGTTGTCCGAACTCGCGAAACGAATCATGTTTGCCAGCGCAATCCGACCACGACTCCTTTCTTCGAACAGCCGAGCTACTATGTCGCGCCGATGTCTGTTTAAACGGTGAAACCAATCGATAGAAAACGTAGCGCGAACGATAGAGCCGTTCCTGCCGGGATTTATACTTGAGAAAGTGGCCTTGACCAACCGGTTGAATTTGATCCGACTATTGTATCTGTCGGAAGCGGAGATTGTTTAGGTTGTATTGCGCGCGTGCACCGAGACCGAGATGCAGGAGTTCGCGAATTCTACCGTTTGCGTTTTCGAACTTTCCAAAATGTCCGCGATCTGGTGCGCCGAGACAGACGCTGTAGAAATCTTACAACTGTACCTGCGTTTACAAAAGGATCTTGTTCCACCGAAGAAAATCAGCAGTTGTTTATAGGAAATGGAATCGGAATATAATTCTTCACAAGTATTTGGATTTTCGAGACATAAGCATGATTGGTTTTATATATATTTCAGTGAAGTATTCGATTCTGATGAATTACCAAAAGTAAAACAATTTATAATGAATCAAGTAATTATTTCGGCGCTACAGGTTCGATCCAATATTACTGTCTAGCAATTTTGCAATTTATATAAACAATTTGCTTTGGTTCTATTTGCAAAAGATTTTAATCCACGAAAATATGAAGTTCTTTCGCGAGTCCTTGTCAAAATGTATTGTAAACCTGGAAAACCAACAGAAATCTTACAGAGATAGACGCTGTAACTGCACGTTTCTGCTCGGTCGTAAATGATCTCGTCAACGTTTCCTTCGTACATTTTCTGTCTCATTTATTTTACATATACATATATAGATTGTGGTTTTAAAGTGGTTTTGCATCTCGCGTACTATTAGTCATTTTTACTAAAAAAAAAATAGATTGTCAGATAGTCGAGTGCTTGTCGACCTGGCTAGTAAAACGAATTGTTATAAATTTATCAATAATTAACTATTGCGGCGACAGAGATCTACCGACAGTAGCAGGAGCGGGGAGAGCTACGCGTCGCTGCGCACCTGCGCACCATAGGAAGGCGTGCATGCTGATTCGGACAGTCGGGCCGGGGCGGGGAAGGGGATCAGGAGGACCATAGACTACCTTGGACTACCTTGGGGTTGACGAGGGATCCTCCAGAGCTACCCTGATACTTGCCCATCTTGGTCTACCTTCAGCTAACTTCGGGTAGTCCAACACGCATTTAAAGGTATTTCGTTGCTTTCTTCGAAAGTGGCTCTTCACGAAATTGATATTTCCGGTTTAAAATTGGTATTGCTTCGACTGGAGGAATTTTTTTCTGAACTTGTGTGCAAAAGTTGTTCTTGTTAAAGTTGATATTTCTGGTTTAAAATTGATATTTCTGGTTTAGAATTGATATTTCTGGTTCAAAATTGATATGTATGATTTAAAATTGGTATTTATTGTTTAAAATTTGTATTGTTTTTTTAAAAAGATTGTATACGAATAGACCGTAGCGCACAAAAGTGTAGTAAACGGATGCTTGTAAAGTGGAGCGCAAACTCTGTGACCTATGCGAAAATTCCACGCGTTGGAACGGCGGAGTTTTCAAAGGAGAAGTCGCAATTCGGAGAAGAAATCTTAAACGAGCGATTACTAAGAGATCCGACATCGTATCGAGTCAAATGAATACGCAGGCGGCCGCCTTCTCCGTGCATCAGGTGCACCGATCTCGATCTCGAGTTACCGTGGATGCGGTAACCTGTTGCAAAATCGTGAAACAGGGCTGACAAATGTGAGAAAAATTCAAAGACGCGAAGAGGACAGGAACGGTTGTGTAATTGGAAGATAGGAAAAGCATAAGACTTACGAGAGTCCTTATAATTTCAGATCCGCCTGATCCGACCGCGGTTGCAAAAGTGTTCCATCGAACTGGCTCATGCTAACCACTGTAGATCATAAATCTTCATGCATTTGCAGTTCAAGAAAATTTCAAGAGAAAAATAAACGCGTAACTCTATGGAATGTTATAGGGTGTTACACTGCTTTTAATTTACTATTGCAATTCGCACAAATTAAGTTAGGTTAGTGCAAAAACGTAAAAATTGATGAAAAAATCTGATTGATTATCAAACGCTGGAAAAATGATTTTAGGCAAAAATTCATGGCTACAAGAATAAAAATTTGATTACGAATTAATTTCATGATTTCGTGTTTCCAGAAACGTTGCTATTAATTTGAATGTATCTGATTTTAATTGAAACAGTTATTCAATATACCTACAAGGTGCAATATTTAAATTGTTTCTAATTTCTGATTGGTTATATACGTATGACACACTCTAAAAGACTGCAGACTCTCGAAACGAGATTCTGTTTTTAAAAAAGAAGGATAATGGCACGGCCAGGAAACGGTAAGAACTTACTGGACCACATAATAAACTGCGTTCGACGCTCTAGTCACAATATTGCTCTCTATTTCACTATAATTTCCGTCGAGGAATGTTTACAAAACTCGTTTCGGTTTATTCGGTTGTTTTATGCGGTTGTAAATCACCTTCGCAAAAATTCTTTTCGTTCATTTTAAGTCGCACAGGCACTGCACTCTTTTGAGAACGTTGGTCCACCTAGCGAGTACGCATAGTTATGTTTTTGCGAGTGAAAATTATTAACTTTAACTACCACTTGCAATTTTTTTTTGTAGTAAAATAAAGGAATTTTTTTAAAAGGATAATAATATGGATATAATTGTTAAGAATAATAGTGGTAATATTTGTTTTATGAATTTTTAATTATGAAGTTTACTGAACAGTTTTTTTATGATTTTGTCTTCACGATGTCATCTTAAAAATTCATGTTCGATTTTTTTTTAGTCGTTTCATCGAACTTTGTCAGTTAAAATAAGTCTAGGCTTATGGTTGGAACATTTGTTTTTACGAAACTATCACAATTTAAATATCGAGAGTTGTTCGTGAATCGGAAATGCAGTTTAAATACTTTTTGGATCCACTGTATATGAGAATGAGAAAGCTTCGAATATTTCAGAGGTCCATGACCTTCGTAATTATCGTGACCTCTATATCCTTCTTTGATTATTAACGACTTATTTCGCCAATGCATAATTATTTTATTTCTGAATAATATTCATTTATTTCTTCAATGGATACATTAATTATACTTTTTTTTCAACATTTACACTTTAGTAACAACTTTGACAATTTCCGTCAAATATTTCTAAGAAGGTGGATCGAGACAATTAAAATGCGGAAGTCAATTAGTCGAAACAACTAACGTGATTATATCTATGCTAAGCAGTCGAGGTATACCATAGAGCAACGCATTTTTTTTTTTATAACTTAACTACCGTCCAATTAGCAACACCGTTCGGTGTCGCCTGTTCCTACTTTCACAAAAATTTGAATTTCGAGCATGGTTCCGATTTTTTTTACGGGGACTTCAAGACAAGGCTGTAGATTTTATTAACCGGCACAATTAACGTTTAACCTGAAATCAAGTGAAAGCTTCGACGGCAACAGGAGGTTCTATTATTCTTCGCGTTACTGGATCATATCTCCTGGCAGGTAACAAAACGGAAATACAACGTTATTAAGGTATATAGAAAATGCCCTTTTGCAAATCGGTGAAAGTAAAGAGAAAATCGATAAATTTTCGGTATGTGTAATAAGTATAATGGTTGCCCCGCGTTCTACAATGAGTTCTGAATTATACACGTGACCACGGTTTCTCTTCAAGCGTATGACGAGACGTGTCAATTAGTTTTATTATTATGTATTATTATTATTTATACTTATTATATTATTCTTTACCAAGAAATAAAACACGAGCTGCAGTTTAAACGATAAACGCATTGTACAATTAAATAAATTGACGAGTTTACAGTTAAAAATCAGGAAACGTGTATTACATACAAAAACAATCGAAGTGTTATTTACTTATTACTAAACACTTTTTATTAACTGTAAGGAATAGGTAAAAGTTTACGAAGGACTGAAATATTAATTCCGCGATACTTGTATCTCCTACGCTTTCAATTCGTATATGTGTAATCGTATATTTTGAAATTTATCTAAAAACGAGGAAACGCGTATCACTGAATTATGCAACAGCCTCGACCGTTTCTTTCATGTTTTTTTTTATGGTACACACGTTTCGAAAAAAGTTCAATATCCCCTCTGTGATACTACGTTTCTCTTACGTATGAATCAATAAAGAAGACAATGACCGACTTTCGTGCCCTCGCTCCGATATGAGCATTTACGGAGGAAAAGTGTGCGTGCGAAGATGGAACCGCGTAATGACGCGCAAACTTTTTGAAATTTCACTCGCGAGACCGTGTTCTCAAGTGTCGCATGAACGCTCAAATATTACGACAGCAACAACGAGTCTCTACAGCCTGGAAAATTTCTATCGAATTTCTATTTCGCTCCTCTAGGAAGCAACTTCCTGTGTCACCGCTGCGCTGGTAGCGGGAAATTTAAATTGCCGCCTGTGTAATCCAGTTTACACGTTTTCTAAACACTCGGTAAAAGTTGCTTTTCCGCTTGACATGCACGCGCATCGTGCACGAACGCTAGCGAATTGTCTTTCCTTTGTTATACACAAAAAATCGACAACCCAAACGATGACGTATACAAAATGCGCAAAACAACCTGGACAAAGAATCTAGGCAAGGACACCCCTTTGAAACCGGTTGCCTTTCCTTATGCTCGAAAAAAATTAATAAAAATTCTGTTATGATCGCTATTGAAATCTTCTGGGTTTTTTTTCCGTGTGAAAACGTAATGGTTTTATATTTGTTTGTTCGATAAAGTTCGGGAGACGTATGTATGCAAATGAACGGAGGAATTGAATGGTGAAATCTTGTATTTTCACGTGGTTTTTTTTTATTTTACATGATAGTTTAGCCCGATTAGTATCCCGCAACTAGTTTTCTGCGGCAATTAAACGTGTTTCTCTCGAAGCCATTTTTTTCGAAATTGTTGCCACGATGTTTCAAATACTCGTTGATCTATTGACTTGATATTTTTGGAGGATCCTCAGCACATACCCTGTGAATGCATGAACATTTATCGATTGTACCCATACAATGTTTTAAAAAATCATATGTATAATGGAATTTTTCTAGGTTGGAGAAAATGTTTAATGTTCCTGTTAAAATATAGGTCCGAGTGCAAAGGGTTAAAATTTGTCCAAAAAAATTGGAAAGTGCATAGCCATCAGCAATATATCGATTAGACACCAACGTATTTAATAATGGTAACAATATCGTGAACAATGGTACAGCAATTTTTAGTGGTGACTCTGACAATGAGTCACCACTCGAATGCTAAGGGTTAATCTGGCGACTCCGGGTACAATGGCTCGCGAACTTATCTTGGAAAGTCGCAAGTATGCTCTCGAGTTACGCTTCAACACCGACAAAGCCTCGGAGAAAGCGTCAGGGTATACGGACAACGCGTAGAAACGTTTATTAGCAGAATTTACGGAACTCGCCGCGCTACGTCGGGGGGACACCGCCTGACCACAACAGCTGGAAACTGCTTCGGCAAATGCTTGGATTAAACAAGCAATAAAGAATTCGCTTAATGAGAAACGTGAAAAGTTGCATAACAATATTGTTCTCAAGCTTGAGAAAAGTAACCATTTCTAGGACACGCCTTTCGTAACGAATATCCTTCCTATGATGAATATCTACTCACGATTTCTTCCACGATAATGCTCGTGTTCAAATGCTGATTAGCCCGACTCGTTTCGCTCAAAACATCCCATTCGGTGTCGCCAATTTTAGACAATTTATGAGATAACATGGCCATCAATTTTGGACAATTTGTGAGGTAACATAGACATCGATTTTAGGCAATATGTAAGATAAAAAATAGTTACTGTAGGTTAAGTGTTTCATTTTTATTCCACATATAGTTATAGTTCGAGATAATACAGTGTACGTTTCTTGCTGTTATCTTCATTATTATTTAAATTATTGTACGACTCGTGTGGTAATGAATTAATCGATTTTCTTAAAATTTTACACATACATTAAATAGAGATCCGTTTCTCTTGTGAATTCGAAACGTGCAAAAAATATTTTCTAATAAAATTGCAGTCAAGTAACTTTTGAGCTATCTAGAATGTCAATTTAATCATAATAATTATTAGACATTTTAGAACCTGTATAGTAACAATTTCATGAAAACAGATGATTTTACAATGATATAATAATATTATGATTATTGTTGTAGTATCAATAATTGGATAGTACTCAGTGTTTGTCGCAGTGATCGAGAATTATTTAAAAATTGATGATTAAAGTGTCTGTTCTGAAAAGTTAGTATATATCCAACTGTACAATTAAATAAAAGAAATAAAATAAAATTGGATAAATTAAAAACCTAAAATTATTTTATTATAAAAAGCCATCGAGTCGCGTGTTGTATATGATTTAGCGGTTTACTTAAACACTTTGATCCCAGGATACCCTTTCACGATGTAAAATCACTTTGTCAGAGATCGCCACGTCAAAAGAAAATGTGACAGAAGAATGTATAATAAACCATCGGCATTTGATTATCCTGTCTCATCCTCAATCATAGCTCGTGCAACTGAGGTTCTATTACACTTAAGTGCATCATCGAAATACCCTAGAACTCTTTAGTAATGTGCAGTTTGGGTCATCATCCTCTCTATTCGTAGCTGTACCACTTACATCATCGTCACCATTATGTGTCGACTTTTGCAATAAGGTCGTGGAACTCCCTGATTCGTAATTCCAACAGACACGCATATTCGAAGAGACTTTAGCTCAGATTCTGTGCATTTGTATAGTCGCTGGTTAAAATGATGCATACGATGGATCCAAAAAATATTTGAACATTGACTTTCTGATTTTCGAAAATTTGATACTTTCATCTGAATCTTATACATAATACAATAATAATTACACTGCGGATTTTTATGCGAAACATTATCGTCTGCAATTAAAGGAGCTACATAAACAGGGTGTCCCAAAAGTCTCGGGAAAAAATTTCAGGGTGTTGAAGGAATTTTGAGACACCCTGTACTTTGACGAAAAGTAATCCGAGCGAGAGGAAAATTGTATAAAAATATTAATAATGTTCCATGTTGGAATAATTAAAAAACATTTTAGAAAGTCGATGTCAATAACTCTAATCTGATGAAACTGGATTGACCGCTAAAGATCGTTCACTGCCCGTTAATTAATGCGAACCGGAAGTAGTCGGACAGTATGCAATCATCGGCTCTGGATGACCCTGAATGAATGGCCACTTGGGTTTGATCCTACTGTAAACCAACGCAAACTGTTTCCCCTGAACTAATACGAAATAGGAAATTGCAAAAGAACCGTTACAACATTTTAAAAATCAGGTAGAAAAGTCTGCCAGCAGTCATTCGTTTAATGGACACCATTCCGCGTCACGCGTAATTATTATAATAAGAGGCGGAAGCGTTTGCGATAAAACGCATATAAAATAATGGAAAGTGGTCCGAAATAGTTGCTGAACAATTGGCAGCCATATTGGAGAACCTTCATTAGCTCGCATGATAATGTAACATATGTGTGTGCTATTACAACATGTACTTCCTATATTGCAAACAAACGCGTAAAACCACTAACGGAAGTTACCGTTAACACGTTAATACAGCTCATTCATTATCATTTTTTTCAACTTTTAAGAAAATTAACGTGAAAGGCACTATTATTATTCGATATATGCATAATGATATACACGTATTATTATTGGCACTACCAACTCGTTTTTCAAAGAGAATTCTACTAGGTTTTTTATTAGTAGAGAGCGAATTTTTATGCAAAATAAAAGTTTTTTACTTCAATTGCAACAACCGAAGTGGAATATCAATTTTGACGTCAGATTTATAATCAGCGACCCGAAAAATATGGGAATATTCAAGGAAATCCAACAATTTCTTGAGTTACAAATTCGCCATATTAAATCCGCCATTTTTTGTCAGAAGCTTATTCAAATACCTAATACGTTCAAGAACTATGATATCGAAAGGTATAGGTGTGATAGTACAATGCCGGGGGGGAGGTGTAGGGACAACCATAGCAGCGTGTGAAACTTACATAAGTCGCGCGACTTGTCGGACCTGTTGGTAGATCAGTGGTATGGTATGGTGGATGTATGTGTACCGCATGCGCGCGAGCATGATGGCGTATTTTAACCTGAAAACTTTGCCAACCTGTTTCGGCAAAAACTTGTGGCAGGTTAACTGGGTCCGCTCGTTCTTCTTGGGCGCTCGCGAGCATTTCTTCTGGGTAGAATGGTGGCGGGCACGTATCGATTCGTATCGTTTTCAGGCTACGCACGTTTGCGAGCCGTTTTCACCCGACTTCCGCCGCAGGCGTGCACGGAGAGCCCCGTGGACCGACGCTTATGAAACTTTCAGTAGTTTCCTGCCGTTAAGGGAAATCTATCGAATCTCTTTGATTTCCTTTACAACCGGATATCCATCCCTGTCACCTCCTCGTCGCGCATCCGGTTTTTCGTTTCAGCCGTTCGCCGATCATTTTTCGGTGCATCTAATATTTTTTTAAAAAAAGCTCCACGGATCAGGGCTTAAATACTGTGCTGGACAAAATAATAAGATATCTTCTCAAAAGTAGTTTAAATTCGTAATAAAATTTTCTAATTATTATGAAACTAATTGCTTCAGATTGTTATTTAAAACCGGAATTTTTAAGTTTTTTATACCTGCACGAACATCCACGGTCTATTGATAATATTTAAGTTTTGTGCTTTTTTTTTTAGATCAAACTTATAGCGACAAAAGATAATTGTAGTTAGAATAGAATGATAAGGCTGTATATGAGATTTACAATAAGTTTTACAATAATTAGATTAGTAAAATACAAGATCTTGATCGTATAACTAGTTTTTAATGAGTTGATTTAATGGGATATATATACATTTATTTTTTAATTCTACAATTAAGTTACTCGATGAATTGTAATTAGAAAAGAGCTCAATTATGTCGTTTTCAATTACATTGTAATTCTTATATCAGATCTCTCATTCAATTAAGTCAGAGTGCAATTTATAATCGTGACTGCGGAGAACAAAGTCATTGTATCAGAATTACGAATTAATAGGTAACCAATGTGAGAAGTAGTGAGAGGATGAAACCACGCAAGGTTCCAAACAGAAAAAACTTATTTCGAGAAATAAATATGGTATTATTCATAAATTCACAATACCTGAATAGAAATTAACTTCCTCGTCTTCAACGTGATTCTATGACATTTACATTACCTTGTACTTCAAATACATTGCGATGCAAATGTACATATGATTATAGTAATTAGCAATTAAACTGTTCGAAAGGTTTGAATGATGTAATTAGTAATTCAATTACAACGTAAACAATGTAATTGAATTACAACGCAAATAAAATTAAATTGAAATACAATGGAATTGAATTACTATGAAATTGAAATATACTGTAATTAAATTACTGTCAAATTGAAATACAATGTAATTAAGTCTAATAATGGAATTAGCACAACTATGATCTGAAGTCCTTGAGCATTGTAAACATTTTTGCTTATTACTTGGTTACTATTGAAATGTATAAAAAAATATATGATTCTATTTAAAAAAATGAAGGTGACCTTGAAATATCCGAAAATTCTCCAGCTGCAAAAACATTATTACCGTCACGTCACAGATCTCCCTAAGCTGAACGACTTTTGTTAATAAAGTTTTTCAATATCTCCAAAAATAAAAGAGATATTCAAGTGGTAATTTTTATAAGACCACCCTGCATATATTATACTATCATCTATTACATATATGTATTTAATATATGCCCATATAATTCATAGTATTAATGCTATTTATTGTCAATTTGGTGCGAGATAATGAAATGACAATTGTCATTATAATTTTATTTCGTTCCTTCTGACCCTCAAAATCCACGTTCATCATTTGTCAAACAAAGGCTAGTTGTCAACCGGTGTCACCACCATTATAAATAAAGTACCTTGAACTTTTTATTGAGTCCGAGCCGACTATGTTGTATCAAGGTTCGGGTCACATCACAGACAAATATGGCGAAAGTAAATGTCGAGGAACGCATTTGACAGCTTTTTAACGCAAGAATATATCCTCCTGTATGTTCAGACGAATGTACTTTAAATAATTCGCGACATCATGTACCTGCTATTATACCTGCCTAACCTTGCAGCTGAAACTCTGTGTATCCCCGGAAGTATTTATTACTGCGATGCCTAAAAATGATTTCGTCAAATACAGCTAGGGTTGCCAACTTTTTCTAAGACAATTCCATAACATAATATCCAAAACTGAAATGTAATTTCATAATATTCTCCACGGAAAAAACACTTAACATAACACACTTGGTCCAGCGAGGAAATTCTTTTATGTACAGAAAAATATGTAAAAACATAATAGTATGTTTCTTAATTTTAATTCATCGTACGAGCCTGGTGGTTCCCTTTTATGTACATAGAAGAGAGGAAATGAAAGTCCTCACGCCTGAGATTTTCCTGTGCCACTTTTGTCAATGTAGACAGAGACAGATCATATCCACTTTTAGCATGGAACACAACCTGTACCCATATATCTTTCCCTCTTGATACCATTTGGTGGCCCACCCTGTATAAGCAACTTTTCGAGAATTGGATATTTAAAATTTTGTATTGAAATATTACGCTTACAATATCTTTTATGGAATGAGATTTAAAGTGGTGGAAAATGCATCAAGGAACTTTCATGTGAACGGTACCAGCTTACAAACTCTAATATGTTATAAAATTTTGTTAAGAATTAACTGTCATTGCAGTTTTTTATAAACTAAAAAGTTGACGTTACAGAAATAACTTTATAACTTATAGCTTTACATCTGATACAACATATGCAGAGATAACATATGAAAGGGATTTCGAATCAAGAATCGTAATTCTTCGAGAACGTCAGCAAACATTGTAGATTTTGGAAACATTATTTCTAATTAAAAAAAATGTTTTCTAATTTATTTTTCAAGATACATCAACCTCGCTAGGGTCATTAGCAATTACAGATTTACACATGGCTGGTCGTTTTCTAGATTCGATGAATTAATCTTATATGTTTTTGGAGATATTATCGAGCACAGTGTCAAATTATGTACGATTTAACGTAGAAATATTCGAACTTGCCAACCTGCGGCTAACCAGGTTCTCGGTAGTTTCACCGATCGGTGTCAATGGATGTAGGAACGACATTTCTCTTTTTCTTCACCGTTACGCGGCTAGTCACGATTACCGATTGCCAGGGACGTTCATTAATAATTCAACGCAATATGTTGCAGCCGAGGATGGCCACAGAGGACAGTTTGTACTACAAAAGGAGCTTTTGCGATTTAAGAGTAGAAGTATAAGAAAAATGTTGTTAGCCGTCTGCATAACTCCGTGTTACATATTTCTTCATTTTGAGGAAGACGCACAGTGCGGCTTGCAATGGACAAAAATCAAAATAATCAAGGTTCGATCGAAGGAATGTGTATGTGAGAAGTAGTATCCAAGAAAATCAATTTTCTCTTTATGAGAAAATAATAAGGACGTTTCGGTAGCATAACAAAGTAATAGAATTAAAAAAAACATTAAATAAGAAGTTATTTAGAAACAATAATATTTCTAAACATTATTGTTTCTAAGAATTATGAAAAAGTAGAGCAACATTAATCAATCAAGTAACACACAACATTAAACAACACTTAAAAAACTACGAAATAACATTACAGAAAAAGATTGAATAATTTAAACGACTTTAAACTAGTACGATACTAATAAACAAGAAACACAGGAATTTCTTACTCACTTTATACTTTTTTGCACTGTACTTCATCACTAATTATTTTATAGTTGATGGGATATTAATGAAACAATAATTACATGTTTCATTGATATTTTAACGATGAGAAGTAGCTCAAACACACTTTCAATGCCATGATTAGTGTAATGAACACAATCTCATCGTTCTATCCTAATTTGCTGCAAGAGTATGTCTGTTCCTTGTTTCGGCTAAGAAACGCGATAAACCATGCATGGAAGAAAAATTGTGAAAGAGTTGAACGGATCATTCGTGCGTTGAAGACCGATACCTTCGTGTGAAAACTTCAAATTACGCGCCTGAATGCTCTGGAAGAAAAGCGAGCAGAGTCTCGACCGTTAACCGTAATTAATCCCGGTCATCCACCGTATTAAATTTAGCCGTTTGCATTCGGAGCTATTTTAACTTGAAAATTAAAAATTTCTTCCAACACCTAAAACAATTCTATTCTATATTTTTCTTCATTTTATGGATATAAAATTGGTATATCTCATTTTTATTTAAATGTTTGGTTGGATAAAAAAAAATCGAATCAATTTCCCTGTAAGCAACTACAAGCAAAACCGATCATTTGACCGGCAGTGATAGGTTTAGTGTTAGAGTTATTAACGAAAAACACGGGCCAATCAGAGCGCGGCTACTGCGGACGGATTCCGGCCCGGCCAATGCCAACGCTGCGCTCAGCGTGTCCTGTGCTCTGATTGGATCGTGTTTCTCGTTAATAACTCGGTATCAAAACCGCCAAGAATATTTCCGCAAAGGAAAAAGTTGCTTCAAACGATCTCAGCATCCGCCTCTATCGAATTTACATAAAAATTCTTTGACGATCTTACACAAATGTTAAACGATAAACAGTAATAAATGGATTAAATATTGACCTTGTACGAATATAATCTAAAGGAAAATTGTTATTGTATATTTATGTTCGGAATGCTACCTCTTTGCATTAATTTTTATTCCAACTGATGTATACCAGAAGGGAAGAAATATACAGTAATTTTTCAACGATCTTCGTGTTTCTTAGCTTTTGTCCGTAAGCGTATAAAAATTGATCGAACTTTCTCGGTCTCCGGTATATTCTCCGTCGGATAATTGAACAAATTCCATTCCGAATTTGTTCAACGATCAAGAAAGGAGAATTGATCGCGAGTTCGTCGCACGACGAAAGTGAGAGGGCTTGAGTAACCCGGAAGGACAAAACGAGTTCTCGGTACTTGTTACAGCGAAGGTCCTCAAGAATGCGTGGGCAGGAAACTGTCGCTGTCCGCTCGATTTACGAGATACCTCGAGATATCGAGAAATTTCGACATTCGTTTGATATTATTTCACCATATAAATCAGACAATTAATATTCCACTTATCGCGCTGTTGTCGTCGGACCGTCAAGCCTCGATCTAAGAAAACCGTACGATCTACGAAAAACGAATATCCCCTCCACTGCGGGGCATATCCCGCTGAAGAACCAAGAAGCTCGAGCTGCCGAACAGTGTAAAATGTAAACATGTCGCGTATTTCGATACGGGGTCGTGTATATCGCTGTGAAGTAATCCAATTACAAAACTTTATTTCTCATTATTTTTTGATGGGACAATTTTCTAACTTGTTTTTCAAATTTCTTTTCTTATATATTTATTTTCAAATCTATTTCTTTTTACGTTTGTTAGTTGCAGTTTATTAGTTATTTTAGTAGTTATTTTATCGGACACGCGTTTGCTTATTTTGTCTCCAGAATCACCACATTCGCATTATAAGGAAGAATGTAAAATAATATCCCAATCACCATTTTTTATTTATTATGTTCGAGAAGAATCATTTCAAGGAAGGAAGTTTATATTTCAGTAACTTGTATATGTGTGTTATGCATACTGTTAGGCACAATATTGCGCATATACGCTCTGCTATAGTGACCACGAGAATATACACCAATGATTTGGCAGACGACTTAAGGGTTAACTTCTGACCATTACCAGAGAATCGAGTGAACGTTACGATACTCATTGTTTCATATTGCGGCTTGGTCATCGAGCGGAGAAAAGGGTGACACAGCCCCGTCACGATCTGGACGTTCGTTTTAATCCTTTCCAAATCGATCTCTTTTCAGACCGGTTCCTCGGTGGTCTTACATGAATCTACATGTGATGTAATATCGCTCGAATGAAAAAGAATCAAACGAGTTTGAAAACGGAGTCGGCTACCGTCTGGAATTTCCAAGGGACAACCAGATCCCGAATTTTTCCTGGGGTGAAAAGCTCGCGCGAAAACTCCGGCCGACGATTTCACTTTTTCGAGAGTTTTTCAGAGATAATTGTTGACCGGCGCGGCACGGCGGGCGAGCTGACAGAGGCCCGAAGAGACGAGGCTCGTGACACGACGGTCGCTTTGAGAGTGTGCCGGTGTGTAGCGCGCGGGTGAAATCTTATTCAAAACGTGATCGTGGTGTCGGCGGCGTTCGAGGAGGAAAGGTGATTAGGGTCAGACGGCCCGAGACACGTCTCCGTCCTCTCTGAATCGGCTGATCGCGAGGCTCGCGTACAGGTGATTGCTACTTACCATGATTCCTCCAGTTTCTCTATCGAATGTCACACTCCGAAAGTGGAACAGTAGCACCAAGATGAGAAGAACTTCAAGTCCGCGAAAAAACCGAGAGATTCGCTGGAATTCCGAGTACGTGTGCCTCGTTTGGTACGTATACGTTGAGAGAACGTTTTAAATTGCGAATCAATGATCCAGGATCCACCGCCACATGTCCGAGGTACTGTCACTGGCAACAGTTCGAAAAGCACTGACCATAGTGAACGAGAGCCCGCTGTCATTCTCTTTCTGCCCCTCTCTCGTGCTCCCTAACTCGCTCTTACTCTCCCTCTTGACAGATCCGCGGCTCCCTTCCTCCGATATTTCGTCTTTCGGTAGCCTCATTCACGGTACACCTCTTTTCCTTGGCGCGTCCACGTTTCGGTCGGATAGCCAACCATCGACGAAAGTTTATCGTAAGATAGACGACACTCGAGCAAAGTGAAAACAGGAACTTAAAAATTCGTGTGGAAATTTACTCGAATCGAAGGGATAAAGTTACCCTCTCTCTACCAGTACCGCATTAGTCACGTGATATTGTGTCACGTGACCGGGCTGTGGCGGAAGCGTGGGGGAATAGCGTCGTAGAAGGGGAAGGTAGAGCGGGGACGCAAGTCGTAGATCCTCCTCTATTTCTTTCGTTATTGATCTCGGACATCATTTTCATCTACTACGTACAATCACTCGATTCCACAGCGATTAAATGCATATTTCACACTCATTATTCTCAGATTATATCTATTCGTAACTCTATACATTCCATTTCTCATAGTTCGTTGCCCGGATACGAAGTGGCACCAGAAAGTATTTGAACCGGGAATCAAAGTAAACAATTATGTTTCGTTTTTAGAGATATCTCGTTTGAAATTGTGGTAACTATTTAAACATAGATAAATTTTTAGAAATTTAGTATTCCCATATCTTTGGGTCAACCATGGGTTCGTATATTGTATTTGTTGAATCAGAAAAGCATTTTTTAATATTGATTTTGATCCGCGAAAATTATTATAAATATCTGTGGAACACTTACGAACAGATTTTCTATTGTATCTCTTGTAGTATGACATAGTTAAATGCATGATTAATACTCAAACAAGCAATATTCCAATCTTTTTCGATTTGATCACAAGGTTTTCTGTTCTTTATATTAATTATTATTATTATATTAATTAATGAAATACTAAAAACAACAAATTACATCAGTGCACTTTTGAAATTTAAATTATCACGAAAAAAGTGAGTGTGCGAATTTTTTATTGATCAACAGTTACTTTAAAATATTATTTTAATAGAACATGTTAATTTTCAGGTTCAGTAAGTACAATTGTAAATAAACAAATACTTGAACATAGAACATAAAATTGATACAAATTTATCCACGTACTTTCTAGTTTGAATTTATCAACCCGTACACCTTTAGAAACTAAAAATATATGTTACGTGGCACGAAACAAAAAATGAAAGGTGGTCGGGATTAATTACATGCGAAAATGTTGAAGCAGCGGAATAAAAATCAAATATGACGTAGTCATACAAATCTTGTATAATAAACAGTCCTCTTGCATCAAAATGTCAGACTGATACGAAAAACTCGAGAAATTTTCCTAAGATTTTACAGTCCAATTAATCCTTATAACCTTAATTGCGATCTAATCTGTTGAATAATTAGTAAACATTGAGCAACCACTAACTAAGTAACAATCAAACGGTAAGTATGTAAAAAATATGCGAATTAAGTAACAGATACAAAGAACAATAGAGCTTGCGAAAGCACAATGTATTAACGCTAGCGTTAATCAATTAACATTTAAACAAAGAGAATAAAAGTGAATTTCATCGCAACGAAACTAATTCGCGGCATGAGTCATCATTTCTACCAATAACAGCGACGAAGAAGATGTATTGTTTTTCCCAACATTAACGACTCCATTGCTCGTAAACCGACTTGTTCGTTCATCAGAATTTGGAGTTTCTCTGACAACGGGCGATCCTGTTTCGATCTAACGTTCTGAAAAATCAAGTCGTTGCCAATGGCGGCTCGCGGTGGTGTTGGCGTCGTTTTGAACCTGATAACGGACCCCAATCGGCTGCACGGTAAATGGGAACGCGAGAGTGAAACGGCGATCTAGCGATCTAGCGATCTACATCGGCCGACTAGAACAGCGTTTCCCAACCTGCGTCATGCACACCTTTTCAACGACAGTCCTTTCAACGCAAAACGTTATTCGTTACTGTTGATTTTCGGGGCACATTCGCTAATGATTTAGTATTAATAGCCAAAGATTTATAACATATAAGTATATATACATACAGGTGGCGGCAATATTAAGTGGACACTCTTAAAAATCGCATAACTTTTTTTAAAATTGGTCCAAACGACTTGAATTTTTTTAAGATGTTAGACCAACTAGTTTGCTAGAGAATGAGTAAACAAAAATTTGTTCAGATTGCAAATGACCGAAATCGTAAAAAATTTAAAAATGATGTTTCTTCAACTTTTTTATTTGAGCTTGTAACGATAATTTAAAAAATGCGTTTTGTAGATTTCGGTAACTTATATGCATACTGAAAATTCCATCTAAAGCTGAAAAATGAAAGACGTAAAAGGTAAAAAGATTTTATTAAAGTTTAATAAAATTCAAAAATTTTATCTACTGGAAAGCCATTAATAAAATTTTCAAAGACTCTTGTAGTCTTGTTAATAATCATCTCAAAGGAAATAGTTTGATTGCGTTGCTGAGAATGACTCGCTGGTTCTCGAGAGAGACTTATCGCTTTCGAAAAATTCATTAAGAAACATTTAGCTATGAATCACCGATTTTTAAAAACTGTGAAATAATCGCCAATGGTAATGTATTAAAATGGTTCCGAAAAAACTGAGAAGCAGAATCGCCAGATTAAGACTCGTGTCCCCACTCTGCCTCCCACCCCTTCCCCGTGTTTTCGCCACAGCCCGGTCACGTGACGCGTTTTGTCTCGCGCACGTATCCGATATTGGCAGAGCGAGGGTAACTCTCTCCCCTTGTTTCGTGCTCCGTCCCCTCACCTGACGACTCTGCTGAGAAGTAACAACGTCTGACCTCAAAATTACCAATTACAGATTGAAAGGTATCGGGTCTAATTGATCGGAATGCATCAATTATTGATACGTCAAATCTCTATGGTGTTCGTTACGACAACTCCGCGTTTGTAACGTTAGAGTTATTCTCATAGCTAAAATACTTAGCAAAAAATTTCGGAATTATTTTTCCGTGGTCGGAAAAGCGTTGTTACTGAAAATTTACCGTTAATAATTAACTCTCATTGACAAGGTATGTAATCTACATGTTCAACGTTTCTTTTGAAAACTATTGTGATTTGAAAAAAATGAAAGGGGAAAATGTTATTTTTTTAGAAATGAGGGTGACCTTCAATTTTTTTACTGGAATGCTACGTGTTTTTTTATATCATATCCATGGTCTTCGACCTGGTCTTCGAGGTCATACAAGGTCACAAATGGAAGAAACATTTAAACGGTAAATAGTATGAAATATAGAATTTTTAAAAAATGAATAAATATATTTATTCAGAAAAATGTAAATACTTTTCAACGTACAGAAGCTGGAAGTGTCAGACCTTTAATTGTCCATAACACGACGACGTAATGTCGCGCGATAAAAAGACATAGAAACTCGATCACAGAGTTATGCGTAACAGTTGCTCGCCGTGAAAATATTCTCACGAATGCAGAAGGAATAGTATCGGTCATTAATATTAATATATTATTTGAATGATCGTGGAAGGCACATTCATCGTTTCAATATTCACCGGATGTAGAGAATTACGTAGAAGTAGATTTAAATTGAACACTATGTATTGGACATTCTAACGAGCAAACATTACTGTTCTTTTAATATATTGAAAATGCCAATTAATTATAAACATCTGTTGCATTGCTTATTTCGTAAGAAGAATATAATTTATGTATGTATGTATATACAGGGCGTTTCTTACTTTTCCGGCAAGATTGTAGGAGCATGATCTACAAGTGATCCTCTAAAAACTGAAACACTAAGAAACTTTACTCCGAATTAACTAACTTTCTCTCGCGTATGCAACGATCGAAAACTATAATTATCATTTCAAAAGTAATAATTTTAATACAGCTGGTTGCCCTCCACTATATCTCAAGAAACATAGCGTTTTATTTTTATTTAACAAATGTATTAATTGCAATGGAGAACATTTTGAACATTGTTTTAAAAATCGCTTATAGAAAATATCTCAGCAATTATTATAGTTTTTCATCCCCTATACCATTTTTTTTTTTATTCAGTGTTCACAAAACTAAAATTTACCCCTTACGATAAAGAAACTCAAAGTGATCATTAAATTTTAATAAAATATCGTAACAGAAAAAAAAATTATTATATTTTACAACCATTTCTTCATATACCAAACATGTACCAAATTTTCTAAATTAAACTCCTCGCTCCACAACCTAAAGTCCTTCCGATGCACCCACGTCCAATTACCAAACGTTACATCTCCCCACTCAAATACACCCTTAACCAATCACAAAATAACCGAGGTGACGACGGACAAGACACGACGAGACTGAGACAGAACAAAATCTGAAATCGAAATCGTAAACAACTTAAACCTAGCTACTGCGACCAAAGCAGTCAAAACGCGAATAGTGTACAATTATAATAAAGTGTCTACATACAACCGAATCTTATTATTAATCGTACAAATTAAGGTGCTCGGTATCGCTTCAGTGCATATTGAGAGAGGGCAACGATCATCATCGCTACCCTCCTATACATTGTTAATAACTAAATAAACCAATTCTTAGATTCTTAAGTTAATAAAGTTAAACGCAACAATTTCTAAGCTAATTGCAACTTGAACTAGAAGCAGTTACAATCTCGGTATTTATGAAGAAAGTATCAGCAAGGGCGTAGCCCATTATCGCGAATTTATCGGCATTCTTCAATTGGTGAAATGGCTAACTATAACTATACTTACGCTGCAATGGCGGACACGCATTTAATGTATGACCGAGAGAATGGCAATGAAAGTGGAGCACGTCGTCTGTAACAAGAACATTTTCCACTTCGTAGAATTTCAGATTGTAGAACCTTTACCGCTGTGGATGGACAGGCTTCGAAAATTTTAGATAAAATCCGTCATTTTAATTGAGAATAAACGTCAATGGATTTCACTACGTATTTTATCTGTATCCCGCTAAATGCCTGTGCTTTAAATGATTATTTATTTTAACGCTATAATAATATTTATTTTAATATACATCTTAATATACAATTATAATATCATCCACAGTATAGCAACAAAAATTCAGTACCAACATAGAATAATTAATTTCCACTATATCCGTTTAACCTTCTATATTGTACTACCTATTCAAAAATGCATTCTTCCGATGTTGTTTGAAAAGATTTCTGCAGTAGTAGGGCATGTGTTTATGGTCCACGGTAGTGTTCCACTTATATTTTTCTTGTAGTTTATGCATTCTTAAATAACATCTTTCCAGATCGTCGGTTGTGACGAGGTCAGCCTGTAAAGTGTAACCACCTTGTGCTATTGACTTCAATATTTCAGATTTTTAACCCTTTACCTCACCGATTTCCATTACAATGGCACTCATAAAAATTGTTTTATTTGTTAATAATTAACTATTACATTGTTAGTCGTTGTTCACTCTAAATGTTATTTGAAACATAGCAGGTAATTTCGAATTTGCTTTTAGCAATAAACCTACCGAATAATAAGAATAGCAACAATGCGTTGCCATGTAAACATGACACAATCGAATTTATTTAGATTATATGCGGTTTTTATTATAATGTGTGCTTAAATATTGAATCGTGTATGATCATTTCCAATGGCCGGATCTTTGTAAACTCAATAATTGTAAAATACAAAATCTGGGAATAGTCATTTGACTAATAGTAATGGTAGGCCGTATCCTCGCAGGTAAAGCACGGTAAGGACAATATGAAATAGTGAATAATGGTAATAAATAATAAACCGATAGACTGGTAGTGTGTGTCCTGAAGCAACGGAACCTCGATTATCCGTACTAATCAGCGAATCATGAGCTTTCTTTATGTACCTAATATAAATTGTTTTTTTTTTTTGGGAGCTAAAAATTATTTTTTGGGGGGGGGGGGCGAAAATTTATAGTTCCACCACTGAATAATGTCCAACTCTGCCAAAGATATTATTTCAAATTTTAATAAAGCCCGTATAATAAGTCAGCCGGCACAGAAATGTAAGATGTGATCGTGTAATTATCGATGTTACAGGAAGAATGGAGCAATTAATTAGCCAGATCGTCGATCGTTTCCATAGGCAACGTTCAGAATAAAATACCATGACCGAGCATTACCCATCCTCTATAATTGGCAATTGCACGAAAGTCAGCTCTCCGCTGCTCGATATTCTCGCAAGTATTAAAAAGTGAAAGTGATCTTTTAGCACTAGTGGTACAGAACAGTTAAGGTACGTATTACCTGATTGACGTGTCGGTTAATTCTTACTAGTCCACGTACAAATAAACAATTCGAATAATTGTCCAAAAGCGTGTTCTCAATAATTGAAAAACGAGGAACCCGAAATAAATAATTTCTATCCGACACTTTCAGTCTTAATTTGATGTAAGTACTACTATCATTTCACGATTATAGTAATGTATACGAACACCAGAGGCAGAACTACAAGACTGTAATCGAAGGGGGCCAAAAAATTTTTCAGAATAGTACAATGAAAATTGAGAAAATCGTTTATTCCATTTACATACTATAATGTAATACAAAACTGAACTTCATGACAAAGGTCAAACCAAGGTAAAACATAATACAGGTACTATCTGGCTGAAGTAGTTTCTTGGAACGTTGAAAAAGTAAGACAGAAAATGTGCTGGCGTTCATAAATATTCACAGCGCGAATTTTCTTTTTCCTTCACGAAATTATTGCAGGCAAAAAGAAATTGTAATTATTGTAGTAAGGGAAACCATACGGTAAGGGGTTAAAGTCGAAATTAGCTATAAGTTCGAGACCTAACGTGCCAATCGCAGAAGACAGCCATTGAGGATTCGCATGGAGGGCGTGTTATCGTAATACGTCGGTGAAGCGAAGTATGTTTCGCGAAGAAAAATTTTTTCCCCCTCGGTCCGTTGTGTATATGGGAGACACATTTTTTCGTCCACCGAACGCGTCAAGAATTCACGCTGCAACAGAGAGTAGAAATAGTTGGCAAGTGGCCGGTCAACATCCACGGAACTGGTACAGAATGTCGTGGGCGAGATGTCACGAGGCCGTGACAATGGCCGTTTGGTACCCCCCACTCCCCCCTCCAGCTTTGCGTACAATTTATTACGATTCGAAATGTTTCGCCATTTCGATAATCTTCGATAACTTCGTGATCTCAATGGATACGCATCAACAATCGTATTTTATTGAAAATCTCGAAAAAGTAAATAGTTCAGGAAATTACAATCGCTACGCGATACTGTCACACAACTGCAAAAGTGATAAAAGAATATTCTTAAGTGACACTTAAACATACTTACCAGATATAAACATTGGTAACAACGTGCAGAGATATTTTGCTCGCGCTGTTTATACGGACAATAAATAATTTCGAAACGTTATCGAACTGGAACAGTGCCTGAAAGAAAATGTGAGAACATATCGCAAGATTATTATCAACAATTACAGCATTCATTACAAAACGGATTGAGGTAACAGAGAATTAACTCATCGTGAGAAAATGTAAATAAATCTTCTTCCCAAAATTCGGAAATTTTTTTAGAAGAATTTTTTTATAAGAAATGTGTTAAAGGGTGACACAAGTGTCTAATGACAAGTTTGTTATATTACGTCAAATTGTATCCAAGATCCGCTTTGAAGGTAGTTTAAAAAAAAATGTAGAAGAAATGTCGACAGAAAGATTAGTAAAAATGTGTCAGCACTATGATAGCAAACTGTTCAATGACTATTAATCTTATCAAAAACTAGTTATACTTATGTATTGCTACAATTATAAAGCGCTATTTGTCTCAATATGGTGTTCGGATACTTATAGACGATAGTGTACATGAGAATTATTTATCTTTTTGTCTAGGAGAGTATAGATACGTATTTACAATAATGGCAAGCGTTATAATCCATAATATTTCAACACATCCAACTATCTAATTTAAATAATTGAACCTTTAGATAACAAACGATTTAATATTCACAGCGTTGTCAACATTTTCATATTTTGTACAATATTCAACACTCGTGGCGATTGTATAGAGTCCCGTAGGCTGAGAGTACGTTTATGTCAGATCTGCGATTGAAGCTAAGAGCGTCGATCAGAGCGACGATAAAAATTGTTAAAAAATATCTCTGTATGGTTTGTAACATGTTTATAGGGAAGCTGTGATAGCGCAGTTTCAGTCGTTTGTAGTTCCACAGAGATGAGCCACTGGAACTTGAGTGATTCCGAAGAAGAATTGTTATTATAATCTTCAACATTGCGTGCACCCTATTGAAGCTAAACGATATAAATTTGGTGTGTGTCAACATTTATTTCCTTGCACAACTTATCCTAAAGTAATGTTCTCACATTTCTCCCACTCCACCTTCCTCTTTTACTGAAATTTACCGTGTAGTAGTAATTAGAGCGATTTTGATAATACCCTTTTCCAGCAAAATTATCATAAATGACCCTAGCCTAGTAGCTCGCGTACAATGTGATAAATTAATTTTCACAAACCTCTGAAAACTTTGACGTATGTTCCCAAAACCTTATCAGTATCATTGGTCAGTAAGCGTATTTTCGCTCTCCGTTTCCCTAAACGTTCATCGCAGCTCCGACATAAACATACCGTAAGCCTTATAAAAAGTTCGAGCTACGTATTAGCGATGTATACAGCGAAGAGCAAAGTTGAACCAATGATATCATTTTACCAGAAGCTCGTTGTTCCCGTGTTTATTAAGACAGCATTTATTAAAATTCAAGAAGCGTGTAATTGTAGATTTGTTTCAGCTTGAGGAACAATTCGTATTTTAATTCTGTTCCACGTAGTTTATTATTGGGTTTTAACATAAATTCGTTCGGTTACAAATATAAATATGTTCTAATATTAACGGTTCGGTTGTGACACATTGCAAATTCAGATAACAGATAAATTCAGATTAAATATTTTTATAATTGCGATTCTTTAGTTTGTTATGTAACGATATTGCTTTCAGAACAAGACCAGGATCCGAGACACATATCTCTAATCTCAAATAAATATAGAATTAAATACTTCTCGAGGTTTAGTGTCTTAATAAACATGTGGATAATGATACTACAAAGAAAATGGTTTCATTGGTTCAATTCCGCCACAGCCGTCTCTAGCGCAGGCCGGAACGTATGATGTGGCAACACCGCGTGCACTCAGAACATCAATCCGATCAGCTGATCCGATCAATCTACTGCATATGATCGTACCCACTTTTAGCATGGAACAGAACCTATGCCCACTTTTAGCATGCTAAAGATGGGCACAGGTTCTGTTCCGTGCTAACGTTAGGTATAGGTTCTGTTCCACGCTACAAGTGGGTATGATCTATCTCTGTCTATACTGACAAGAATGGAGGTATACATTTCAAGTCGGACCGAGGCAGCGTTGCCAGATCGACGGTGCTTCGGTTTGTACTAGAGACGGTCGTGACTCCGCGCGTCACTGCAGAAGCTGGATCTGATACGGGTGTAAAAATGAAAGCCCAAGATACGTTTGAAATGATATGAATATATTATATTTCCGTAAGAAATTCGCATAAATATGCATAGCGTATTAATCGTCCGTTCGTATGAAGTAAGGTGTGTGTACACATAATGATATTAGATTACTTAAGATAAAATTATTGTTTACGACGTAATGAACGATTCAAAGAGTTTTCCATAAATATAGCAGATAAGAAATCGCGCGCGGCGTTCGACGCGTAACATCGATTATTCAACAATGTCGGAACAACGACGAGGCGGAGGTACATACTATACGATCACGGACCACGGTTTTTCGTATATATCCGTATGCGCGCGTTTTGCATTTCTTTCGGGTACGCCTGCTACGATAAAGTTGGCCTGCCATAGTTTCGCTGGTCGATCGACAGAGTTCCGACGCGACGTGTCGAACCGATACAATTTTATACGGTGCCCGATTATCTTTTCTTGTTCCCTGCTTGAGATCACGGAGATACCTGCGACAAAAGGTGATGATCATCGGTCCGCTCTCGCTCTCATTCTCATTTTCTCTCTCGCTCGTTTCGAGAGCGGGAGAAGGAACACAAGGTGGAAACGGTGCGACGTGAAAGTTTAACCAATTAATGTCGATACACGAGACTGAAACCTTTTTTCTTTCGCGCGTCTGTCCCGCCGAAACGATCCCAAAACCCGGGCGCGGACGGCTTGGAGGCTCGCTCTCGGGATTCGCAGCTTCGAGGCTAGAAGAAACGAACGAACAAACGTTTCCTCGTGGCTGTACACACGGAACGGGAGAGTTCCAATGATCGGGTGACCGCGAACAATTGTTAAATTCCCAAATCAGTTGCTCCTGGCTGATCGAACGTCGCTTTCTTCGCCGACCTTCCTGTTCCCTGTCCTGTTTCTGTTTCAGAGCATCCCCAGAGTCCCTTCTTCCTCCTCATTTTGGTTCGAACTCGTCGTTAACGCAGCTCCTTCTAATACTGTCCCATCGATTCCCCGGTGTCCTCATCCTCCTCATCATTCTCCCTGCTATTACGCGGTTTCTTGCTGTTCGGTTTGCCCGTTGTCTTCGAACACGGCTGAACGACCCGCCTTCATCGTCAGATGTTGCGCTCTTCCTTCCTTCCTCTTCCGTTCCCACACTCCCCGTTCATCTTCCCCGCGATTACATAATTATGCATTTGCCTTTCTCGGCCCAGGGATTGTTCTTCTTGTCAGGCGCGTGTATCAGCGGGTCAATCTTCTCGTTCTCTTCGACGTAGTCCCTCATCCTAGAAAACAGAAGACCACCGGTCACATTCGGTTAAACGCTCGGCATTTATTCGGCCCTTCGAACACGACGTCCGTCTCTAAAGAGTATTCGACAAATTTATTACACCAGATCAGATCAATTAGCTGCGATACACTCGCAACCATTGTTTTGGTTGCCTTCTAGAATTGGGGATTGCTAGAGCAGATAGCACACGACATCTTAAGACGAGGTCATTTGAAGTGACTTTTTCCTTTACGAAAATGTTCTGTGTGGCTGTGTTAAGGAGTTGTTAACGGAAAAGACGGACCAATCAGGACGCGGCTACTGCGGAGAGATTCCGCCTCGGCCAGTGCCAATGCAGCGCTCAGCGGGATCTGTACTCTGATTGATCCGTGTTTTTCGTTAATAACTCAGTAACAAAGTTGCGGAGAACACTTTCACAAATGAAAAAGTTGCTGGAAATGACCCCAGGAACCTCCCCTTTCAAGGAAGTATAACATTTTTGGGACACCCTGTATAATCTACTAAATGCAGTTTTTAGATTTGCAGTGCAGGACCGATAAAAATGTGTAAAAAGCAACCCTATATAATCTAGTCCTTGATCAAGCGAATTTTTGATTCGTCCATTTTGACTCTTTTAGGAATCTGAAAATTTAGGTAAAACATTATATGTTTAAGTTCAAATAGCTATAACTTTTTAGAAAATTTATTTCAACAACAGCTAGGTGGTTTCATCTACTTTAATGTAAAATTTCTAGCACAAGTTTTCAGCAACTACTACTTAAATATTATATAATAATATTACATATTGATTTTTGTAAGGAAACGTAATTGCATATAAAAAATATTATGGAATTCCTCTTATTTTTCAATCGTTCAAAGGTATGTAACCGTTCAAGTTGTTACAAGATCATGTAATAGTCTTCCGTTTTAAACCAGTTAACTATGCAGAAACATGTTTTCGATGAATTTCTTAGTTTATAACTGACACGCTTTTACCTAGTGTACAAGAGATACCAGAGAGTTGTCGCCAAATCAATAATTACAAGGGTAACAGAGAATATTTTCTGTAATTATTTGTTAATCCTCGCACGTCCCTCGCAAATAGTTGCATAAAAGATCCTAGAATAATAAATGTCTCACGCATTTTTGTTTAACACTTTAAAAAATTATGTATCTATTTATTTATGCCATAAATGCATAAAATCCGTTGTCTAATAATAACTGTTCCAAGAGATTACATTTTTAAAGAATTTCGAGGAGCAGTAAGCTCGAACAGAATTTTTCTAAAAACGTAATATTTCGTTGGTCTCTGCATCTAACATCGCGAAGCCTGTTAATTCTTTGAAATCAACCTTAAATTCCTGCGGTAAAAGTAAGGAGATCGATTCCAAAGTCGCGCGAGAGGTCCAGAAACAGAGATTTAAATCCGAAACGAATGATCAAATCGTTGGAAATCGCTTTCGCGGAGCGTAGGATTGCTCTGAATATAACAAGGTTGCAGCGATGCAAAGAAAATCACGGGGAATCGAATAAGGAATAGTTGGCCGTTGCGAACAGCTCGGTGAAAGGGACTCGGCCCTCCTCGAGCCGATTTTGCGTTCAAGGAGAGCTCTGTGTTCCACAGGAACGCGCGCCTGTCTTATTACACACAGCTAATTTTTCGTATTTCTCGCTGCACATTTCCGAAGACAGATACAGAGACTCCCGTAACTGATCACTAAACTGCTGATTTTATATCGTATTATTTATTGTATAGATATTACATAGTAAAAGAATGATAAAATTCGATTTTTACAATTTGTCTATTTGGGTCTGTATTGAAAACTTAACAAATGCGTTTTCTAGACTCAAATGTTATTTTTTTAAAATAATTTTCTTTTATTAAAATTGTTAATTTCTTGTTAAATTTGTTAATTATATTGGTAAATTTCATAGAGAAGAAGAATTTAATATTACAGGTACATTATTTGTACGCAAATATACAACTTCGTTTTCTTGTTGTTTCATTTTGCATAAAGATCCACAGTATATAAATAATACACACTGTACAAATGAAAATGAAGAGACACGTAAAATGGACGTTTTATCGAAATTATGCTGCCATTGGCTGCCATATAACTAATAATGGCCAATATAGCAAAAATTGATGTAATCACAAAATAAAATAAACGTTTTTAAAGCGCTAATTGCTTTTTAATTGCGCTTTATAAATACTGGTCACACCGCCGGCAAGAAATGTCTCACGATCTAGTTAGACAACGCACAATTTATCAGAAAATGTGAGAAAATTGTAGGCTTTCACTTATCGCTTTATATTAGACACGAATGTAAGTTAACGACCCGCTACTGTTAACTGTTTCTACTGGATTTTCGTTGCTCGTAATTGCATTAAACTTTTTAATTAATTGAAATAGAGGTAGTCTACGGAACACCGTCGTAAAGATTTGAATTTTTTAGATTTCGAAGATATAACTCGTAAAAATTACTTGCATTTAATGTAATTTTCATGACTGTCTTATCTATTAACTAAAAATTCAACTTAGCTTAATTAGATTATAATTTTATTCCCTTGTAACACATATAGCAGACGGAATCGTAAACAGAGTGAATTTTTAAATAATTCAACGCAAGTTTTAGATTCTTTCACAAAACACGGTTTGCTGTATAACATCGTGAAAGTTTTATTATTTCAGATTTCAAAGATATACCTCACAAAAATAATCTGTTAACCAGAAATTAAACTTAACTCAACTGTAATAAATGGAATTGTCAAGAAAGCGATATAAGAGATTTTTTAAATAATTTAGCGCAAGGTTTGTATTCTTCTAGGTGAGCAATTTTCCAAGTGACTTCGAGAATTTAGTGTTCAAATACTTCTTGGATCCACTGTGGTAGTAAGTGTACAGTCTCTTTAAACAACATTTTGTACCGTACATATACTGCCATAAGAAAGTACATCTACACGGTCCTTTTAAACAAGTTTTATCATCGCGTTATACGGAAGTTTACTCTACAGTATTTCAAGGAAATGCAACATTTTTGGAACACCCTGTATATGTCATATGTATATCGCATAAAATATCTGTTTCAAAAGAGTACCGTCCGAAGACGTAGCAAGAGTAACGTTTCTTATAAAAATAAAAATTCCACGGAAACAAACGTCTTCTTAAACAGAACGTAGAAATTCGAAAAAAAAACTGTTCGTTTCGATCTCCGATTGCGATTTTCGTACCGAGCATCCGCGACACTGTGGCGCGCGCGGAAGAAAGCGATATTTTACGAAGTGTATCCATAAATAGGAGGCCAGTGGAAAAGTCGCAGGTGATAAATGTGAAAGGTCGGATATTGCAGTCGGTTCTTAAGGTTATTTGTCTGGAAAGGAACTTATCTCGTTAACTTCAGGCCTCTGCAACCCGGGTTAGAGACAGTAAAAACGTCCGGCGATATCGTTTCTGGCGAAGATTTCTCGGCAAAGGGAAAACGCGAGGAGACGCAGCCGATACGATACGAGTCGAGTCGAGTTAGAGTCGAGTCGAGGGGACAGTAGCACCGGCGAAAGATTAGTTTGATCGGAAAGGGGGGAAAAAAATGGGAGGTACCTTTCACTCCTGCACTCTCCAAGTAGTCGACCGCGGAAACTTTTTGCTTTCGGGGTACGATTCGCCTCGAAAACCGCAGACCGGGATAACTTCGCTGGCTGAACGACGCAGTTCCGCGTTGTTCCGCAACCGGGAACACCATCGAACTTCCCATGTGTTATTAAACCTCGTTACCGATGCATCATCGCGATAGATTCCGCGTAAATGCGGACTCCGTTTTAATGCCGGTCGGCGCACCGATCTAGATAAAGATCCCCTTTCTTTCGTTGTTCCCCGCCGCCTGTACCCCAATTTCGAGCACTTCCTATCTACTGGATGAACATTGTTTACTTCTATGTTTGTTTCTTCAATTCATTTGCAACTCACAGTGGGCCAGGGACCCGCTTTTTCTGGCAAAAACTATTATTTCAAGATTTAATGTTATTATAATACAAAGTAGGTCCCGCTGAAATTAGGCGATAGCGAAGACTGGTAAAGAGAGAAGTTGGTAAAATGGATTTGAAATCCTGAGGGGATCGAATATATAAAAAAAATGTTATTATCTCTGCATATGAAATGAAAAGTAACTAAACAATCTTGAAATAATTTTCAAACTATTTTGAAACAATAGTAATTCATAATAAATTAAAGAAGTAAGCCTAAAGTAATTTACACAAAATAAAGTAGTAAGATCAAAGCAACTTATAATTAAATAAAGAAGTAAGGACGTAGTAACTTATAATTCAATTAAAAATGTAAGCACAAAGCACTTTCACATTCAATTATTCTTATTACCCTTTCCAATGAGCGTGTTAAAATTGAAAGTTCGAAGATTTATTAAATTTATTGTTCACGAGATTAACTCGGTGTACGTAACACGATGACGTTTACTTGAAAAACTTTCATTCACATGTTCACTTCTCCTTTTATTTCTTCGAACAGATTTTCAGTAAATCAGAGCAGACTTTCTATTGTTTGCGATATGCTGAACTTTCTTACACCGTTTTATGTTACAGTAAACAGGTTAATGAACTTAAATTCCTTCGCCGTACGCGTCTCCCGATTCTCGAAAATTTCTAACACGTACCGGCACTTTGAGAAATATTGTTAATATACTTTTTCCATTAGCATTCTAAAATATAAAATATTCTAAATATTAGCATTCTAGAATATTAGCAGTCATATTCGTTAAGTTAAATGAATATTTTTTTCTTGTTAGTTCAATTTATTCATTATTCTTCCTCTGATAAAACATACAGTTTAATTAACTCGCTAATTGGTCATTTTAGAAAAAGATAGAAGAAAAATTATGGTCTGAAAACAGTTTACTATTCAACACAACTATGGGCCCTGTCCAGAATTGGGCAAATTTTATTTTAAATGATAAATAACAAATTACAAATTCAATTAATATTCCATTTGCAAATAATATTTAAATTCTGTATTTAATTTAAAAATCATTTACATAATACTATTTATAATAAAAATTTATTTTTATAAAGCAGTGTAGAATAATCATCTCCAGTGTTCTGTAAATCTAGTGTTAATAATTTCCTATCATCAAGTAAACGCGAAGCAGTCCTTCAGCGTAGGAAAATTAGAATGGAACTCGTTTATTGTTCAAACTAGAATCAGTTTCTTCGCGCCTTGTCACTCGTATAAGTGTAATTGCAGAGTCGAGTGGGAAAGGTGGTCGTTAACGCAAACAACGTCAACATTACACGACTTGTGTCAAAAACCTCTAGCCAGCAGGTACCGGCGGTTTCTGTCTGCGAGGAAATCGTGAAATTACCGTGGTAATTCTATTTTTCTGATTCATTCATAGATCGTGAGGCGAAGCTGAGGTATTTTCATTGCGTATTAACCTGGTAGCGGTATCTCGGGAGATTTTTCTTATTTCGAGGCCTTATCCGTTACGCAACCGTGAGAATTTAATCTCCTCGGGGCATCACCGGGCCCCCGTAATGTCACATTTCGAACCGGCATGAGAAATTTTGTAAATTAATGGTCTCGAGCTTTCTTTTCTCGGTGTTCGATCCTCGAGTCCAAAGTGAAGCTTGCTCTCGCTGTAAAAATTAGTTCAATGTCCACTATCCACTAACTAAACTCTGGATTTTATGTATTCAAGAAAAAAATGAATTATGCGAAATACGTTGTTCAAATTTTTTGGGAAAACATTTTCATCCAGTTCATGTGTCTTACCATTAACTTAGTCTACTGATTATACTTACTTCTTACAGGCTTTTACCAAAACTTTAAAAGGTTACACTGTTTCTCCTTCGTTAAATGTTACTGTACAGTATGCAACATATTATCCACGCGTAAACTTGAAGACTATGGATTATTATGATATTACACCTGATTGTTTAAATTCTCAGGAGGCAGAGTCGCCAGATGAAGACTTGCGTCCCCACTCTACCTTCGCCTTCTACGACGCCATTCCCCACTCCGCCGCGGCCCGGTCACGTGACGCGTCTCCTCCCTCCCGTCGTCTGGCGACGCTCTGTTCAGATTATTCTAACCGTAACTATAATATTTCATGTTCGATTTGTTCATATATCA
The DNA here is from genome assembly GCA_028454225.1 of Lasioglossum leucozonium. Classification (NCBI taxonomy): domain Eukaryota; kingdom Metazoa; phylum Arthropoda; class Insecta; order Hymenoptera; family Halictidae; genus Lasioglossum; species Lasioglossum leucozonium. Next base: position 700,718 of record CM052205.1, on the reverse strand, counting down.
AAAGAAATGCGCAACGTAACGAGAATGAGAAAAAAATTGATGCAAACAATTTTCATTTTGCATAAAATCCGTTGTCTACTTATATGTAAGTGTAAAATTCATTTAAGGAAATAAAGGAATGAAATAATAACAAGAAAATAAACGTATGTTGCTTCTGTATCTTGCAACTAATGTGAAGAATTTTTATTTTGCATAAATATTCGCAGTCCACTCGTAAGTATACACGGAAGCCATAAGCGGGATAGCGTACGCGGTTGTTTACTTATCGCCGATTGAATTACATACTTTTTATTAGCCGTAAATAAATAAACAAACACAACAAAAAGTTTCGTAAATATACATTAACGGTCATCGGTCGTTTAACCGTACAATCTGTACGGTATTATTATCGGGACAGTTACGATCGCCAGGACCAATAAGGAACGTAAGTACGCGCACCCCGATATTGAATGTCTGAAAGTGATCGGTACGCGAATATGCGAATATGCGATTAACCGACACTCCACGTCCAAGGAGAGCCTGTCCCGATCGCGGCGTGTATAATATGGGAACAACACGCCGCGCCGCCGCGCCGGTGTAATTCAGCCTTGACTGTTAATTGCTAGCCGCGTGTGGTGGCACCACGCGCCACGCCATTTACGTCGTCATCTGTGCTTTTTGAAAATTCTTCGATTCGTCTAAGCATCAACTGTCGCATCGCTCAATTAATGTTTGACGCCTTGTCTGTTCCGGGGATCGCTGATGAGCAGCCCACCGTGGGCTGAAAGATTGTCGTTGAGACCGTACCGAGGAAATAGTTTTTAATCATTTTAGAGGGCTTCTAACGTAATGAAATCAAACATCAAAAATAACAGTTATTTTAGAAATATTCCCGAAAGTATCGTTAACACGCTAAAAATGTTTTAGCTTACAAAAATAACAAGGCTCTGTTTATTTAGATTTTGTACACAATATTTAAATATAAATAATATAAAATATAAATTATTAACACAATACGTGCTTGGATAAAGAAATTTATTCGATCAATTTCCGTGTAAGCAACTTGATATTTCTGAAAATTGTAGAATCAAAAATATTAAACCGGTCATTAGACCGGCAGTGATGTGTGTTAAGAAAATATTGATTTTTATTCAAGTGGAAGTCAGGTGTTAGTGTTACCGCACAGATCTGTTCTAAGACATACAATATTTATTTGTTTATAACATTTTACACTATCATAATAAAATAATATTTTATAAAGATAGGCTTCTTTAAAAATAGGTGTCATATATTCTATAATTATCTTTGTGTAATTTTTCCGTCTGTTCATAATAATTTGACCCACTGTAGATATACAAAAATGTTCTCAAATATTATGCTGCTTTTATCATTCTCAGACACATGTAATCCCCTAACCGAGACACTTGAATCGCGTAAACAGTAGTTAATGCCGTGTAATATCTAATTCCTGTAAGGTTATGTAAACAGAACTAATCCGTCTATACATAGGCACAAAGTATCATTTACAGGATGTAAATGAGGTTGAAAAATATACGTGTTGTTGCGCATAAATATTTATGAAACATTCGCTTGGAAGGAAAAATGACGTGAACCGAACTCGAAAACGTTACGCGATTGTAACAGTACATTGCACTCGCTCCCAACATGGACACCGGAAACGCGATTCGTGAAAGGAAATCTCGTCGAAAATATGGCAGGTTTTAAAGCGAGTCTGCACAGTATACTTGTCAACTGTTAATTAAAATAATGCTTATTGTTTATCAACTTCGGGAGGCCACGAAATTGCATAAGAAAAGAATGCGCTAATTCTGAATTATACACTTACACTTTTATTGATTCGAACAACGAGGAAACGAGTAAATACTGTTGCTCGATGTTTCTTGATAAAACAAAGCGATAAGATAAAACGAGCAATTTTTACAAAGACCGAGCTAGGACAATCATTGAGTTCGTAGAACGGCGAAATTAAACAAGACAATGTTTAATACTAGAATGTGAGTCACTAGTTTTTTTTATAAATTTTATCTTTATTCAAGTAATCCAAAAAGATACAGACAATGTCGCGATAAAACACGGAAAAGGAATGCTAAATATTTCGCAAAACAATAAATAAATATACCGAACAATTTTGGACATAACCTCACATTTGAGAAAGTATACTAAATCACTTGAAAAAATTTTAATGACTCCACTGGATAATAGTGGTTGCTGCTATTGTATAATATAACGTATTAAATTAGTAATTATTATTTGCATATTTCGGAATATTAATCACTTTATTTTTCCAAATAAATAAATCAAATTCGATATCACCATTGACTATTCCATTAGTCAGAATATATGTAACAATGAAAATTAGAACATACTTCGTTATTAAGTATCTGCTATTAATTATAAATGCTTCAGAATTTTCACAGCTCAGCATATAATAAAGTATGGCATGTTCTAAGGATGACAGGATAACCTGAACTACTGTTATTTATTATTAAATAGTTAGTTAAAAATGCTCATCTAGATTCCTCAAATTAATTTCATAAAGCTGATAATATGATAATATACTTAACATAACGACCTTAAATTAGTCCGAGCATTTAATCTTAGTATGATTCAATATTTATTCAGAATGAAATTAAGCATTCGACCGATTAAAAACGTATTATAATGCTAACTAAATATAAGCTCTGTGCGAATACTCGAACTTCAACCTACACTGATTGAACTATCGTCTACAAAGAACAGTAGCAATGACACATTAAATTTTCTAAATATAACAACACTGTTGCTAACAACGCGGGCCATAAATAGTGTACCGAAGTTGTTCAAGTATTAAATACCTTTAATTATTTTCAGAACGATAAAAATATAACAAAAAAAAGACTAGACATTCTAATGAAACAGGAAGCCGCGACATTTTAGCAGCACGGATACAGAAATACACAGTTAAAAGACAATATCTTTAAGTCTCGGGATTCGAGTTATAACAATAAACTATAATTCCATAAATTAATGCGCGCAAAGGAAGTAGCAAAACTGGCGACATTCTTCACGAGATTTTTCATAGCAATCGCGTAAAAGGTACCATGTCCCGTGCGTCTCTAAGAGGCTTGGATGAGAGGGTGTTACAGGTACGGGTACTATAAACAAAAATGAAATAAAATAACAAAGAAAAAAAGAAGAAATAATAGCGCAAGATCGATTAAAAGCAGAGCTAACGCGAAGAAACGGACGATTCGATGAACTTACGCGGCAATACTTCTTGACAGGGGCCATCGTTCCATGCTGGCCTGGTACTTCATGTTCTCGATCTGCTTCTTCAACGCGTCCTTGTCCATGTTGGCGAGTACACTGGGATCCATGGTTATAGCCGCGCCTCTCTTTCGCCAGATAAGGGCCGAATAGCGCTTGCGCCTCTACGAAAAATCAATAGAACTGTCTCTGTATGGGGACTCCTACTAATGGAACACAGAACTACGTCACCGACACAGGCAACAGGAAATTTGATTCTGTTAGTCCCGGCTATCCTTGTTCGTGTTTTGTTGTTGTTTTCGATTTCGTCGCGAAATTCAGTGAATAATTAATTACAAGCTCGATAACAATCGTACACTTGTCATAACTAGACTGCGGATGTTCGGGCAAAATAAAAACTTTCCATCTGAGTTGCAACAAACTGGGATGAAATAAAAATCTAATTTCTTTCCTAATGTGTTCGATAGATTGAAAATATATTGTTCTAATGGTTTTATCGGTTGTAATTAAACTGATTTTTGTCATAAATGCATAAAATCCCCAGTCTGATCATAACGTTAGCTACCAGCGTCAATGCCTCCATTGTCAAAGATGAGAGTGTATGTACAGTTATAGGAACGATTATTTAGAGAAATAATAGTTTAAATATACACTCTGCAACAACACAATTACACTGTACAGGGTGTACAGAAATTATTCGTCGCGACTATCATAGCGAGATTCTACACCCTCGGTTTGAAAATTAATGTACGAAAGCTGCAAAATTTACCATGAATTTCAAGATCGAAAGATAAACGATTTTGTTTTACTGCATCTAGTCATCAGAGGAATAAAAAGTGCAGAAGGAACCATCGGTCAAAACTCAGTTGTCCTCTTAAAAAATGATGGTGAAGTTGTGGAAATTATAAAAGCGATTTTATTTATATTATATTTTCATTCCTCAGTCAAATTGAGTTTGTATACAGCGTGTTGTTGAAATATATCAAAAATATAATATAAATGGAATAAGTTTGATAATGAAAAATCTTCAGCATAATTTGTTAAGAGAACGGCTAAGTTTTGAGTAGAATAAGACGAATAAAAAAAAATTGATGAAATTTTGACCTTGAAATGAATTTTACTGTAGCTTTCTTATATCAATTTCCACCAAACCGAGGGTGTAAAACAACGATATTTTTTACACCGTGTACAAACATATAACACAATATTATATATGTACACAATAATATAAAAGTATACTTTAAATATTGTTCATGCGAGGCTTGAATACCGAGAAAATAGAGTTCAAAGTTTTGGCAAAGACATGCGAGTAGATACGGTAAGTCATGATCAGACCATACCAGTTCAACAGCACGCGGGCTTTTGACTTTTCAAACCAGTTTTTCTTAAGAACTAGTTCTACACATTCGACTGATTTTCCTAGCAAAAATTGACCCCTTCTCGATTCAACTATAATTATAGGGGCACTCGGTATATTTTAATAATATTCTCCTCAATAACTGGGTGCAAACTTTGGACAGCTACCATATTAGAACTTGTAAAGTATCGAGTCACCCTATAAGTAATTTATTTTCATTTCTTCGTCCATTTCGTTATATTTTTATAAATAAAATATTTATTTCATTTATTTCGTATGGAATAATTGATCAAATGTTAATGAAGACATTTGATCAGCCATACGAGCCCGTTTTACGCAAGCGAGACTTGTCGCGCAGTAACATTGACAGCTTGAACAATGATAACTTCCACAGTGGGACGCGGGGGGACAAGATTCTTGCAGAATTATACATATAGGGGAAAGTATACTGAAAATGATCCAATTTGATAGAAACTGGAACTTTTTGGAACTTTCTAGATATTCCTTGCCAAATGTAAAAAATTCTACAAATTTTTCTACTTCATTGAATATTAATTTTTAACATATGCTAAACAATAACTTTTAGCGTCTATGTTAATTTTGTAACAAAAAAGAGTGCACTTCAAGAGAAGCAATTTTTGTTGATGAAGAGTGCTATCTCTAAATGGTAAACTGCATTAATTTTTTCATTTTCGAGGTTGATAGACATTTAAGAAGCAATACAAATTTATTATAAATCGATATGACAAAGTTGACTTTTTAGCAAAAAGTCACTCAACAAAAGGGACCTCTTATACTCCATTCGTCATTCGCACAACAGGAAATTACTACGAATGGAGTATGGATCGCAGTAAGGCCTCTTATACTCCATTCGTCACGAACGCAAACTTGTTCGTCCAGACACGCAGCAAGAAGTTACGACGAATGGAGTATGGAACGCAAAACGCTGCGTCCAGACGCACTTAGGAGATCCCACCTTTGAAAAGATGGCTTGTAAAGCACAAAGCAAATAAATTAGATTACCAACATTATTGGAATATTTTTTGGCAACACATTGAAGATTATTACAATGTAAAAATTGATAAGATTCGTCAATAAATTGCTTCAAATGAATCAACGGCTTTTGCCATTCGAACGACTCCACTACAAAACAGGAATTTCGCAGGAAACCCAGCAAAAGTAAACAAAAATATTTTGAAACGAAATCTCACTATTTCAAATATGCTACGACTAAAAAATGATTCATAGTCAAAGAAACAATCTAAAACTTGAAATAATACATCATCCAGCATTACTACTTTAATAAATATATTATTTATAGGTCAAGTCAAAGTTGAAGTAGAATAACAATTTTATTGTAGCAAAATGTTTAAGACATTTATTATTAGATGACACGATAGAAAAGTTACAATATGTAAGAATAAAATTTAATTTTTAAATCAAGACAGATAATTGCGTCATCTAAGTATAGGAGGAGAATCGCTTTAGTATGATGGCCACCTTGCGAGGCAAAGTAAAAACACAAACTATGGTGAATAATTTATGTTACCGATGTATCATAATTTTGTAATTGTTCAGTTGCCTTCTTAAATAATAGGACCTCTTTTGTCAACAAGCAGAATCCTTGAATATTAATACCTAAATTTTCTCGTTTTGACTACATATCAACAATATGCGATTTAATTTTGACACGAATAGTTCTTCATAATATAATATCTTATTCATCACACAAAAAGATCAATGAACTGTAATACAAAATAATTCATTTTTACCAATTGAGCGAAAACAGAACTCGAAAACCCTCAGAGAAAAAGTTTACCATTTCTCCGATGTTACTGTTATTACGCACATTTGACATGTTGAGTTAGGTGTGCAAATAAATTTTTTAATGGTGAAATAATATAAAACATTGATAACAGTAACATAAAAATATAAAAATAATAATAAAAAAAATTGAACGGTATCCCTGTATGTTTCGTGATCTGTGATTAATTGGTAATCGATCAATGGAGATGTTCGTTACGGGAGTACCCCGTTAGCTGTTCAAATGCTTTACAGTTACCATAAGACTTCGTAAAGGATGTATCGAGGGTTGGTACTTACCCGTAGAGTTTCGAAATGTGTAAAGCTTGAAAATGGAAATTCGCACACGTGTCACAGGCTGTCTGCTGAATTTCGTCGAATATTTTAGTGGCACGGTAGCACTCACCTTGCCGGAGGTCGATAAAGTTCTGAGAGTAGCTGACTCTTGGCAGGTTTCTCGATTCGCTTACGGAAGCCTCACCAAATCTCGGCAATCTAATTTGCTGGTAATTTACCTGCCAATATGTCCAATCATTGTTGACATCGAACATTTTTTCAGAGTACATTCCGCGTACATACTCGAACGATCACTTTCACGTTGGCTCCTGCCGAGGTATCTCTCTATAAATTGCGTGTTTCGAAACGATTCAACTTTTATGCGAGCAATCCAATGTATAATTTAACCGATATTGTGTCGGCAGAATAAAGAAACTTTGATATTTAATTATCTCGCCGGAATTCGTATACTTCTTAGACCCATTGAAGTTTCTTATTAACGAATACTTGTTGATAAGAGTTGAAAAACAAAATAGAGTTGAACGAGAGTAGTACGATCTAATCAATTTGTTCCTTCTACTTGAATATAGTTTGATAAATCTATTGAGTGGGCAAGAAACTAATTTCGGTATTTTAAGGTGAGATAAAACTCAATAAAATATTTTAATCTTTCTGCAATCTTATTATCGGTAACATTGGACGCAACACCGAAATCGTACAGGGTAGAGATGGGCACTATCGACTAAATTCAACTATCGATTACTACAATTTAGTAGTGACATACTATAGACACGGCTCAAATAATTTTAGATAAAGAAATACGTCACAACTTCGAAAATGTATGACACCTTTTTTTTTAGTTAATGGCTCGGTAAAACGGTCGATTAAAAATAGTGACTGCAAAATTCAGTCGATGGTTTAATAAAACAATCGATTGAAAATAGTAACCCCCACCACTGCAAAATTCAGTCGATAGTTCAGTAAAACTAGTCGACTGAAAATAGTAACAACTATCGACTTAGTCGACTTAGTCGATAGTGCCCATCACTAAATAGTACAGGGGCTCACAGAGCTTAGAGCATGGATATAGGAATATCCTATATCCATGGTTGCAAGCAATAATTAAACATCCGTAGTAAAAATGAAGTATACGGAATATTCAGTTCTTACTAATACGCCTAAATTCGCGAATTATCGGTAACAGTGAGCGCGACACCGAAATGGTACGGGTCGAAATCACAGACTTAGGACACAGACTTAGGATCAGTACAGACATTGCAAGC